>VZDJ01007752.1:3755175-3814538 GCA_008694505.1 Cyanoderma ruficeps
AGAAGAGAAGAGAAGAGAAGAGAAGAGAAGAGAAGAGAAGAGAAGAGAAGAGAAGAGAAGAGAAGAGAAGAGAAGAGAAGAGAAGAGAAGGAGAGAGCCGTTTCATTTGGGGTAACAGCAGTGCAGAATTGTGATTGGCACAAGGAAGGAAATCCAGGCAAACAAGTGAGGGAAAGTACAGGGGAAGGGAGTCTGGGAAAACTAAGAGGACACAGCCTTGTGAGAATATGATAGGAGACAGAAGAGAGAAGCATATTGTGCCATAGATTCCTGAGTGGTTTTCCTAAATTACAACTTATGCTTTTGTTTTGTGAAGGTTTGAAAACCTTCTCGTCTCTCTGCATCTTAAATAAGCAGGTGAGGCAGATGGAAGTTGTTTTACAAGCATGAATTCTTCTTGTATGGTAAGAAAAGCCAAATGAAATTAATGAAATGAAATCAATTAAATGAAATGAGATTAACAGTAAGGAATCAAAGCATCTATCTCATGTACGTGGTTCACATATATCTGAAATAAAGTTTTATTACAAATAATAATAATAATAATACAGCACCACGAGGCACATAATTAACTCTTCTGGACACAGAATATCCCAGATTTCCTACTAGATTTCCACAAGTATCAGAATAAAACTGTCTTCCTGAGCTGCCCAACCAAGTTTTATCCTTTGCTGGAGCAGCCTTTTGCAGTATTTCAAGAGTCTAAGCCAAGACCTCACACAGTGCAGATCATCCTGTCCCAGAACTCCCACCAAAGCCTTTACAGCCTTCAGCCAGGATCTACAGCAGGCTGCTGGGTACACAGGGCAAGGAAATCTGATGCATCACAGAGGATTTGGGGCGGGGTTTGAGTAATTCCTGGGCTTTGCAGAAGACCATCTGATCAGAAATGAACACTTTCCCCCAAAGACACACATAATTATAAGGCTTTGGGGCTGGCAGCATATATGGGATGTAGAAAAGCAGGCTCCTTTTTTGTTCTGGTGTACCCATGTTCCCACTTCTCCTGTCATCACTCCTCAACATGCTCTGATCATGTTGTGATCATCCCTTTGGAAGAACTTTGACTTAAATCACCCGTTCAAAGCCCTTTCCCCAAGCTGGGCTCAGTGGCAAGGAAGGTGAAGCTGGGAGAAAAGCACTGGGAGTAGAATAAACTCTTCTGTCACAGGATCATCTTCTGTTTATATTTACAATTTATATGTTTATTATTTATATGTTTATTGCTGCAAAATGTCTGCTCTGGGACACTGACTACAAAGGGCAGAGTAACTTTTTATCTACCTCATCCTGGATTGGCTCCTCTGGAACGGTCAGGCAGGTCCTTGGTCCAACTGTGATGCCTTCACAGCTCCAAGATATGGGATCATAAAATCAGTAAGGTTGGAAAAGACCATCCAAGATCATCAAGGTCAACCATTAACCCAACACTGCCATGTCCACCATTGAAGCGTGTCCCCAGGCACCCCATCTACAGGCCTTTTGAACACTCCCAAGGAGGGTGATTCCACCACTCCCCTGGGCAGCCTGTTCCAATGCTTGACCACCCTTTTGGTGAAGAACTTTTTCCTAATGTCCAATTTAAATCTCCCCTGGTGCAACTCACTTCCTACCTGGGAGAAGAGATTGATCCCGCCTGTCAGGTAGTTTTAGGGAGTGAGAAGGTGTTCCCTGAGCCTCCTCTTCTCCTTCCCTGGATCTGCTCCAGCACCTCAATGTCTTTGTTGTTGTTGTGATGGGTCCAAAACTGACCCCAGGTTTCAAGGTGGAGTCTCACCAATGCCAAGTACAGTGGGAAATAATTATCAAGTTTTATGTTGAGGGTTTTTCGTTGTTCTTTTTGGTTTTTTTTCTTTTCATGTCGAAGCTGCCTGAAACACTTGAAAGCTTTGCTGCTGCCCACCTTGGCTGGGTTTTATGGCATGATTGTGTGAGGGTATTGGAGGCTCACAGTGGAAGTCAAGTGAAGTGCTGGAGTGCTCTGAGTGGGGGAAGAAACCAAACCTGGTGTGCTTCCATTCACACCAAGGGGATTCATCCCACAGTCATGCAGGTTTCACTGTGGTGTGGACTGTTTGGTTCACACAAGCAAAAAAATTGAACCCAGGGAATTAATATTTATGTAATGTGGATGATCAGGGGACCAGGGTGTGGGAGTTATTTGACAGTGTAGATGCATCTTCTGTATCAGCCTTTGTTTATTCCTCCATCCTTTATCTCATATTGATGTTTACAACTTAAGGTTCCTGAAGTAGGAACAAAGTCTCCCTATGGATTTGGGTAATGCTTGGTATGAGAGGTCTGTGATCTCAGCTAAAAATTACTGTCATATCAATACCAACATTCCATCTTGTAGATGGAGGAATCTCACAGGACTTTGTAATTTTAAATGATTTACATAGGCTGGGATTGCTCTGTCTGCTCCTGAAATGCTGCAGTCTCTGGGGGAGAAGGTTTTGGCCTATAAAGAATATACAGACTGTGCATCAGGGAATTGGGATTGAGTAGTGATTTCTCTCTCTCTCTTTTTCAGAAACTTGTTCCTCAACTGCTTGCACTTAAAAGAATTTAAAATGCAGCCCATAAAATAAATGTTAAGTAAAGGAAAGCAGCAGTCTGCAGAATAGGTTGTACACGTTCTACAAAAAGCTATTGAGGGAGAAATATTGTCATAAACTGTGTAAAGCACAGTGTGGTAAGTCAGAAGCACGGTTCTGATGGAAATTACAACAGCAGTTTGAAGGCAAGTCATTTTGGGTCTTGTACCACGTCAAGCAGGTTGTACAAGGCCTGCTTGGTGGGCCTAGCAGCAGAAGTTCCTGGTGTTTTCCTCTGCCACAGCCATTCCCCAGGAGATCATCCCTGAGGGGAGAAATTCGTGCACAGAGAGGTTGTGGGCTGCCATCTCTGGAAGTGTTTAAGGCCAGGTTGGATGAGGCTTTGAGCACCTGGTCTAGAGGGAGGTGTCCCTGCTCATGGTAGAGGGTTGTAACTGAATAAACTTTAAGGTCCATTCCAACACAAACCACTCTGAGATTCTATGATCCTGTGAAATTTGGCCCAGGTTGAACAAACTGAGCATCAATATTGTGCCCATTGATTACAAATAATTTTTTGGAGCACTTTTTGGTCTCATCCCTCACAAGTTGCCCAGGTTTGGACCTGAAGCCTCTCACTCCTGGCCCTGCCTGTCTTTGTTCAGCTAATGGCCACCAACCTCATAGCTGCTTGTTTTTAGGTCACCAGCAACAGAGCATCTGGTAGGAGTGCCTGCATCCATCCCGTCCCATAGATACAGCAGGTGGCATAAATTCCTCACCAGATGATTGGGTTTAGACCATTTGGGGCATCAAAGCAGGACTTCCATGTGTCTTTTGCACAAATAGGTAAAAATAAATTAATAAAACACCTGGCTTCAACTGGCTTGAAAATTTACCAGCTCAGCCTCAAACTGGATTTGCTTCCCTGTGCTGTATTGATGATAAGGGAAAAAATATTTAGAGTAATTTGCAGTTAAAAGATAGGGAGCTTAGCAAGCTCAGACCTTCCTGAATACAGAGAGAATTGATTTTTCCCAAAAATAGCTGATGGGGAATTTCTCTGCCATTTATACAGCTCTAGTGCCAGATGACTCCTTCTAGCTTGACACAGGAAATCTGCTAAGGAAGGGACAAATGGGAGTGTTACAAAAGAGAGCCCTGATGTTCTTTCAGCAGTGTCAGCATCTCTCTGTGAGTGCAGCAACCATTATTTTAGGGTTCATCCCCATGTTTCCTGACATTGTCCATACTGCTGGGTTCACCCCCACACCACAAGCAACTGGTCCCTTCCCACTGGTGGGATTGCAGGTGATTGTTTGGATTTGTCTGCCCTTTACAGAGAGCAGGGATGGGCATCACACTGGGAGTTGCTTCCTAAAGGAGGTAAGAAAAAGAAACATTTTTGGGAGGGTTTCATACCAAGGAAAGGTCATGTTGACTCAGGAGCTTCTGCCAGGAGATTCTGGAATGTTACCTTCCTTGGGTGCTGAGGACACTATGGAGTCAATGTGCTATTTTTTGGAGGCCAGAAGCAAACAATGAATCTAAGTCAAATGAAAATTGATTCTTCTTCTGATTTTGAGTCAAGAGAAAGCCACTCACAAATAAAACCCAATAAAATAATATAATAATAATAAAATAATAAAACCTAGTTTCGCAGTCACCTAATTTTTATTCACTGATATTCTTTGAGTGGCTTTTCCTCATGAGGAGAAACCTGGGGCTGCTGGGAAGGAAGGCTGCTAGGAAGTTTTCTTGCCCTTATGTGGGAGTAAGTTCTTACCCTGAATTAACACCCAAACAGCATTTGCATTTTACCATACTCCTCATTCACATCTTTTTTTTTGTTTTCCCTTTAGATGACAGATCAATACAGAGAATTCAGAAGCTGGTTTAAAAAAAAAAAAGGTGCAAGCAGGCTTTTGAGTCATAATGTATGAGACATGTGTTTGCCCCCTGAGCAGCAGACAGTGAGCATATAATTGGCAGGTTTTATTCTTCTTCATGCACTCCAACTTTGCCAACAGCAAGCTGACAGGGAAGCTGAGAGAACAGCAGAAACGTCTCAGGTTTCAGAGGAAACGATGGCCTGCAGCTTAGCCCCAGCTTACAGAGAGGAGGTAAGGGGAGTATTAGTTAAATGTGGAAGGCCAGAGTGGTCCACAATTCCTCTTCCTTGGGATTGCTGTAGGGAACTAAATGTGAGTTTCACCTTGTCTTTGAACCACGAGTGCACAAATCTGAGACCCACAGGGGAAAGAACAATGGAATTCCTCTGGAAGGGATGGCTGGGGAATGCATGGAATGAGGATATCCTTCAAGGCCAATATCAGAACCACAGAATCACAAAATGGTTCAGGTTGGAAAGGGCTTTATGGATCATCTTGTTCTGACCCCCGGCCATGGGCAGAGACACCTTCCACTATCCCAGGGTGCTCCAACCCCCATCCAACCTGGCCTTGAACACTTCCAGGAATGGGGTGATGCCTTGGGAAGGCTGACCTGGAACAGAAACTGGACAGAGCTAGAGAATAAAGTAGATATTTATTGAAAGGCCTTTAAGGGAACACCTTGGGCAGGACAAGAGCCCGACCAGGGCTACACCCAAGATGGATCCAAAATGGTCACAAAATGGATGACCTGTCATGAGGTCTTATAAGTTTTGGTCCATTTGCATATTGGGGTTTAATTGTCCAATTACAGCTTCAGGTCATGAGGTCCCATCCTTCTTCCTCCCTTCAGTCCTCTGTTTGTGCTTTTGGGCCTGAAAGTTGTACTTGTTGTCCTTGTTCTCCAGCAGGAAAAGGATTTGTTTTGTCTCCCTACTCTGTGAAGAGCTGGCTAACACTTAAAATGAGGCAGCACAGACTCTGAAAAACTTGAAAGATAAAACTTAAGGCATCAGGGCATCCACAACTTCTCTGGGAAAGCTGTGCCAGGGCCTCAGCACCCTCACAGGGAAGAATATCTTCCTAATATCCAACCTAAATCTACTTCTTGTCAGTTTGAAGCCATTTGCCTTTGTCCTGTCACTGCAGGCCCTTGTCCCAAGTACCTCTTCAGCTCTCTTGGAGCACCTTTAGGCACTCCAAGAGGCTCTGAGGCCTCCCTGGAGATTTCTCTTCTCCAGGCTGAACAACCTCATTTCTCTCAGCCTGTCTCCATAGAAGATGTACTCCAGTCCTCTTGTATGGCATAACCCCCAGCCAGACAATTTAGTAATTTGCCCTGTAAATTTCCTAATGCAATTCCCCAACACAGGAATCAGTGCTGTGATGATGAATGACAGGACAGTGGAGGAGGACAACAATGGATAAGTGTCTGCACCATCACATCCTTTTATCTCCTGTGCTAAGCCCAAAATTCTCCTAACATATCCCATAAGCAAGGAAAAATCAGTCAGATTCTACATGACATCTGCTCTGGGGCTTAACCTGTAAATTCCTCATATTTCTGCACACTAATGATATTTTCCATAGAGGAACTGGATGTGATTGCACTGGTGTCAGGAGAAAGTGTTCCAGTTAACTCTATAAAAGTCACTACTGCTTCTGAAAGCCTGGAAGGGGCAATATCACCCTCAAAAAGTAGAACTGTGAAGTCTTACAGCTGTTCTGTGGCTTGGGAGATTTGGATGAGGCTGTTTGTTCCAACAAAACCAAAAGTTCAAATCCCATGAGGGTTGTTTTGACAACTGTGTGTTTCATTTTGAGAGTGTGTGTGTGTTTTTTCACACTACCCGTGGCTGGTTCAGACCAGGAGAACAAAGGCTGAGGAAGGGGATGACCAATGTCTATGAATAAAACAGGAGACCCCACGTCAGGGAGGGAGACCAGCTACTTAAAGCAACTGGAAAAGCTGTCACAAGGACAAGCAACTGGAAAAGTTGTCACAAGGACAGATTTTTGCCAACTAGCCACAAAGACATGGAGACTAAAACGTAGAAGGCTGTCAACATGAGAGTTGTGAAACCCTGGAACAGCCAGAGTGGGAAGTGATGTGGGAAGGAACAAACTGATAGGTACCAAGATAGAAACTGATGCATTTATATTCTTAAATAATGAATAAATAATGCTGGTTGCATGCACTAAGTATCAACCAGCTCTCCTCTCCCAGTTAGCACACAAACTTTGAGGACTCAAGGACAGTTTCCTGTTTTAAAATGCTGTATTTTCCATTTTTTTTTCTCCTCCAGAGAATCAATAAATAAATACCCACATAAATTATAAATCTGAGCTGGAGAAAACAAAACCAAAAAAATGAAAGCACCTAGAAAAATCAGAGAATGAACCATCCTCCAACCCCAGAAGAATTAGGAGCTTGACTGCAAAGAAAGCCACCAAGCACAGGGACTGCATGTCCCTGGAGCCCTGACTGTGAATGTTTCATCTGTCCTTACAACCAGGAACTGAGAACATTTAACAAACTATACTGTGTTCACAGATCAGACCCGGTGACATGTGACGGACATGTGAGAAATATTTGGTTCTGTTGGGAAAACACTGAGAAATTGAGATTCTTTCTTCCTGCTTTTTACTCCAGAAGAAAGACTTTAAAAACCAATCCAGGCAAGCTCCACAAAAAGGAATTTTCTTAGAAGAAGACTGACCCACTTAGGTTTATTTTTAATAGAGTTGGAAGACCTGAGATATTTCAGAGACTAGAAAAGTAAAAGTAAATAGCCGAACCCCATTTTACTCTGTAAATGGTGTAATGAGAGAAATACTGGAAAATTGCTGTCTTTCAGGGGAAAAAAAAGGCAAAAGAAAAGAAAAACGAGATAGTGGGTGGGAAAAACTAGCAAATATTATTTTAAAGCTGAAAGGAAAGCTTTAAGGAGACAAAGAGATAAATTGATTTCTTAGGATGGCTTTCTCTTCTATCCAAAAATATGAAAACAGGTAAAGGCATGGGCCTGGGAGCGTGACAGAATATTGTGTCACACTGGCTATTAGGGCATCTGGAGCTGAATTCAGGCCTCACTTTCTTATTTGTGTTTACTTGTAAAACTCATCTTGGTGAGTACTGAGCTGTACTGGTTTTGCCCAAATAACAACCGGATCCTGCAGCAGCACCTTCACCCTGGCTGTGTCCAAACAATTTCTGTGTCCTCAACAATTTGCTACCATTGTTACACTTCAGAAAACTAACAAAGCAAGAGTAGCGAGTTGTTGTAGTGAGTACAGAGAACTGACAATAATTACAGACACACAAACTGGTTTTTTTTCTTTTCTTCTGATAACAGGAATGCAAATCTCTCATGTCTTGCCTTGCAATGCAGGATGTAACCAAAAGTATGTATGCTGTCACCATCTGTTGAAACTTGTTGGGGAGGTGTTTTACTCTTCCACAACCCACCCTCCCTCCAGGGATATCTGCTGTTAATGGGCCATCGAGGCTCACTGCATGGCTGATAAAATTGCATCATCCCACTGGGAGATGCTCCACCCAGGGGGAGGAGCCAAGCATTCCTACCTGGATAAAAATCTGAGATTCAGACCACCAGGACAGCCTGTTTGCACTGGATTCCCAGAGGAAAACTGGACCCATCTCGCCACTGGCCTGAGACCTGCAGAGGAAAACTCACCCTTCTACAGGATCATTGCTCCAACAGAACCACATCTGTCACTCCAGGAGGACTTGATTGGGCTGCCACCAACACCCTGACCAACAGGGTGTCAGGTTGTATTCTGACTCTGTCAGCGTTTTCTTTTTGTTTGTTTGTTTGCTTTTTTGCACTACATTTTTATTTTTTAATATTCCTAGTAAATAACTGTTATTCCTACCCCTATATCGTCACCTGAAAGNATATCTGCTGTTAATGGGCCATTGAGGCTCACTGCACGGCTGATAAAATTACATCATCCCATTGGGAGATGCTCCACTCAGGGGGAGGAGCCCAGAATTCACACCTGGATATAATCTGAGATTCAGAAGCCCAGGACAGCCTGTTTGCACTGGATTCCCAGAGGAAAACTGGACCCATCTCACCACCACTGGACCTGCAGAGGAAAACTACACCCTTCTACAGGATCATCTCTGCTCCAACAGAACCACATCTGTCACTCCAGGAGGACTTGACTGGACTGTTACCAACACCCTGACCAACAGGGTGTCAGGTTGTATTCTGACTCTGTCAGTGTTTTCTTTTTGTTTGTTTGCTTTTTTGCACTACATTTTTATTTTTTAATATTCCTAGTAAATAACTGTTATTCCTACCCCTATATCATCACCTGAAAGCCCCTTAATTTCAAAATTATAATAATTCAGAGGGAGAGGGGTTTACCTTCTCCATTCCAAGGGAAGCTCCAGCTTTCCCTGGCAGACACCTGTCTTTTCCAAACCAAGACAACCCACTTCCTGGTTCTTAGAAGCATAAAATGAACAGAATCATTAAACTTGGAACAGACCTTTAAGATAATCAAGCCCAACCATCAACTCACCATCACCACCATGATAATCACTAAGCCATGTTCTCTGGTGCCCTATCCACGCGGTTTTTGAACACTTCCAGGGAAGGTGATTCCACCACTTCCATGGGCAACCTGCTTCAGTGATTTACAGCCCTGGCCATAAAGAAATTTCTCCTAATATCCACCCCAAATTTCTCCAATGCAACTTGAAGCCATTTCCTCATGTCTTCATGTTATTTGTAACTTTGAAGAAGAGACCAACCCACACCTGGCTACAACCTTATTTCATGTATTTGTAGGGAGCAATAGGGTCTTCCCCTCAGCCTCCTTTTCTCCAGTGGAGGCTACTAATCTTTCTTCCTAAGATTTCATTGCTCTGGTTGCAAGCATAGAGCAAAGTCCGTGTCTCAAGGAAAACTCGGCGGTGTCTGTTTCTGCACCAAAGTGCAGCAGTAATAACCATTGATGGTCAAAAATAGTGGAGAAGTGGGAAGAAAAGAGCCATAATGTTCCTGCCCAGTGATGGGGAAGTGGCAGATAACTGAATTACCTGAAAGGAGGTTGTGGTGAGGTGGGGATAGGGCTCTTTTTCCAGGCAACTTGTTATGGGACAAAGGGAAACAGCCTCAAGTCCCACCAAGGGAGGTTCAGGTCAAATATATACAAAAGATTTCTTTGTTGAAAGAGTGGGTAAGGACTGGAACAACCTCTCCAGGAANGTGGGTAAGGACTGGAACATCCTCTCTAGGAAGGTTAGAACATCCCTGGAAATGTTCTAAAAAAGAGTAGACATGGAACTTTGGGGTATGGTTTAGTGGGTGTGGTGGTCTTTGGACAATCAAGGTTGGACTTGATGATCTTGGAGGTTTTTTCCAACCTCAGTGATTCTGTGATTCTAAGACAGAACTTGCAGATCCCATTGCTGGCTCCTTACTGATTCCTCCTGTGACTGAGACAATATTTGTGGCAAAATTGGTATCCAAATGCAAAGAAACCTTCCTTCAAATTTCCTCCCTCTCTCCCTCCTTTAGAGGGGGATGATAAACACGCTTCAGTCTTCACCTTTCACACCTGTGTTTCATTGCTAAAATTGCTGCTGGTTCTGTAGAGGTTCCCTTTGTTTCAGAGTAATTACGTGTTGTACACAACAGCAGAAAGAAAAAAAAAAAGGCAATAGGAGGCTGCAAGAGAAACTCTGCCACATTTATTGTCATTTCATGGGATCCTAACCAAAAAAAGAGACTTCAAAAGCCATTAATTTGCTCAATTATGCCTGATAGATGTTAGCTCTTTCATTCCCGGGAATCCATCTCTTTCCTCAAAGCTTGTCAACGAGTCCCTGAGTGACACTACAACCTTCACCAGTGACAGATCTCGAGGCTTCATTACGGAAAATTTTTATATTGTTCAGTGATTTGTGTGCCAGTAGGTGCCACACACTTACAAATCTGCATGCAGAGACGAGAAAAAAGACAACGTGACAGTTTGGTTTCTTCAGCATTTTCTGCCGTGGAGAAATGGAACATGTTGTTCAATCTTCATAAAAAAAGAGGTTTGGTAACACAGCCTGTCCTCAGAAACTCAGCCCAATCAGATCCAAAGTGCTCGTTAGCTGATGTACTCCATGACAAATTGCCTGCCTACTACAATATGCAGAACCTCTCATACCAATTGCACCCATGAAATGGTCTCAAGTTGAGGAAGATCGTTACAGCTAAATTATAAGTGAGGGAAGGAGAAATTAACAGGCAGGAGCAGGGGAGAGATGAGCTGTTTTCAACTTGTGTTTGAAATGAGTCAGAACAAATGGGACACAGGGATAAAGTCAGAGCTGTAGGGAAGACACCGGCAGCAGAAATAGCCCAGGAAATGCCTGCTAATAATGAAAAAGAGGTCAATTGTGGCAGAGGCTAGTCTTGCCTCTGTGGTGGGTTTTATAATGCAGAAGGGTCATTTTAAACTGGAGGGTGTCATGAATGAGGGAGTTAAGAGGAAATGTCTAAGGCAGAGGAGAGTGAGGACTTTGTCTTTTAAATACATAGAAAGTGGCAATAGCTTTTGTGCTAACCCTTGATGAACTGCAATAGCAAAAGATGGTGATAGTGGTAATGAAGACCAGAGGAGAACTAATTAAATTCAATTTATTAATGTTACTCTCTATTTCTTCATGTTCCATACTGATTATTACGTATCTGTTTCATAACTAGGCTCCTCCTTCTGTGCTGCTTCCTAAACTGCACTGAAAAGCATTTGGGGTTTCCAGGATGCACCAGGTAAAGCCAATTTGTTTGGGGAAACATTCAGATTGGAAATTAACTACTGATTCCTGCAAACAGAAATCTGACAGTTAGTCCACAGGGAACTTCCCAAATCCTGAATGAATGTTGAAATTAGAAGGAAACAAAGTTTAAAATCTCTAGTTGGGGCACACAGCTGAGGGTAAAGGTGAGTTTGTATTGCAAAGGAGGTGGAGGGTATTTGGTGGGTGATCTCACACTGGGAGAGGTTGAAGACTGTCCTACAGAGATTCCAACACCTCCTGTCAGTCCTTAAAGCAGGAATCAGTGAGGTCCTGGAGCATTACACAGCACACAGGAATGGCCAGGAGGAGGAACTGCCTACCCCTGGTAAAATCTCCTCATCTAGAGAGTAATAATGAAGTCAGAAGAAAAATAGGATAAACCATAAATTCACATGGAAAGAAAATGGCTAAAATACACCTTGAGAGTTCACTGTCCCACTTAGCTTTTGCTTATTTTTCCTTTTCTTTCTTTCTTTTTTTTAAATTCTATTAAGCAAAATTCTTATATGAAGGAGAAAGACTCCACTGGATTCAATAAATCTGCTCCACTTTATCCAGCCTACAATGCAGTCTGACTTTCTGCTATGACCTACCATTATCTTTCTACTTCACTACTTTTTATTACTTGATTCATTCCCTGTAGACACCAACACAGAACTTCTTAAGGAAGGAGGTGAGTGTGATTGATGCAGCGAGTCGATGTATGGGTTCACAGAAGGGGTGGGATTCATCTAATTTCCCTTTAAGGATCTGATACAGGTGTCCCACCTGAGTCCCTTTCCTCCCATTGAAGACACTGGAGGTATAGAAAATGCAGTTAATGGAGTTCAGTGTGAGTCATCTGGCCAAATGTGGGTGCCTATTTTGGGATGGGAAATCACACCCTAAGCTCCATTGACTCTGCTGACTCACCCTCCATTGACTGTGAGCAGAATCCAGGGCAGCCTGGATACTGACACCCACACTGCAGACAATCACAGCTGATGAGACAGCTCCCAAAAATGTGCTCCAGGTGAAGAGCACAACCTGCAAGGTGCCAGTTGAAGGGGCTACATGGGACAGAGGGACAAAAGTGGTCCTTCTGCAGGGAACAGGGTGTGGGATAGGGAGAAGTTTTGTTGGCTTGAGAATGAAAAGGAAGGGATGGGAAATATTTGGCTGTTAAATATTTTTGCAATATGCTGATCATTAAGAAGCTGATTTTCAGAACTGCTGAGCAGCCATGACGCCCACTGAAGACAATGGGAGCTCAGCAGTTCTGAAAATCAGGCTCTTGATGCTTATATTCAATGTAATCTTTAATATTTAAAGGAATAAAAGGGTCTGGGGGATGGGTATGCAGGAAAGTGAATGAGCTTCCTCCTCAGATGCTTTGCAAAGCCCTTTCCATCATTATTATTAATGCTTGCAGACATTATGTTCTAAGGAACACTACAGCTGGAGCATTACATGGAAAGGAAGATTGCAGAAGGTTGGGCAAACTGGCTGCTGTCCCAAAGGCTGATCCAAAGATGAATAAAGCCTAAAAGAAAACACCTACTGGAGTGGCAGTCAGAAGACAGGTTTTATGTGGCTGGAAAGAGGCTCCCAGTGGTCAATCACTATCAAGGCATTGGGGCTCACTGTCCCCTCAGGATGAAGCTATGTCACTTGGCTGAGCCGATGTAAAAACACATCTCTCAAGAAATGTGTGTCTTGCTCCTTAACTCCTGTTCCTCCTCATCTACCCAAAGTTCCAGCGTGTGCCAGCTCCAGTCCTGGACTGAGAACTGCAACTTCTTTCTGCTTTTGAGGAATTTCCCTGCCAGGTGAATAAGCTGAACTGGTTCTCTACAGCACTGGACAGACACCAGAGCCAGTACAAAGCAAGGTGAAACACAAGATTTTGGGAAAAGGAAAACAGGTCTTCACCCTTCTACAGATGGTAACGTGGTCACCTTGAGGCACTTTGTCACACGAAGCTACACCCTGCTGTGCTGACCTGGAAGGAGGTTGGAGAGAGAGGAGAGTTGTTCTCTTCTGACATGTCTCAGATGGAAGAGGAAATGGTCTTAAGTTGTGCCAGGTGAGGCTTAAATTAATTTTATTTTTTGGGCACTGGAATAAGTTGCTGAGGGAGGTGGTGGAGTCACTGCCTCTGGAAGTCTTCAAGAGGTATCAAGATGTGGTGGATGGGGATATAGTTTAGGGCTGATTATGGTGGTGCTACACTGATGGTTGGACCCAATGACCTTGAAGGTCTCTTCCTCTTAATGATTCTCTGACGTGCACATGCTCGAAAGAATTTATGAAATCACCACATGGTGGTGGGGAAAACAATAAGTTTCTTTCTGGTTTATTGTAAAAAACCACCTGGATTATTTTCCCAGTGTGGTTTTTGGCATGACCAAAGAGCAACTGCTGCAGCACAGTTGGGATTGAGGCCACTTTGCCACTTAATTACTTATCTCAATGATCAGGAATACACAGGAGCCCTGGTGAATCCCATTTCCAATGAGAGAAAGCAAATCCTGAGCTTCTGCTCTACCATCAGAAAGATAATAATGCTTCTAGAAATCAGAAGTGTGGCCCTGAGTTTTTCTGCCTTCTGTCTCTGTTTTCACGTAGCGTTCTGTAAACAATGTTTATTCTTAGAATGTTTGCATTCTTCTCCTCTGAGAGAAGAATTGATTGATGGTGATGTCCACCATCCAGGTTAAGAGGTGGCGACCTCTGTAGCCAATCTCTGAATCTCTGTACAAATGTATAAAGTAGTTAAATTGTAAATAAAATAGAAAAGTTTGTCCCCTCACTGCGATACTTCTAGCTTGCTCTCATTCTGTCCCTAAAGTGGGACACACTCAACCTCGGCAAGCCACAAGTAGTGACCCCGAAACGTGTCGAACTGCAGCCTGAGTCACACAGAAGTAAAATAGTGATGATTAACAAGGGTGCAAAGAGAGCTGAGGTACCTCAGGGACTTTTTGCTTGTCTTGGCAAGGAGGGTAAGCTGTGAGTAGATGCTGACGGAGTTATTCTTACCACAGGAGACTGGATGGAGATGGTGTCACAGGAAGAGTGGGTTTGAAGCATTTCATGATGGCAGAGATGTTTGATTCAGTTGGGTCTTGAAGATTTTGCAGGAAACCGGCTAAAGCAAACTGAGTCATTAGTGATTATTTTCAAGAGTTTGTGGAGGATTCAGAAGTACCAGAGGATTGAAGGGGGACAAATATAGAACCTGCCTGCAAAAAACAGAGTTGATGACTGAGAAATTACAGACTGCTAGGCCTAACTTCAATTTGTGGGCAGATGCTAGAAGAAATTATTAAGCAATCATCTGCACATACTGAGAAGATAATCACCTTCCTAAAGACAAATAAATAAAATGCAAATGTACTATAGGAAATAATTCCAAATAACCTAATTTAATTCCTCACTTAGAAAAAAGCTAGATGTGAGAAAGATGGTAAAATAAGATGCTACATGAGGCTAGAAAAAGTTTTTAACATGAAGGTTAGGAAGAACCAGTTGTAGTGAGGAAGGGATAATTGGCAAATCACTTTTGAAGAGCAATTGTCAGAAGCTTCTTAGCATCAGAATAGAAGGGGGTCTTAAATGAGATATCTTGGTGATGTTTCTTAGACCTGCTTCTACTTCAAATACAACCATTCACTTGTTTTAGTGAAAAAAAAAATAAAAACAACACAACTAAATGCTTGTGAATATCAGCAGGGTGGGGTGTGTGCAGAAACATTTCAGTGAACAGAGGAGGAATCTAAAATGGTCTTGAAAAGAAATGGAGAGAGGTGAATTTAGAAGAAAAAAAAATTAATTTGCAGACATACAATATGATATTCCAAGGATCAAGAAGTTAAACCATAGAACCATAAAATGGGTTGGTTTAATGACCATTCAGTTCCAACCCCCTGCCACGGGCAGGGACACCTTCCACCAGACCAGATTACTCCAAGATCCATCCAGTGTGGCACTGAATACTTTCAGGGATGGGGCATCCACATCTTCACAGCTTTCCTGGGCAAAAAGCACAAATGTAAAAATGTCTGGCAGGATATCAGACACGATTCTGGTGCTGAAAGGGGATGTTTAACTCCCTCTAAAGCAGCGGTGTGATGTTGTACAAGCGCAGAACTCCTTTGGGACCGTCTTGATGGGCCCATTATCAGTCAGGCAGAGCAGACTTGTCAGGGGAGCTCAGTGCCAGCAGGGTCAAGAGCTGCAGCTGATTATGGACACTGCACTTCACAAATTGTAGATATTGCCTGGTGATAGTCCCGGTGGAGCAAGCAGAATTACAAAAGGGTTTGAACACTTGGTATATCAGGAGAAATTGGGTAAATAATCCTCTTCTGTTTCAGCTAGTGCAAACATTACTCCACTTCTCAGACAGTTCTCTGATTCCCAGAGGCAAAGGAATGCTCAGATCCCACACTTGATGTTTTGACCATTCTGACTTCTCCCTTAAAAACCTGCCTCAGAATACCCAGGCAAAATTCATCCTTGTTGCTTTCTAAGGAGGTCTGCATTCACTGCTCCTCCACACTCATCTGCCACTGCCTCACTGAATTTTGGATCCCCTCTGCTCTTTATAGCATGAGAGTCCCTTCTGCCCAGCTGATCCCATAATCCCCTCAGGGGAACTCCTCTTCTATATTTCTTATTGGCCTCACTGAAGAGTGAATCACACTTCTTAACTTCAGGAATGAAAATCAAACATCTTAATTAGACCCATATTAACCAAGCAAATCCTTCTCAGTCCTTCTCAGTTAAAAGAAAGGGAATAATTACTGTCTTCTGCAGGGACAGGAACTGGGGTTTGATGATCCTAGTGGGCCTCTTCCAGTTCAGAATATTTCTATGATTCTATGATACTCCAATAGATGATCTGATACTTCAAAGGTCCAAGGCCTAATTTGGGTACCTCAATTAAATGCTAAAGTCAAATGTTGTAATTCCACCCAAAAATATCCTGCCTTATATCATCCATGTGGACTTCATCCTTCAGTGGAAACTTCAGCAAAGTTCTTTTTTTTCTTTTGGTTTTTGTTGTTTTGTTTTGTAAGGATGCCTGTAAGAAATCTAGAACGTCATGACACATATCAGCACATTCCCAACTCCAAGAAAAAAACAGTAAAATATATAAGATTTTCCTACCCTAACATCTATTTTTTTTCATTTTAAAACAGGACCTCCTCAAGACAGGGAGTTTTCAAGAACTGACACCTCACAAGCACTATAGAAATGTTTAATATGTAATACATTTCAAAAATTCCCATTTCTCCCTTACCTTCAGCATTCTTATCCACATAATATATAAACTGTCTTCTATTTCCTTTCTTCCTCCCTCTAAAAGCTTATTTTTCCTTACAAACCCAGAATAGATGTCATTTGACACACATTTCTAACATTTCCAGAATAACCACTCCTAGTCACTGCAAACCCAACCCTTTCAGATAATCCCCTGCTAATCAACCATGAGCTTCTCTACTTCAGAAAAGACTCTCCAAAAACATCACACACTAATATTTAAGGAGATGTATTTTCAACCCAAAATTTTGACTAAGTGCAGTGAAAACACATTAACTGTAGGCAACACCTCTTCATATGTGAACTTTTCATCCTCAGTAAGAAATGCAGCCTTGTGGACAGGGAGAAGTCAGGTTTCCTACCCAACTCTGCAAATGATTTACTGTCCAGTCTCCTGGTTAATTCAGTTATAAACTCTGCTTATTTCCTGCTGTGTAAATCAGGACTTAAAATCTCATCAGAAGTGGAAAGTTCTCCACAGTAAAGGAATTAATATTTCCACACTGGCACTGCTCAATCAGTTTTCCGCTTAAACTGTTATTGCCTGGATCTGAGTTAGATGCCAGTCAAAAACTCACAAGAATTAATGATAATTCTTCATAGAGTTGTAAATCAGAAAATTCAGCACTGGAATGTAAAAGATCTGATTCCGAAATAAAATGATTGTAGTACAAAACCCAGAAAAGTTAAGAAAAGAAAACAAGCAGTGGCAGCTAAGTATGTAACCTAGATTTTCCTAAAATTTATTCTTGAATGTAGGAACATAAATTGTAACTAAATTGCATTTTATACCAAACTGTCATTTGGTATCTTTGCTCTAGAGGACTTATTTCCCATGCCAGTCTGTTCTGTAGGGTTTGATCAAAAAAAAATCCCCAGATATTTTGCAAACAGAGAAAAAAAATAACACTGTGTTATAAATCAGAGGCTAGAAAATGAAGAAAATTCATCACGTGAACTACAGGGCACATGACAAAAACTGTGATTGGCAATAGTAGGGACAATAAATAAGAATTTTCCAGGTACGAGAAAAAAGACAAACCAAAACCATCTTAAGCTAGAATCTATTACTGCAGGTGAAATGCAAGAGTATCAATAATAAAGCTGAGGGGAAAAAGAAAAGAAAGGTGAAAGAATTCAGTGACATTTAGGCCCAATCTTTGTGAAGAAGGCAGATGATGTAGACAGATCAAAAAAAAAAAAAAAAAAAAAAAAAAAAAANCCCAGGTTATTACAGGCCTGTCAATGTAGCATTGATCTTAGTCAAAATAGTGGAGCAACTGATATAGGACTCTATTAAAAAAGAATTAAAGAAAATTAATATAAATCAGTATCAATCATCACTATCTTCTGGAGAAGAGACCTCATTAAATAAATGTTATGTCACTGTTGGTGAGGATATAGGACAAGTTGGTGTGATGAATCCAATTATGTAAAATTAATGTCTGGGCTGGTGCAATGAATCCCCACGACTCAAATGATACCACCAAAGGATGACCAAGAACTCTGGTCTCCAGTAACCAGGAAAATATCCCACAATAAAGTGTTGGCATGGTTTTCCTTGACACAAATGGCCCCTCTGAGAATTTCTATCAGCAACATGACAAATCTATCACATTAGGCAGATTATTGTAGGATCCTTGTTACAAAGGTATCAAAGGGTGTCCAAAGGGTGATATTTCACAGCAGTCAGTGGGGGCAAACGGACATCCAGACATGGATTAAAAAGGAATTTGAGATCCTGGAATGTCGGACTCCCAAGCAGGAATGGGAAGAGCTCATTTTCAGCACCCATTATGGAAGTGCTGAGATCCACATCTGGGACTCACAAGCTATGAAAAATTTTGAAAAATAGGAAAGAGTCTAGCAAAATTCAGTAAGTGATAAAAAACTAAACAGTCCTACCCTCAAAGGAAAGAAAAAAAAAAAAGCCAAGCAAACAAAGAAACAAATAAAAACCCAAAGCCCACATCAAGAGAAAGGAATCAGGAAATTGTATGAACTGTCCTTATCAAAGGGAAATGGCAGTCTCTCGTGGCACCAGGATATGGTTGTTTGGGGAATATGACTTTGTTAATGAGGGCTTTGATAGATGATGTAAGGGAAAAGTAAAATACCATGGTAGGACTCATTAGATGGACAAATTCACTCTGGGAATCCGGTGTGGGTTGTGAGCACAGAAGGGAATTTCCTGCAGAGAAGCAGAATGCAGGTTATGGTCAGGCCCCTCCTCATACAAAATTTTAAAACTGTAATTCCTCCCTCTGTCTCTCTTGTCTCCAAGGTGAACTAGTTGAAGCCAAAATGGATTTGGGTGAAATTCACTGGTTAATGGTCGTGTTATTTGACCACAGCAGTTCCTTCTGCTCTCAGCATTTAGGATACCATGACTGGATCCAGTAACTGATAAAAGCTTCCTGGGGCTTCAATGTATTTTCTCCCCCTGCGATGTACTTATGTAGTGTGACATATGTTCACTGGGTGCACAACACGGTATTGTTGTTATTAAAAAGCAAAATTAAAGGAGGAAGCCAAACAGACCTTCCCAGGCTGCATTTGCTTCACACTGATGTGTGTTTTTCACCCCATAAATTTGTTATGGCTTCAGCTCCCAAGCCTGAGTGAACATTCATCTTTCTTCCTTTACATACATACCCAAACAAAGCTGAGCTGTGGGCTGGCAGTAAAGAAATGAGACTCACATTATTGGCTTTGCATTAGGTTTGTTTATAAAAGACAAGGCATATTAATCATAGATACCTACAGTGGGAGAAGCATGCAGCAATGCAGGAAATGTATTCATTCCAGAAAAGCAGGATGTCAAGCAGACCAGGAGGTGCTATGGATTGATGCACTGGCTTCTCTCTCATAAAGAAAACTAAACAAGATTTTTCTCCAGCACAGGCAGAAAACACAAATTAACCCTGCCCATTTCTGGCTCCCCAAGGGACATTTTAAAACAGATTTTTTTCCTTGGAGTTTCCAATTTGTTTGCACTGCTGTGACAGTCAGTAGGTGATGTTTAAACAAGGGTTTGCTCCAAAGCATGGTCCTTGTCATGCTCCCACAGAACGTGCCTTCCCCATGTGGATGAGGTAATTGGATACTGATGAGACAGGCTGGAGAGTCCATTTGCTTCAATTCTGGTGGCTTCAAATTTGAAGGCCAGTTCTGCCTTTAATTTTGTAATGCCATGTGAAAGTCAGTGATACTCCACAGGGGAAAATCTGCTGAGTGGCAGGAACCTACCTTTAAGATAGAAATTTGCCTTAAAACCAGGGGTAAAAGAACCTTATTCTATTCTGCATATAAATGCTCAGGTGAAATTACTGGACAAAAATGTTTTGATAATGGGATATACTCCAGAAGTGCCTGGACATAATCCTGTGCCTGTGCTCTGGGATGGCCCTGCTTGGGCAGGGAGGTGGGACCAGATGATTCACTGTGGTCCCTCCAAACCTGTCCCATTCTGTGATTCTGTAATTCAAAATTATGAATCCGCAGCTATTAAAAGGCAGCGTGCAGCCACACATTGAAGGACAGAAAGGGACCCTGTTCAAAGGAATATTTTAAAAACAACATCCACTGGGGACAAGTTCAGTTCCTGAAAGCTTCCACAGAGCTATGTAGGAAATTCGGATATATGAGCCCAAAGAAGAGAAATTTGACTACGAGTAATTTGTGGTGACTTATTCCTTAATTGTTTCTCCTCAAACTTCTGTTTGTAAATGTGACCAAAATCTTTTAGAGGCTCTCAGCTACTTGCACCAACAACTTTCAAATGGGTGAAAAGACAGGACACGTGGTCCCAGTTTCAGTGCTAAAATAGGAACTCTTTTCCTGTGGTGGTGTGGCATGATGATGGACCATAAACCCTGGATTCTCTCTAGCATTGCATGACTGAGAAAAACAGGATTGACAAAATCCCAGTAGGAAACTGAGCTCAGTGTGGTTTTATGTGTTCAGTGACCCTGGAGTTGTTAAGAAACAGCTGCTGATAGTGAAAATAACACAAGAATGGCCACATGACTGTCTTGCATAGTGGTGACCTTGAGAAGTCACTCCCAGGAATGTTAAGAGGAACGTCAAAGGCCTCACAGAGTGATGTCCAGAGGCAGGACATCCAGAACAGATCCAGACAACTGGGATATTTCAACCAGAGGAGACAAAAAACAACTCCAAGAGTTGGAAATAAACCACCCTACACAAAAGAAAGTAGCAGAGGCTTCCACATTTGTGTCTTTGCATAAATATAATTAAGCAGCAGAAGAGGCTGACTGTGGCCTTCAGAAGTCAGCAGAGGCCAAGAAGATATGCTCTTGGTGGAAAAGCAAAGTGATGCAGAATTAATGAACAATGGATTTTATTCTCCAGACAAAACTCTTGCTCAGTCTGAATGGGAACAAATGACTGGGAGCCTGTGAACATCTATCTCTATTTATTTATTTCAGATCAGCCAGGACCTTGATCTAGTCATGCCTCCAAAGGTCTCTGGAGGATTTCTCTTTTTCTTTACAAAACTGCTACACTCCCAGGAAATGGAGGTTTTGACTGGTCACATAGTCTTGGATGTTATAGACAGTAGAGACTATTCCCTTGGCTATGACAGGGGATGAAAAAGGGGTTGAGAAAGTGAATTAACTTAACCTTCAAGGATAAGATGTGTTACCCTGTAGAAAACCACAACATGCCCTCTGTTTTCCAATATTAATCTTTCTTGGGAGAACATTCTATGGAAAACCTGACCTGGCAGCCCCTGCAGTTCCAGTGGAACGTGAGTTCTTTCCACAGAATCTGTTCTGAAACACAAGCAAAGCAGAAGAGACAGTCCACAGGAAGAGAAGGAAAATATTAAAGTCCTCCCCACGGACAGAGAGATCTCACAAAATCACAGAATGCTTGAGGTTACAAGGGACCTTTGGAGGTCATCTGGTTCAACCCCTATGTCCAAGCAGGACCACTTGGAGCCACTTACTCAGGCCCCTCTACAGGATTTAACACTTCTTGTTCAAGTTCACAAGGTCACTGTCAGCCCCTTTTGACCATCTTTGCTTTCTGCTCATGCAGATTTAAAAAAAACCCAAAGAATTCATTACCCATCGACCCAGGCCACTCTCTGTGCAGGACACGTGGCAGTTTGACTTTTCACATACATCAGTGATGTCACAGATGAGAGAATCAGAGAATCATAGAATGGTTCTCATCACCTTGGTGCCTTCTCAGGACTTTCTCCAACAGCTCCGGGTCATTCCTGTGCTGAGACCCCAGAGCTGGAGGTGGCTCTGCAGGTGAGGTCCCACCGGAGCAGAGCAGAGACACCACCTGAGACACCCAAGATGACACCTCTGTCCAAATCAATGTCCTGTCCCTCTCCAAGCTGAAATGAGAGTGGTTCTTGGGGTTGTCCTGTGCAGGGCCAAGAGTTGGATTTGATGATCCTTGTGGGTCCCTTCCAGCTCAGGGTATTCTACCATGCCATTCCTCCAACACCCTCTGGTCCCAGACTCTGACAGTCGGTTTAGTATTTTCTTGACCCAGAGACCCACATGAACAGACATCTCAGCACACGTGGCCTGACAACCACCTCAGCAGGCCCAGCCACAGAACAGGGTGGTGGAACAACCAGAAGAATGAGTCACACCCCTTCTCCTCCACTCCCCATGTCATCAGCAGCAGCTGCAGCCCAATTCACTCAATGGTTTACAGGTGTCTCCAGGAGCAACTGTCGTAAAAACCTCCTAAAATATGCACTTTTTTATTTTTTGTTTTGTTTTTTTTGGAGTGGGTTTTTTTTTTTTACCACTCTTAAAATCTTGTACAGCAACAGTTACCCAATGAAAGCAGGAATTAACGGAAACTAAAGGAAATGAGAGACACTGAAGGAAAAACAAACATAATCAGCACCAGCTGCAGCTCAATTAAACAACCGCTCAGATAAAACTACTCATTCACAATTTACTCGCAGAAATCCACTTTCTTACATTCTCTTCAGGATTTCAGAAGCACTCTAAGACTCCTTGTGAAGTAATTTAAGGCCCTCCAAACTGCAGAGGGAAATAGCACCTGTTTCACTGGCCACCCTCAAGGAAGCTGGTGAGAGGTGAGGCCAGGAGGTGATGCCCACTGTTAGGGTACAGGCTCAGAGCCTGCGCTCACAAGGACAGAAAGAAAGAAACCTGAATTTTTTTTCTCTTTTTTTCTCAGTGTCCTGAGCTCTGCCTGCAGCCTCCTCGTTGTGATTTGGTTGGTTGGGGGTTTTTTGGCAAACGTGTACTCTCACCATTTTTCTTCACCCAGCTGTCCTTATCTCAGGTCCTCGTTGTCTGAGATGATCCCAATGTTTCCAATTTGCACAGGAAATGTATTATGGGCCCATTGCAGACACAGCTGGTGTTAAATGTCCCAGGAACATGATTTAAGACTGAAATACTTTTTCTTCACACTCTGACATTAAGACCTTTACCTTTTACATCTTTACCTTCTTCCCAAGAGACATGGGCCCTCTCTTCATGTACTTGTCTCACCCCAGTAGGAATGAGCTTTTATTTCAGTGTGAGCAGGAATGAGCTGTGCAAGCAGCAGTGAGGAAAACTCTCAAACTGGAGAAGGGATCAAGTACAATATTGTGCCTTCTTATTTTAAACCCAGCTCCAACTGTGACTAAACAGTGTCCTGAAAACGCTTCTCATATTGCCCCCTCTGTGGGAGAGTTGCTGATCCAGTGTGACCAAACCAGACTGTTGGAATCTTTCCTTCCAGCATTAAGGAATTTTTTTTTTCCAATGTACCATGGTTTGCAAAAGCATAAATTCAGAAAAACATGGATGCAAACAAAGTTCTTCTGAATATTTCTCAAATGTCAGCAGGATATACTTAATTTTAGGATTAAAAAATTAAAAGAAAAAAAATCTTATATTGAGTTTTAATGGATGGGTAGGTAATATAGAGAGGCAAAGGGAGAAATTATCTTGTCTAAAATCTTGCTGTTACTGAAATACCTGTCAAGGCTCACAATACGATTTGTGTGTTTGGGGAAAGGTGGATGTCACTAAACCACTGACGAGCTCTTAAGGTGCAGTCTGGGAAGACCAAGACTCGCTGGCATTACCAAGCTGGTGCTTATCTACCAAGCCTTCATTTCCAGTGTCCGGACACTGGATACTGCTATACTTTCTTTCAGCATGTGATATTGTGATTTTCGTAGGCAAGCACACCTGCAGTGACATTGCTTTCCTCCTGCTGCTCTCAGATAGTAACTAATGAGATTCTATTCTTATTTTTTTTTATCAGAGAAAAGCCAATCCACTTGTCCACTCACAATGGTAAAGGAATAAAGGATTTATAAAACATGAAAACAAGACATCCACTGCATAATCAGTGTAATTACCACGATTTGGAACCTTGGTTATAAAAACACATTTGTGCTGTTTTCAATGTCTGAAAACCACTGAAGCCTGAACTCTGCTCTTTCTTCAGACCTTTCAAACCAGAACTGCCCTGTGCTGAATCACACAGTTCTTCCATGGCTGAGTGCAATTCTCCCAATTACAGGGCAGGATGTGGGACAAAATATTGTGAGTAGTCTCCTTATTTATTAATTCAAGTTCAGTAGGGAATGGGGTTGAGGAGCACCATCCCACATTGATTCTACAGAGAGGCCAATCAAGAGGACCTGTCCAGAGAGGTTCTGGACTCCCCACCCCTGGAAGTGTCCAAGGCCAGATTGGATGGGGCTTGGAGCAAAGTGGGATAGTGGAAGATGTCCCTGCCCATGGCAGGGGGTTGGAATGAGATGATCTTAAAAGGTCTCTTCCAACCCAAACCATTTTATGACTACAGTTCTATGATCCTATGACCTTTCTCAAGGTGACATTTTGAAATATGTCACCATGATCTATTTTTCCTTTACAAATACAGCTTCTACCTCTCCTACTCAATCTTCTTCAGTGCACACCCACCATCATGTTTAATATCACCCTGCAGTGTCTGTAACAGATTCAACCTCTGGTGAGCTGCTGTGCAGCTCAAGCATGTGTGGATGTCCTGCACAACAGAGAAACACAAGGAAAAGGCTTCAATAAAACAAAAGCCCCTGGGGAATGTGCTGTAAATATCCCTGTCCACAGTCCAGCCCTGAGCCTTGAACTGATCCCATGAATTTCTCATCAGCAACCTGAGGCTGTTCTGGGAGACCTGTTTTGTCTTCCCCTCTGACACTTGGCAGCAGTGCAGCTCTAAGGCTGAGGGAGATTCTATCCATCACCAGTGAGTATGTAATTAATTCTTCATTAATTAAAGAGTAATTTAGTTCTTTACCAAAAGAGTATATTTAATTCTTTACCAAAACCTCTCCCTGGTGTAACACCAGCTCTAATTACCAGGCTCTTCCCTTGGGATACACAGAAATGGGAAGAAATTACAAGACCCTGGGTCATCTGCACCCATCTAAGTGTGTTCTGAGCATGCGACTCTTCAGCATCCTGGGGTTGAGAAAAGTCTTTTTGCCAAACTGGTCTACACATTGCATTAAAATAGGAAGACAACCCATAAACATTTAGATTTATTCCAGAGCAAATTTGGGATAAAAATTAAATATTGGAAAGTTTCCAAGGGAGAAACAGTACCAAACCAAAATAAAACATCTCCTGGCTCTAAATCAGAGTCCTCTGTCCTGCACATGCTTCTACATAATTTTATTGTCTTTCATGGCTAAATTAATTTTCCTTTGCTCAAAGGCTGATGTTGAGAATTGTGTTCCTACAAATTTGGGTGTGATCCTCCCCTCCCCATTTGAAAAACTCAAAAATGTTTATCAGGACATTCTAGGCAAAAAGTTCCATGGGATTGCTTGAAGACATTTCTCCAACTAGAGAGTCTCTTTGTCCTGTATTTACATATTTACAGCTGCAGTCCTTGGAAAGGCTGTTGTTGTTTGGCTTGCTGAGCAACACAGAAGTGCTGTGAACACCTTTTGGGACTCTGTAACTGACAGATAAATATTAATAATAATGTGACTTAACAGCTGGTTTTTCTATCTTTTACTACCCTGCTTCCATGCAGTAAATTGCAATGCTATAAAAATGATTGGAGTGAAGAGAAATTTTAAGAGGCGTTATCGATTAATATTTGGGCATGAAGAGCTGAGTAATTCTTGGCAAAGAATCTTACTGAATTTATTCACTCTAAATTGCATTCAGTGGCAGGAAAAGGTGACCAGGTGACATCACTGGAGGCAAAACTTCTGAGAAGCAGATCTCCACTAGGAAAATCGTCTGTGCCTAATGGGACTTCTCAAACCAAAGCAAAAGGGAAGGTGTGGAAGTTTCCAGGTTTTAATCTATCTAGAAGGCTATAAAAAACTCAAGACACTCTGTAATCACTAACACAAACTCACAGCTGACTGTTGTGATAAGATTTTTTTTTTTTTTTTTTGTGATTGAGTGAAGAATTTGTGTCCTTTAATAAGAAAGGAATTAATGAAAGTAAGCATAAAACCAGCACAGTGGGCAGGGGCTATACAACCTCCTGCAAACATTTCTGTAACAAAGAAGAATAATGTCCAAGGATAAAATCACAGAATCACATAATGGTTTGATTTCAAAAGAACCTTAAAGATCATCTATTTCCAACACTTCTGCCAAGATCTGGAACACTTCCCATTACATGAAGTTGCTAAAACCAAGATCCAACCTGGCCTTGAAAAATTCCAGGGATGGGGCAGCCACAGCTTCTCTGGACAACTTGTTCCAGGCCCTCACCACCCTCCCAGGGAAGAATTTCTTCCCCATATCTAATCTACCACTCCTAGAAGTGTTTAAAAAATGTGTGGCCCCGGTATGTGAGGACACAGTTTAGCAGTGAATGTGGTGGTGATGTTGGGTTGGCAGTTGCAGCTGATGATTCCAGAGGTCTTTTCCAACCTAAAAAATTCTGTGGTTCTATGAAGAGAGGTGTAAGACACATCCAGCAACCTTGGGCTGTCTCTGTGTTGTAAGATGGGAAACTGGGGATGGAAACAAATCATCCCGTGGCACAGAGAACATGCTGCAGATTGTGGGATATGTGGAATGGAGCACCCATTGCCTTAGCCCTTTCCTTACTAAACTGGCACTTCCAAAGTACAAAAAGCGCAGTTTGGCACAGCAATACACTATTCTATATATTTTGAGCCAAATTGCCACTGCCGAACAGAGCACACGTGGTTTCTAAGCAGGGATTCCATATGGGAAAAACGGTGATCTTTGAATGAGCTTCTGAAGGGTGTCTCATGTAAGTGGCAAAAGTCAGTCTGTGAAGAGATGCCGAGCCACCCAGCTCTTCCAAAAGCTGCACAGAGGCGCACTACCTGAGCTAATAAACCCTTCCAAATATTTGTGGTGTCCACATAGCTGTTCAGGTGCTGTGTATGTTCCTGTACTTCCATATAATTCTGTATCATGCCATGGGTGCAGTTCCATCATGACACACTGAAAAGTTGGGGAGACCACGGAGTTTATAAAAACTCCATTAAACACAGCCAGGGGTTCTGAAAATTCTCCAGAACCACTTTGGCAAATGTTATCCCCAGAGGTCGGGGATGGAAAAAGGCAGGGACCTACGTGCATCCCACTTTATGCAAGGAACAGTTCAGCTGAGCAGCCCCTGTGCAAACATTTTCAAACGTTGTGCTTGGAAAAGAAAAACACAATTTGGGAACATGAATGAATGAGAATGGAAATTACACGGCTGCCTTGCAAAATAAGTGGAAAACAATGGAGTGAAAAATAAATCGAGTAAGAGAGAGAGAGCAAGCACAGCGCTAATGATAAGGCAAACTTTTCCAGATGTGAAAATCAATTTTATTCCAAAACTCCCCAACCTTTTCATTTACAAAGCAATAAAATTCTATTTGTCCCCCATTCATTTGCTACATAAAATGCCACTAAGCTACTTGCTCTCAGCAACCACACAAAACGTAATAGGTTAGGACTGCAGCCTTAAAATATATTAGGGTTTTTTAATGAAACCAATTTATATCAGTTTGTGCCAGTGAAAGGGCTGAAGCAACTTAATTTAGTTTCATTTTCCACACATCTGTGGCCAAAGCTAGGATTCACTTATTTCTAATTCAGCCTGGCTTCCACATGCCTGCCTAAGCCGTTTCTAACTGATTTAGCTGGTGACCTCTATTAAATAGCCAGGTGTTGGGCTCTATTAAATGGAAAATCTCTTGGTACCTACACATGACCACGGCAGACACCTCCTCATTTGTATGGTTTTGATTTGTGTGTGTGCCCAGTCAGAGGCCACAGGACTTTCTGCAAGTGAGGGGGAAAATTATAGCCATGAAATTGAAGATTCTCGCAGCTAAAACCTGCCTGGGTCTGTCCATGCTGCATGCAACATCATCGTAATCTGAGATTTAAACATTATAAAAGCCCCAGACAAACAGATTTTCAGGGCTTGATTCCCTAGTAACTAAATAACATTTTTTTTCTTATTATTATTTTTTCAATCTTTCCTTGTCTGGACACTGTTTCTTCCCTTCATGGAATCATTGAATCACAGAATGGTCTGGTTGGAAGGAACCTTAGAGATCACCTAGTTCCAATCCTGCTGCCACAGAGGAGTTGCAGCTGATTTAGATCAGTGTGACATCAGCCAAAAAAGCCTCGTAGGATGAGCATATATCTTTTATTAGGGAGAGAAGGCAGAAAACTTCGAGGCACATGAGCCATTCTTCAGGCCACTCCAAGGGTCTGTGCTCCTAAGAGTGTCTCTGGTTTTGTTTTTTCCCAGATATCTGGCTTAGTTTAATAAAAACCATAATCTCCACTACAAATCCTGTTGGATTTTTATCTCAGAGCACCACAAACACAGTCAGTCAATTTGTTCCACGCTCTCTGTTGTAGTAATGGTGGGTCATTTTCAAGTTTACTCCAAAATTTAGAAACTCAGAGAGCATCAACACTACCAAAGCTGTTTTTCTCAAGCCTTCTGTTTTGTAGGGTATTTCACATCCTGCAGGGAAGAAACTTGCCCTGTACTCATTCCCCTGGTGGAGTTATTAATAGGATTTCTCCCCTGCCTGGGTAGAGGTTTCTCCAAAATTTTGTAGGAATGTAAAACTGAAAATTTCTGCTTTGGCCGACTTGACAGAAATCAGCTGGATGATTGTAAATTTATGCAGAGCAGAGAGGACACACAGATGCAAAGACCCACAAATGGCACATGCTTGGAAACAACACGTCTGCAGACAAAGTGGAAAGGAGAAGGAGGGAGGTTTAAAAGAAAAAGAACCATCCTGGTTTTTAAAAATTAAAATCCAGAGCCAACCTTGTTGCAAAACAAATTTGGAGTGAGGTCTTTGCATCTGACCTCACCCCTTTGAAACCCTGCCTTGGCCACAGGGATTAAGGGGTCTCCATCCAGTGAATTCTGTGGAGGGAGTTTCATTTCATGTTCTGTGGAAAACAGGAAAACAAGCCCCTGTGGTCATTTCTCAAAGGAGTGATGAAAGGCTGAACTTCTTCTCATCTCTCTGAGGATGTTTACTTTGCCATTATTCCCTAGAGAATTACCTGTGGGACAACACAGCTAACTGTTATCCAGGAATAACATCCTGCCTGAGCTATCCCACAGATTAAAAGGTTTGGAAAAAATCTATTTTCCCAACACCTGGAAGCATTAAATATGAGAATGAACAATGTGTTGCTGTTTTGGGATTTCTTTTTTTTTTCACAGTCCAAAGTTAATATTTTCTAGTCTGGAACTAGGAGATCAAACTGGATGTTAGAATCGAGGAATCTTTCCTCCCTTGTTTATTTTACACTCAGACAAAAGGAGGGTGATGATTTTTACTGTGTGGGGTTGTTCAGCCTGGAGAAGTCTCTGGGGAGACCTTGCTGCAACCCTCCAGTACTTAAAGGAGTTTCATGAAAAACAGGGAGAGCAGCTTTTTAAACAGGCAGATAGTGATATCAGGGGGAACAGCTTTAAACTAAAAGAGGAGAGATTTAGATAAGATACTGGAAAGAAATTCTTTACTCAGAAGGTGGTGAGAAACTGCAAATGTTGCCCAGAGAAGCTGTGGCTGCCCAATCCTTGGAAGTGTTCAAGATCAGGCTGGAAGGAGCTTGGAGCAACCTGGTCTCATGGAAGGTGTCCCTGCCCATGGCAGGGGGAGTTGAAATAAGATGGTCTTTAAAGTCCCTTTCAATCCAAGTCCTTCTATGATTCCATGATTCTATAATTATTCTCTTTTCCATGATTCTATGATTTTTCTCTTATACTTTAGTGGACCAATTGGTTACTGCTAGACAGACTGAAGTGTGGTCGTGTCAAAGTGTTAAGAGATTCATTCCACACCTGATGGACTAAAGTGCCTGTTCAGTGTGTGTGAAAAAGCAATGCATCACGTATTTGGCTCTGCTTAGACTGATTTCCTATGCAGAAAGTTATTTTTAGTAGTTTTCTCTCGCTCTCTTATTGCTGTTGCGATCAGAAAAGTGACTGTGAATATTAATCATTTGGCTTTCCACATTTCTCTCTTCTTCTAGTGTGAATTCCATCACTGTGTATGCCAAAAGTTTATTTCTGAGAGCCAGTGTTTTAAACTCCACCAGGGATTTGATTATCAAGATGTCCGTCCTTTCTCCTTTGCTCATCCTCATCATTCACAGAGATTACAGAAAAGTATTAAATGACAGTGTTGTTGTTGATGCACAAGGCAGAGCACCACGACATCCACCCTGCTGCAGCTCCATCAGTCTGCCTAAAAACGAGTGAGATGAAAACTAATGCATTTCAGTAAAATCCATCAGAGTCAACGTCACAAAGGACAAGACTGGCAAGAGGTGGAAGTTGATGTAGTGCCACAGGCTGAGTCTTTGCCAAGTTTTGCAGCTGAAAACACAGTCCAAGGGGAGGAAGCTTCAGATACTGGATTAAATATTGCTTTATCTTATAGACTCTAGTGACACTTCATTAAGTATGAAGGGGCAGGGGCGAGGATGTCAAATCTGACGTGCTTCTTTCATTTGCTTAAATCTATTTGAAAAGTTGAAAATCCTAGACTTACTTTTCCTTGAAAATTAAAGTTGTCTTTTAAAACTCTTCTGGTGTCTCTGGTTTTACTGGTAGAATACAGACCTCCAGGAGCTCTGATTTGGTTTCCCTTCGTGCTCATTTGATCTTGCCTGTTAGCCCTTCTCTTCACAGCACAGCAAATCTCTTCAATTAAAGCTCCATTAAACCGACATTGCCATAATCACCATATGTTACTTATATATTTTTAAAGCATAACTGTTACCAACTGATCAAAATACAAGTGGGCATTTTATATGTCTGTATTCTATGGTGTACATACACTATTTATGGTATACTTAAATTTTCACTTCCCTCAGCACGGACCAGAAGGAATCGCTGAAATCATTTTTGCATTTCATTTTCTGTGACTCCCTGACAGGAGGCTGCTGCCAGGTGGGGATTGGTCTCTTTTCCTGTGCAGCAACAGGACAAGAGAAAATTGCCTCTAGTTGCACAACTGGAGGTTTAGATTGGATATCAGGATAAAATTCATCACAGAAAAGATGGCCCAGCATTATCAGAATGTGCCCAGGGTGGTTGGGGAGTCACCATTCCTGGAGGGATTAAAAAGAGGATTAGATGCAGCACCTGGGACATTGTTCAGTGGTGGCCTTGGCAGCTCTGGGCTAATGATTTGACTTGGTGATCTTCAGGGCCTTTTCCAACCTAAACAATTCCATGATTCTCTAATTATTAGTTTTCAAAAGCTCTGAGCCCCGTGATAATGGGATCCAGCATTCACAGCCTTAACCACTTGATACTCTTCAGGTCTTTCATGATCTCTCTCCTATTTTTCTGCCATCAGTATTATGGAATCCAGAGGGGAAGGGAGGCAGCAGAACTCTCAGTGGGGGGAGCCTGGGGGATGGACAGGGCTTTGAGCAGGAAGGAGGAGCCCCAGCAGCAGCAGCCACACCACAACTCCACAGTCTGTCCTCGCTGGCAGGAGCAAGCTGGATATTGTGGCCCCAGTCCAACAGCCCTTTTGATGGCCACAGAAAATAATTCTCACAGCAGTGAAGTCCAGATGAAAAGGAGCTGGTGGAAATGACAGGGATTTTTTTGGCATGCCTCTCTAAACAGCCTGTGGTTATGTGCAGATGGACCAGCTGATCACATCATGCATTTCACATGATGTAAAAGGCAATAATGGAAAACAGTAGTTGTCAAAACACTGTGTTTATACCTGCATTTATTTTTCATTGTCTTGGAGCCTGACTGAGTTTGAATCAATAATATGATTGTGGTGCTTTACAGAGCAGAGAAAAATTTCAGATTAAAGCCCTTCAAAGAGTGATGGTCACACGGATCCATGACCCTGGCTCAGACCCTTGTGTGATGAGATATCACTTCTAAAGGTCAAAAGGAATAAAAGCTGGACTGGGTACTCAGTTATGAAACAAAAATGTAATTATCTAAATTTTTTTGTCCCTCTCCCCCCAAAAATTCACTGACAGTCTGTATTTAAAAACAGTTAATACCAAAGAAATACACTGTTTTACTCTTTTTTTTTTGTTTGTTTACTGATGAAGGTCATACAATGCAGTCCTGACTGCATCCTGCTGGTCTTCCAAAGATTTACTAAATGACACATATGAATTATTCTACTGCTAAGAAGAGTAGATAAGAATTGTGGTTTTTTGTTGTTTTTTTATAACCTGATAACTTGCTCTAGCAACTGCTGAAAACTGGTACTACGTGCTGTATCTGGAATTGTTGCTGGTATATGGCAAGATGTATCTTATTCAAAGAGGAAATTTCCAAAGATTTCTGGTGTGGCCAGAGAATATGACTGTGAGGACACAGGCAAAGAAAAAAGAACAAGAGACAGACAAAAAAAATCCAGGGGAAAATATCACGTATATAAAACCTGAGAAAACTGGTCCTTGATTTATTACCTGTAATTGCATTTAGGCACACATTATTAGTAATTATTATTTATGTTCCAAAGGAAAGACTAATAGATAAATTAACACTTTGTGTACCTTCCAAAAAGGTATTAAACAGATGAACAAGGAACTTAATAAGAAAACAAAGCTAATTAAAGTTGCTCTTTTGTAAAGACTGTTCTTTGCAAAGATTAATTTTACAATGCCTGATGGTATCAAGGCATGTGCATTTTTTTTCTGGTCTCTCCCATCCCAAAGACTCTAAATGCAGAGTTTGATGTTGTTGGTGGTTTTTCCAATATGCTTCTCTCTTAGGAACAAACTGCAGTTTAACACAGGGTGAAAAGGGCTTTTTCCCTCTTCAGAGAAACAAGCTCAGATGCCTGTCACATTCAGCTGTTAATCCGTATTTATCGTCAATGTGAGAGGAATAAAAGCCCTCCACGACCAAGCCACAACTCCGAGTTCGTAGTTCAGAAAGGGTCACAGAAAGACAACAAAGGGAATAATCGATGTAAATCCAGCCATGAACTTTTAGACTGGCTCTCATCAGAAGGCAATGAGAAGTCAGATGGAAAAGAGAGTTAAAAGGACAGTTCCACACAAATCAATGCAGAGAGACAGAGGAACAGCTCTTAAAACTGGATCAATGTCTCTTTTCTTTCCCCTACTGAGAGGCTATGATGCCAGCCTAAGCCAGGACTTCAGAAGATATTTGGGTGCCAGTTGAAGAAAAACAAGCATTGAGAAATGTCTGATGGATGCAGGGGAAGCAACTCAAAATCTCTGGAATGTTGTACATGAGAAACTAACTATCTGTGCCATTAAAGCTGACATTAAAACATTAAAACCAGAGCAACAGGACAAGATATCCCTGGTGTTTCATTAGTGAGGTATTTGTTAAGTGGCAGGGAAGAGCACAAACCTGGGCAGGCAGGTCCTCAGGCAGGAGCAAGGGGAAAAGAAGCAGGATTTTAATCTGGGGCCTCAGTTCAGATATCTCAGAGTCTAGTGCCGTTTGAAAAACTTTGGGGCATTCTACAGGGCCTTCAACTGCTGATCAAGAAGGCCACGAGTTTGTCCTGTTCCTGTGTCTCACCCGAAACAAGGGATTTAATTTGGGGTGTCTTGAAGCCACTGAAATGTCACAGGCAGCTCTAAAAGTTTTTCAGAATCATTCTTTGGTGATCTATGCCCAGAGAGTCTGTTTAAACTGTGGGTTCCCTCAGGAGGAGATTTTCTTTTATGATCTATCTACCATGGTGAAGGTTCAGCTTAGTTGCAGAGGCACTAACACATAGTGTTATCTAAAAAATAGAGAGAAAAGGAACATTTCTTGTATCTACGATGTGAACAGGAGGTAAACACTGTTGTTTCTCCAGCTCCTCAATGGTACCTAGCTCCCAGGAATCTCAAAAACATCCTTCATCAAAATCTTCATGAAAAGCTTTCCATGGCCTCTCACTCCAGGAAGCCTCAGAGCTCCAATATCTAAGCAAATTCATCTGACAATCCCTCAAAAACTCATATAAAACAATTTTGTTTTCACCGTATTTCTCCTTTCTGCTCCAACAAAAATCAACACTTTATCTTTGCTTTTTGTCCCTCAGATACTGGAAGCTTCTGGAAATGCTGTGGTGATGTCAAAGACCTCAACTAACCACTCACAACACAAAAGGTCACAAGGGATCACAACACCCCTTTGGAAGGGGTAAACTGAGGCACTTAAATGATATTTAAATGATTGAGGTATTCATCTGAGGACACGTGAGCTACTGACAGGCCATGAATAGATTCACTCTCCACTGTCCTATGTATTGGCCTTTTCTCTAAAACACTCCTTTTGTCTTTGTAGAAGGACTTGGTGATTTCAGCTGATCTCTAAACTGACAGGGACCAGCCCAAACTCTACTCCAAAACGTTTCCAACAGCTGCCAGAGTTGTCATCTTGGCTTGAACCCAACTGGCTAAAACTCAGCCCTGAAGCTTTTGGCTACGACAGAATATATTTATTTAGTAATAAGGAATAAAGCTAATTAATTTTTTAGACCTCACTGAACATGAGACTCTTCCCCTTATTGCTGGCACTACTTACAATGGATCCTTTAATGCTTTTTACACTGACCAAAAGAAAAAAAAAAAAGAAAATTAAAAAACCCCCACAGCTTTAGCTGAATAAGGCATTTCCTAATGGTGGTACAGGACCTGGAAGCATTACAGCTAATTGAACTTACTGTTCTTGGAGTAGCCACACAAAGGTCAGGTTGTCTTAACAGCTTGTAGGCTGTCAAGCTGTATTTGTTCTTGAATACATACAGCAGTCCTTTCCACCCCAAGCAGTAATGACTCAGTGCACCCAGCTCCAAGAGCCCTGCTTGAGAGCCAATCCCTCTCTTGCACTACTAAAATGGAAAAAGGCAGGCAGGAAACACAGGGGTTTTATCCCATGGGTTCCCACAGACTGGGGATGAGAAGATCAATTATGTCATCCTCGTTAATTCAGGCTGTCTGCCTGGGCACCACGTGTTTGTGGCAGGGTGTCTCACCCCCACAAAAGCTTATCTGTTTATTCTTATCCAGTCCGATAACTCGAGCAGGACAAGCTGTCTTGTAGGGAGTTATCTTTGTGCCTTGGGGTAACCACTGGTCTGGCATCTCCCAGCTGCCAATAAACATCTTGCTTTTTCGAGATCTGGCACATTAAGCTGGATTCCTGACAGACACTTTTTTACAACTATTAAAGCCACGCCCAACTTTCATAAAGTAGAAATAATCTATACATTTCCCTGGAAATATGTGGAATTTTTTCTGTGAGTGAGAATGCTGCTTTGTGGTTACTCCCAGGGGTAGGCTGAAGAATTCTGTACATTATCATCATTTTGTTGTAAGTTACATGAGACTCCTAATCAATACTACTTCTTTTGCTGTCTTTAATACAGGTACCTCGATATAGTGCAGTGTTTTATGTTATGCTGTAATCTACCAGTAGTTCTTTTAGTTTATGCTGTGCAGTAAGTAACTCTGATTAAGATCTTCCATCTATTATCTCTTATCTGCTTAATAAATAATTAATTTTTACAAATAGATCCGATTTGCCATCACTAGAACTTGTGGGCCAGAGCAATTCCTTAAAGTGTTGTGAAAATTTGAGTGCAAGGCAGAGCTTGCCTGCAGCTGCCACTCTCCCTGTGACAGTGTTTCACATGCATCAGGTACAAGTAATTCCCTCAGAGAAAGCCAGCACTGAGGAAGGGAAGCGGCATGGATTACAATGCAGCAGAAGATGAAAAACCTTCTGCTCTTTTAGTAATCTCCACCAGTTTTCCATTACCCTTTCTGTTAGAAATAATGAAGTAAAGTATGAAGTGCCTGGCTCCAGCTTCTAGGCATTGATTTTTGTTGTGCTTTCTCCCTGCTGCATTTCAGAGCCCTGAATGCTCAGTATTCTCCTGCAAGCACAGTACATGTACAGTGCAATAAACTTCCCTCTAAGTCTTCATTCTGATAATCTATACACACTTCTAGTTTTTTCATACATGCTATTCTTTTCAACTTGGGATTTTTCCGTATCCCCTTTGAAATGTGGCAGAAAGAGGTGCCTATTCTTGACCATCCAATGCAGAATTAAAACCTTCTCCTGCATCCTCAGGGGGACTCACCTGTCCTGGATTTCTGCTGGGTGAAAAGGCCACTTGAGAGTACTCAAAGGACTATAGCTAAAGATATAGCTCTGAAGTTAAATTAATGTAATAACAGGTAAAAAATGGCAAGAAAACACCACAACCATGAGATTCAGCAACGTTAGGGAATCCTGGGCAAACTGATCCTTCCCTTTGACTACATCACAGACACAGAGAGACTCATCCCTGAAGTCTCTCACTGAAGGAGGTGCTTTAGTTGAGCAATAATTAATCCTCACACATGCAACATTCAGGATCAGGACACATCACTGGCAACCAGATTTATTTATTCCACTCATGTTTAAACCACTGTTTCTTTGGGGCTCCCTTCTAAGTCCCAAAGTCCTTTTCTCAGCCCTTTTGAACCCTTAAGCAAGATTGATCTGGTAAATCAATCCCTGATCTTGCAATTGCTAAGTTGATTATCGTCCCTCACAGGTCTGCAAAGGCATTATTTAGCTTTCCTCAAACTTTAACTTCCTCAGACTGTCTGAGAATCTGCCCCTTTCTTGAGCTATTTCTGTTCCAGCCTGACAGGAACAGTAACTAAAGCACAGGTCTATTGATTAAATATCCTTATTTTTTTCCCCTGCAACAGCCTAAGGCATTTAATCAATATGGCAATGCCCCATATCATGGACCAGAGATACAATATCCAGTGATCATAAACTGCTCCAAGAAGTGGTATAAAGTGATTTTATGACCTGACACCTGCTAAAACATCCATTCTTAGTGGAATAGATACATGCATTTCCTTCTGCAAGCCAGTTACATAAAAAGAGCTGAACGTCACATGGAGCAGCTGAATCACAGAAAAGACCCCAACAAGATTATGATTTCACATACATCAAAAGGAAACAGATTTTGCTAAAGCATTTCTATACAAAATGCCATTTATTTTTTGAAAGTGATGCACAAACACTTCCCAGGAGGAGAAGGACATGGCAGTCTATTGAACATTCTTTATATGAATCCTCCTCCAATAACCCCTGAACTGCTCACAAGCTTATTCCTTTTTGAATTTAATTCTCCTCACAACCCTTTGGAGGAACTGGCTGGTACATTTATCCTTGGGAACGTAGAGCTGATCTGTGTTAAAATAGTTTTTCAGTTCAATAATGCCACTCAGGGTCATTATTCTTGAGCCTATGTAGAAATCAGTGAACGCCCCACTGCAGATACACCTGTTTGTAGTCAAAAAACAAAAAACCAAAACCCAAATTAACAAAATAACAGCACTAATAACTTGAAAACGAATGATGGAAATAGGGTAGTGGCAACTGTTACAAGTGAAAACAGCTGTGAACAAAATAATACTTCTTTTCCACTCTGGGCATGGTTAAAAATTTGACATTTTTTGTGCCACTGTTTAAGACCATGGTACATGTGGCAGGAATTTTAAGTGAACAGAGGACACGGTCTTTTATCAATGTCTTAATTGTTTGGTTAGAGTTGGCAACTAAGACTAATTGTAAAAACTTAGTGGTCATCAGCAAAACTCAATATTCATCAGCTCAAAGCTCTTGAAAAATTAAAGGGCCAATCGATTTCTCGGGAAATCTTAGGAGACAAGCCAGGGTTATTCATCTTATGGAAGACCCATGAAAGACTGGAAACAAAAATTATGCTGGTGGTCACTACTGAAATCTGCTTTTTCCTAAAGCTAGCCAGTCATTTTATCAGTAAATCCATGAAAAATAAACTCAGTGATTGTCAGTCCTGACCATCGTTGTGACCCTGTTCTGAAGGGAAAAAAAATAATTAAAACTTCTGCACTTAGTCCTATTTGGCTGTGAGGAAAGATGTGTATTTAAAACATTCCTTCATTCCCCATCATCTCCTATTTTGGCCCGCCAGGGGAAAAAAATCTTCAGGATTAAACCTGATTTGTTTGGTCATAGCATGGGCTGCCTATTGAGGCACCTCCTGTTAGGGAGCACTTTGGGCTAAGAACCAAAAGACTCAGCATGTAAGATTCAAGTCACTTGGCAGTAAAAATCTAAAATCCAGGTGTTTGAACAACCAGGGTGATTCACTGAATCCTGAATTAGATCTTTTAAAAAGGGGAGGATCTCCTAAAGGCACTGATCTTCCTCAAGTGGTGATAAAGCAGAGCTTGAGAGTTGGTTTAGCACAGGTCCAGAGAGAGATCCTTGTAGCCAGCCGAGCCCTCCTCACACTCCTAGAGCCAGGAAAAGAATGTAGATGCTTTTTTTGGCTATTGGCTTCTTTGGTGGTTTTTTTTTTCTTTTTTTTTAGTTTTGGCTGTCTGCTCCAGGATAATGTGATTGGCATCCAAGTACAGGATGAGTGAGAAACAAAATAAACCGAGTGACAGTGACTTCCTTCAGATTATTCCATATTTATGCAGTTATTACGAATGTTTAAGGACATTATATATGCAATTCTCAGGCTGGTGTGATAAAAGGTTGAAAAATTATGTACAATGCATTCACATTTAACTTGGAAAAACCTCTTTCTGCCTTTAGATATTTAGCAATAGCTCAATTTTTTCCTTTCTACCCCATCCTTTATAATTATTGTGAAATAACACACTGATTAATTTTTTTTCAAGGTCATTTTCATCTTTTGCATTAACATTTGCATATAACAGAAACATCCAAGCACTGCTTCTGAAATCAGGGGGACAAAGGCAGGGAGATTTGAAGAGACTTGACAGAAAACCAGCCCTCTGCTTTTAAAGGGGGGAAAAAATCAATAATTAAATGTGCAGCTCTCATAAGCACAGCAGGGATAGCAGATAATGTCACAAAAGTGCAAATTTATAAAAAATCTGATCAGCTGAATGACATTTGCAAAAATGCTGCTTTCAGGGGAGTTCTGATTTGTTTAAGCCCATTGTAGATTTTCGTGAAATACACTTCTTTATAACTTAGTTTGATGCACCTGAATATTAGAAATGTAAGCTGTTGCTGGTAACAATAAGGGAAGTTCTGCTTTCACTGCCCTGAAGATACATTTGGAGAAAGTTCTGATTTCAGCACTTAGTTTACAGTGGAGTAAGTCAGAATAAATATTGTACAGTAAAACTCTAATTTAAACCCCGAAAAATCCACTATAAACAGGACAAAAAAAAACCCCAAAAAACCAAACCAAAACAAACAAACAAACAAAAAAAATAAATGAAAGGAGCAAAACAAAACAAATTAAGTAGTCTTATTACTTGGATTTATCCAAGAGTGAAACTGGGAAAGCTGAGGCTGAAATTTACCTTTCTTCAGCTCTAAATGTAACTACAGAAACCATCTGTAGCTTGATTTGATCACCAGATCTGGACACACAACAGGAAATACCTTTTCAGAAAAGCAGAAGGAAATCTATTGTAAACTGCATTTCTGGACCATTCTTTGTTAGGAGGTGAGCTCAGCTGGAAGTGGACTGTTTTTAAGAAATTAATTTAAATGCAAAGAATCTGAAACAGCTTTAAACATGGAATTTCCGTGAGGAAAGAAAGGAGCTACAGGATAAACGTGAAAGAAGCAATTGTTTTAATCCTATTAAGAGCCCAATTAATGCAATTAAAGAAACATATTTCAATTAGGCCATGTTTCAAGCTGCTTTACTCCAAGGCACTTCTCCCTGCGGTACCACCCTTTAGCACATGAGATATAACATCGAGGTTGGCACTGGCAGTACAATTCCTTTGTCCCATTTATCCAGCAGGAATTAATTTTCTTGTCATAGTTTTAATAATGTGGGCCTAAAGGATTTAGACATGTGGAAGAGGGATATAGGTAAGATATATCACAAGTTCAGATTTCTTCATTTCTGGTAAAACAAACGCCCTTGGTGTTCTTTTGTTAGGAGGGTGCAAAGCAAACAGAGGAATAATTTTTATGTTTTTGTGTTGGAGGAAGCGGAAGGAAGATTTTTGAGGGTTGAAAACCCAGCCTTGATAAACTGAACTCATTGTGGGGAATTCTGGCTGTGGCCAGGATTGGTGTTATGGGATGAAGGAGCAATGGGCACCTGACTTTAAGAGAAGGGAGGAGCTTGTTTTGCTCAGTGAAACTCTCAGGAAGGTCAGGGGGAAATGAAGACTATTTCTCTGAGAATCTCACTGCCAAATCTTGGACCACGGAAAAAAATAAGCCAACTGTAAAGGGAGAAGGAATAATTCATCCTGGATCCATCCTGGGTTCATGAAAATCCCAAAACCACCCCACATCCACAGAAAACACCTTTTCAATTCCTAATTAAGTTTGATACTCTGGCACTCTGGTACACTTGGTAAAGGATGTCCTTAACTTTTCATGGCTTAGGGAGAACTGGAATGTCTTGAACAGCCTCTTCCTGTAAAACTAGAAAAGGGATTTCAAATGTGAAACATTGACTTTCACATTATCACCCCTGAACTCTCCCTGAATATGGGGCACATATCTGTAGAACTTCACTAATGAAAAAACACAAAATGTTGATTGTAAATGGGGGTGGGGGGGAGAAAAGCTGAAGTGATAAAACATCAAGGTACTTCCTTTTTCCCAAGTGCTTCCATAAGATTTATTTTGCCATTGACTCACCCTGCTCATTCCTCAATTTGAGGTAGATTAAGAGAAAAAACATGAGGGAAAGGCAGCTTTTCGTCCTGAAAAGCAATTTTTTGTTTGTCTTGGAAAAAAACCAAAAAAAAAAAAAACCCCAAATAACAAAACATAACAAGAAAGGAAGAAAAGTGAGAAATAAAGCTATGTACAAGTTCAGTCCAAGAGACCTCACAGACCTGGGAATGAATAATTTTAAATGAACCACTGATGCGCTCTGATGGAGAACACTGTGGAGGAGAAATGAAAGGAATAGAAAACAAACAGGAGTGAGTTTCAGTGGAAGACTGGCTTGTTGTCAAGAGCAGCATCTGCAGAAGAAGAATTACAGGGCTACCTCACACTCAGCAGTTCTGGGTACCAGATGCTCACCAGCTGAGGCCGTGAAGTCTTCTTCACCACAGGGCACAGATGGGCACATCTGAACCTCACTGGATTTTCATGCATTCGTCCAGAAACAAACAAACAAACAAAACCAAGAATTCCATGTAGGAATTGAATGTATTTGCTTATTTTAGGCAACCTAAAAAAATTTTGACAGCTGAGCAATGAAAAATTCTCCTCAAATAAAGGAAGAGTTATAGCAAAGTTAGTCACACTCTCCTCCCTTGTCCTGGTGAAGGTAGAGGTGGATAAGCCTTCATGTGTAAAATTAATGTAAATGCAAGAAAGACACCATAATTCCATAATTCACTGCTGCTGCTTCCTTCTGCTTTCATTTTGAGCATCAACAGGTCACAGACTGACTTGCTTTCATGTAGACAAATTAATTTGGAGGGGAGCATCCACACTTACGAAAAGGTTGGTAAAAAACTACAGGTGGAACATTTAGGAAAAGACTGGGAGAAAATCTGACATAGGGAGCCAGGTTAATTAATAAATAGTGAAAAAAACCTCATTAAAAAAGGATTTTTTTTTTTATTAATTAGTGAAATCAAACCAAATGTGTTAAACTAACATCATGGCAGGGGATGTTTAATGCTTCACAAAAAAAACACTATCAAAAGTGATAGTGAAAAAACACTATTCAAGCAATTGATCAGTCTGGCAGGAGTGAAGAATAATTCTCACAAGAGTATAGAAAATTCTCCTATTTTTCTTCGAAACATGGAAAACCCAAATCAACAAAAAAATGAAAGAAGAATGAGACCAACTAATATACTGGAGGGCTGCTGAGCCATTCCCAGCTGGAGGTGACACAGGGGTTTCCCAGATGCTGGTGGGATGTGTGATGGGCTTTGCAGTACAATCCTCCCAAGCCAGCTGCAGAACAGTGTTCATACAAATACAATCTAAAAAAGAGTGAAGAAGACAGTGCTAACGGCAGGGGGATTGGAACTAGGTGATCCTTATGGTGTTCTCCAACCTGAACCATCCTATGATTATCACAAGGAAAGTCCCAGAAAGTTGGAAATTAAACGCAATTTGGTGATTGAAAGGAAACTGAGAAAAATGCAATTAATGTGAATCTTGGTTCTGGTTAAAACTCCTGTGGTTTTGACTGTCAATCACATCCAGCATGGACATTCCATGGCAACACAGGAGCAGTAGGAACTTCCCTCCACCTGTCACCTTCAGGGTGTTGCAGCCTCTGTTTTGGCAGCAGTCTCTGCCAGACGGGACATCCACACTGGGAGGAAAAAACAATGCATTTCACTGCCACAGCAGGGCTGAATCGATCTGCAGCTTTTCCCAGGCTGACACCTGATGGGGCCTGCCAGTGCCAGCGTATTTTGTTAGCCAGGTGTCAAGCCAAGCCCAGCTCAGGGTGCAGCTTAACTGCACATAAATGTACTCAGCGTGCTGACACAATTAATGAACCTGCAGGGAGCTACAAAGGCTTTATCCTGGGGGAAAAGAGGCTCAGGAGGGAATCTCACCACTCTCTACAACCCCCTGAAATGAGGATGTAGGCAGCTGGGGGTCAGTCTCTGCTCCCAGGCAACCAGGACAAGGGTACATGGTGTTAAGCTGCACCAGGGGAGGACATTAGGAGAATGACTTCACTGAAAGGGTGATCAGACATTGGAAGGGGCTGCCCAGGGACGTGGTGGAATCACCATCCCTGGAGGTTTTTAAGGAAAGACTGAACGTGGCACTCAGTGCTATGGCCTGGTGGACCAAGGTGGTGTTTTGTGAGTGGTTGGATCTGAGGATCTCCAAGGTCTTTTCCAGCCTATTTAATTTTGTGAATCTGAGGTTGTGGTGCTTTGGGGACTTGTGCTGAAGCTTTTCTAATACAAGTTGTTGGTTGGTGTGTTGTTACAGTTGAAGTTACACAGATTTTTCAGGCTACTCAGGTCATTTCCTGATGCTGCTCTACCCCTGGCATATCCCTCCCCATCTTTCATCTTGCTTCAGGTAGGTTCAATAACTTGGGATCAGCCTTTTCTACCAGGAAGTTAGGGACAGGACAATAGAAAACATCCTTGAGTCATGCTAGAGAAGGTTTAGGCTGATATTAGGAAAAAAGTCTTCACTGGGAGAGTGGTTAAACATTGGAACAGGCTGCCCAGGAAAGTGGTGGAGTCACCATCCCTGGAAGTTTCAAAAGATGAGCAGATGTGGCACTCTCTGATATGGTTTAGTGGGCAAGGTGGTGATCGGTCAAAGGTTGGACCCAGTGATCCTGGAAGTCTTTTCCAACCTCAATGATTCCATGATTCCATGAAAAATAAGCCTTCCCTTCCACCTTCGGTAGGTGAGTCCTTTTCTTATTGCTCTCCATCAGTAGATCTGAAATGATTTTGTTTTGCCTTTACTATGAGGAAATTCTGCTGACTCCTTACCTGGCTTTCAGGGATTGGAACTGCATTTAGAAGATGGACCAGTCATGAAGCAAAGCTTTACAAGTTTATGCTTGTTTCTCTCTGAAAATCCATCTGTGGATGCCTACACAGGGGCCAACATTTTATTCATTCGTGAAAAACAAAGGTACACCAGAATTTTTTGATCTGCTTGAGAACACCAACTCAACAACCTCTTTCTATTGTTCGATCCTCATTAGCTTTGGATAAGCAATAGAACAAGGGAAAGCAATAAAACAACTCCCACTGCCTGTCACTGAAGGCAGTGCTGCTGGGAAAGGCTGGGATACATGTTGGAGACGTAATCCAATTCCTGGTGTCCACTGGGTGTTTATGGCAATGGTGATAGATGCAGCAGGCTGAGTGCCACAGCCAGCAGCCAGGGCAGACATTTCACTACATCTGGGGCTGGGGAGAGAGCAGACAACGTCCCTCAGCTGGTGCAGAAGCATGATCAGAGCGGGGGATGTATTCTGCTTTCTTTCTACCCGATTATTCCTGTCCCAATTCCACGATGGTTCTCCAGATTCATGGCAATGACACCAAAAGCAGGCTGTGACTTGGTGGCTCTTTTGCTGCATGCAGGAAAGTAAGCCAAGTACTTAGAGAACAACTTAAATTAGAAAAAAAAAAAATAAAAGTAAGCTCGACTTTGTATCTCACATCGTTCTGCTTTGTATTTCTCTGTGCTTCATTTCCTGCTGCATAGATCAATCTGCTGCCTGGTCTTGGGCATGCTGCTCTCATTTCCAAATCCTTGGACTTTCAGGTCTTACTTTATGGCTTGCTGCTGATCCTCTGCTATGTTTAAATCCTCTCTAAATGCAATACCCAGAATTCAATGTCTTCCCTGCCAACACAATCCAGCTTTATGCAAGCAGTCCCTATATTCAGCATTCTTTTTCTCTCTACAGTGAATTTCCAGGTTGATAGAGGAATACGTCATCTCTTCTTTGTCCTCCAGCATATCTGTTCCTAAAAGTTGTGAATTCTAGTTGCCATTTATAGAGGCTTTCAGACAATTAATGACCATCACTTTTGTGATCGTGGTGGAAAAGATTTGCTTCCATGTGTTATTTGGGATTAGCCTCTATCAGAGCCCAAGGGTCCAAGTAGTGCTTCAGTCCCCTCTTCATTTTGACTCTATTATCTCTTTTAGCACCAAAAAACTCCATGTCTTATTAAATTAAGAATTCCTTTTGGCCTTGGAAAAGTAGCATCAGTAGTGAAACAGCTATTCAATATCCTCACTGATCACACCGCCGCTGTTTCAAAATCCATCGGTCAAAAAATGTTTCTTCTGTTTATAAACACATCCCCCCCAAAACAACAGAAAAAGACAAAACAAAAAAGAACTGGATTGAACAAGTTCGCCTCTGACTGGACCATCAGAAATAAAATTTAGGTTTCTTGTGACTCGCAGCACAGCTACCAGAGCTGGTGAACACTGGGCTCAGCTTTCTCAAAAAACATTCAAAGTGATGAGAAAGTTTATGCATACCTGAGAGAATTTTTATTTTGATTTGTCAGGGAGCTGCAAGACCAAGCTGCTTGTCCAGGGAAGGCAAACCAGGAAAGAGGGGGACAGGGAGGGGAGCTGGGGCAGCACCCTCTCCACCAAGGGCTCAGTCCCACAGCACCCAAGCAAGAAGAGAGCAGCTCCAGTGAAAAAAAATCAGGGTCATCCCAAGGCTCAGGGAGCTCCAGAGAGGAAATAAAGGAGATCCAAGGCCACGACAGAGAGACAAATGAATGAGCTGGGTAGGGTTCAGCACAGTGCAGGGGCAAGAAGGGCAGAGAAATGGCACAGCTCAGGCAGGGACCAAGAGCAAGGGACTGAGTTTCAGAATTTCAGTTTATCTCTGAGAAAAAAAGGTGCTGCTCCCATGGAGGCATCTCACAGCTCTGTGATCCAAGGATGCAGAGGGGTATGTATCAGACCTGGCCTAAATCACAGTCATATAAAACCCTGGAGCGAAGGGAAAATAAGCAAAGAATATCTGCACACAAACGTTGGCACAAAGCAACTGCTTCTCTGCTCATAACTCACAGGGATGAGGCAGAGGCACAAATGGTGGCTTTTCATCATCCATGCATTCTCTTGGGTGCAGCTTTATCCTGTTCTCCCAAGGAATGGCCCAGGTGCTGTGTAGCACGTGGGAGTGACTTTCCCAGTGCAGTGTTTGGATGTTGTCCTCTTTCTGCACGGGAGATGTCCCTGCTCACTGCAGGGGGTTGGATTAGGTGACGTTTAAAGGTCACTTTCAACCCAAACCATTCCATGTTTCTATTTCATAATTTAATCATGAGGACATAAGCAGGCCTTGGATTCACAGGACAGCCCCCGGCCTTATTTAATTCAGCAGTAGGGATACATTCCCTCCTGAATTCTGCCATCACATTCATTTCCCCTCTTCCTATAAATCCTCCTTATTTCCAGCCCTGATGTTAATCAAACATAACCAGAACTCAGAATTCCAGCAGCGTGTTAAAGTGAAATGTGGTGATTATCTGTTACCCTTAAAGGAGAGTACAATGCCAGCTCCCACAAATGTCAAATCAATGCCTGTGTGGCTCAGCTGCCTCATCCAAAGGACTGTTGAGGACACCCACCATGATTTTATTGACTACACTTTTGTGGAAATAATTTGGAGAACAAATCTGGGACACCTGGAAGCCATGTAGAAAATACTGGGACAAAGTGATTTATGGGATTTAATGGCTTAAAGATGAAGGAGGGTAGAGGAAGATGAGATGTTAGGAAGAAATTCTTCCCTGGGAGGGTGCCTGAGGCCCTGGCACAGGGTGCCCAGAGAAGCTGTGGCTTCCTCATCCCTGGAAGTGTCCAAGGCCAGGTTGGATGGGGCTTGGAGCAACCTGGTCCAGTGGAAGGTGTCCCTGCCCATGGCAGGGATTTGGAGCTGGATGATTTTTAAGGTCCCTTCCAAAGCCATTCCATGATTCCATGATTTGTCCCCAACAGGCAGCCTAAGCAGAGCTGATGGAAAATGCTGAGTGTCATCACATTTGTCAAACTAAATCAGCAAATTTGATCCCTAAAGCAGTTTCCTAAGAGGAACACATTCCTTTGGAGAGGAGAAGGCAGGGAAGGAGGAGAGGATGAGAATGAAAACCAAAGAATGATTCACAGCTGCAGCATTTTCTGGTTAGATGATGATGGTTTGTGATACAATATGAACATGTCCTGTTTACATTGGACCCTGCAGCGTGATCTGACAGGCAACAGCAAAAGCAATTATACAAACACCATTCCTGAAATATGTTTCACTAGATACTGTTACAGATATCCAATGCTAGAGACTTTAAAATCTCCCCAGAAAGTATTTCAATCTCCTTATCATTAAACAGCTTTTCTTAATATCAGCTCTGATTCTTTCTTGCTGCAGCTTAAGTCCATTACTTCTTGTTCTTCCCAACTGTAATAAACAAAAAAAAGGAGTGATTATTCTTTTCCACTTCGCAGCAGACTTTTTATGTACCAGGAGACCTTTATCTTCAACTCCATCTTTTCTTTTTCAGCTTAAGCAACTCTTTTTGTAATCTTCCCTCTGCAGTCTGGCTTGGCAGCTCTGGGATCACTCCTGCTGCTTTCCATGCCCTCAGTAACTGCCCCGTGCCTCAAAGGGACTGCCCAGCACCAGAAAGAAGATTAAACTGGCCTGTTCTAATGTGATGAAGACTCACACAAAAGCCACATTAGGATTAATTAATTTAATAGAGAATTAAATTAATTAAAGCTGCATTAAAGTCAAATTAATTAGAGAATTATTTTTTTTAGGAAACTAAAGCTTGTGTTCTCAACCCATGCATAAAAAACTGCCCTGAAAAGGTATCCCTCCAGCTCAGTGGGGCTCACTGGCACCTAAAGACAAACATCTGGGTATGAGATGCCCTGTGGGATCTGGCACATCCACAGAGACCTGAGGGATCCAGCACAGGCCATGTCTGAGGCTGGAACAGAGCCCCCCATAGTCTGGGGGATCCTATGGCATCACTGATCCCATCTTTCAGCAGCAATATGAAATCAAAAATGCTCCCGAGATCTCCGCTGAGGATGTAGGGCACCTTGGCAGCACAGCCAGTGATTAATTCCTAATTTGGATACACACAGAGTTAGCTGAGATGGATCCCACTTCATGCATCAGCTGAGCTGTAATGAATTCCACGTTCACGATCGTTGCTTGTGGCAAAGAAAAGCAGAACTTAGATTTTTCTTCTGCTGGAGATGTAAGGAAGCCATGCTGATAGTCACCAAAAAGTAGGTTTAATTGTTTCCTCACTAGCTTCAGATCTATTTTAAATCTTGCCTGGATGGGGAGAAATATGGCCTAGCATTAAAAAGGTTACAATCCCTCAAACTGGAGCAAGATTAGCATCCTTATACTACTCAATATTCAATAATAAACCCTTTTAAAGGCACAGCTAGGAAGAGTCAGGGAAAGCTTAGAGAACATGAGTAGAATTTAAGATTTCTCTGCTTAGAAAAAAATAAACTTACCTGCATGCTCATGAATTCTCCCCAGCCCTATTAAATCAGCAAATGTGATCTATGTAGTGGAAAAAGCTCTATTCTCCTTCTATTAATGTGCCTTTGACATTAGTGAAAGCCTGAAGTTACAGATTATTCCCTTTTCTTTAAACTCTTAACCAAAAAAAAAATGTTTCAGGGAAAAGGGTAATATCCACTGGGATGGACTCTAAAGAGGAAAGATAAATACGAATAGAGTTTATTTTACTTTTTATATGTGTCAGGTCTATGTAAGAAAAATGTCTTCTACAGTAAAAAGCACTGATGCAAGAATTGTGTCTTGTAAATGGACAGCACTCTTGTCTGTAAAAAGGAAGAATGATACATTATGGCTCACTAGACAAAAGTGAAAAACTATGAAGAATATACCCAAACCCACTAAAAACAGATCAAATGCAGCACTTACTGTGACATAAAAATCATAATGAATTTTTGACCCACCTTGTAAATTGTTTTTCCTAGAGTCTTCTTAAAAAAAAAAGTAAAAATGAAGTTATGTTTTATGAAGAGGAGCAGGTTCCTGTAGATGTTTCCCAGTCTCCTAAATTCATTCCACAGAAAACCTTACTCCCTTAATTCCCCAGCAGAGAATACAGGAATGACTGAACCTTGTCAAAGGCTTGAGCTGCCAATCCTGAACTCATAACAGGGTGTGAGGTAGGACAAAACTAAGAGACATCAGAGCTGGCTGTACAAGAACAAATTTCTCCTACAAATCTTCTAAACAAGGATAACCCTCATGTGATAGAATTTAGAAAATATTTCTCTGAAGACCAGGAAGTCAAGTGTCTCTTTGTCGAAGGAAATCCTTTCTCCTCACAAAGAGAGATCTGCAGTGACTCTTTCAAAGTGAAATGAAATCCCAAATTGTCCCACTCTGCACAGAACTTGCTTTTCCTTCCTCATTTCATTCCTCATTTCTCTATCATGTCCGTGTGGATCCATGTATTTAATTTCTCTGAAGGTTTTAATTCAGCCCTCGCGTCTTTGAGCACCCCTGGGCCTGTGTGGATGGGGCCCAGAGGGATTTTGCATCTCAACACCTCCCCCTCCTCTTTGAGCCATGGAGACTTCCTGGATCACTGTACTGATCATTTGTTGAATGCATTGGAGCAAACCAGGCCCCATTATCAGCACAACTATCATGATAACCAATATGTATAAACCCATTCTTTAGAGCTCTTTCTCCCATGATGTTAAATTCAATCTATCAAACAGGCTATCTCTCCAAGTCCCATCATCAATTCTAATTTTTGACACAAGACCAAGAAGTTAAGTGTCTCTTTTTCTAAGGAAATCCTTTCTCCTCACAAAGAGAGATCTGCAGTGACTCTTTCAAAGTGAAATGAAATCCCGAATTGCCCCACCCTGCACAGAACTCCTTGCTTTTCATTCCTTATTTCAAAATGTTTCCAAGAGCTTTGTGAATTGCTGAAGTCAGATTTAGAAAGGCTATAACTGACTCTCTTTTCTTGAGCACAGGTTGAATGTAACAATTCCCATTTTCCCATTCTCCACTTCTGATAGAGCCAGGCCACAACCCAAGAGCTGTGCCACAAAGGTGTCCTACCAGGCCTGTGATTTCTTTCAGGAATATGGAAAACACCTTTGATTAAAGTGCTTCCAGCCTTTGTCAAAATGGAAATAAAAGCAATTTCATTTTCTGTAGCCTTTTTTCTCCCTACATATCATTTTCCCTTCATGGTCAATACAGTTATTAAAGCACGACAGGGGAATAAGCATTTACTTTCTCAGCTACTTCCTGACCACTGGAGATGCCCCAGGTTCTTTGCAGCATTTAAACACAGCTGGCACAGGTGACACGAGATTTTGGGGAGGAACAACAGTCTTCCATAGCAGAAGCCAGAAAGACAGCAGGATTCCCTACTCAGTACAAAAGGATACTAAATATTAGGTTTTAGGAAAAGAAGTCAAACTCTACCTGTCTAGTAAAGTGGTTTTTTGAAGGTACTTGTCTATCAGCATGAAAGCAAGATGTTCACTTCCTGGGCACTGTTCATCACAGACTGAGGTACAATATCCAAGAGAAACAGGATGAACAACCTTCCAGAGGTGTGGGAAAGGAAGCTTAGCCTGTTTTCTTCCAACTGCCTAAATTTTCAATACCAAGTCTGATGAGATGACACTTCACTGACTGCAGGTCCCTTACACTGTCCCTGTGGAACGATGGACTCTTAAACTGCTGCTCATCAAGTAAATCAAGTTAAAAATCATGACAGAGGAACAGGAATATAAATCTTCATAGTGGAATTCAACTATTAGTTTCACTGTGGCTTTCAAAATCAATGTGGCATCTTTAGAGCCACCCAATGCTTTGGGTTGGGAGTGACTTCAAAGACCATCTCATTTCAAACCCCCCACCATGGGCAGGGACACCTTCCTCTATCCCAGTTTGCTCCAAGCCCCATCCAGCCTGGCCTTGGACACTCCCAGGGATGGGACAGACACAGCTTCTCTGGGTGATATGTGCCAAGGCCGTCACTCTCACAGTGAAGAATTTCATCCTTATAGCTAATATAAATTGATTTTTTGTCAGTTTAAAGACATTGCCCCTTTTCCTGCCACTCCAGGCCCTTCTTAAAATTCCCTCTCCAGCTTTCCTTTAGGCATTTGAAGGGGCTCTAAGGTCTCCCCAGAGCTTTCTCTTCTCCAGGCTGGACACCTCCAGCTGTCCCAGCCTGGCTCCAGAGCAGAGGGTCTCCAACCCTCTGAGCATCTTTGTGGCCTCCTCTGACTCAATGGCACTTTAGTAACTTTGCATGAAATACTTGGGGAATGGTGGCACTGCCTGGGCAGTGTCCCTGCACCAGAAAGGAAAACTGAGCAGGAGAACACTGCTGCCTGCATGTGCAGATTTTCAGCAGAGGTTTCCAGTGCAAACACTGACCAACCCTGACCGTTTTGCTGCTTGATGAGATGTGACAAGCTCACAGCCCAGTGCAATAACACTTCAGGCTACACAGCTGGGACTCAAGGATACTTAAATTCTGTTCCTCATTTCCATGGATCCCAGGTAGGTATGCATCTCCAGTGATAATATTCCTAACTCCTTGGTATCCCTAGCCCATTAAGAGGTAAGTTTAATACAATTTCTCAAAGCTTTGACCTTTGAGCAGGAAAATTTATTATATGTGCTGCCATTGGGCACAAAGATGAGTCTAAGTGTGGTTTTCCAGTCAGTAACCAAGGATTTCCATTCATCCCTCTGTTAAATGAGGCCATTAAGAGAAATGTAACTCACTAGTTTATGCTGCTGCTAGCAAGGGAAAATTGCTTTTTAATCTCTGACCCTTCAAAATGAAATTGTACCCTGGAAAGAGATTCTGTTAAACAAGTGAATTAGAAAAACAAAAGACAGTCTGATTTCCTTCTGCTGTCTCTGACTTGTCACAGATCAGACTTGTTCAGAGCTTTCAAATAGAAAATTCTTGCCTTTGAGATACTGAAAGCAGGTCACCACTATCAGCGTAACTGATATTTTTAAAATAAGAATATTCTTGACTTGGAACAGCCCCAGTGCTGCATTCCACCAAGGTGACTGGTCATTAAAATCTGTGTCCTACCGACTCATCTTCTCACCAGAGAAAACAGAGTGATCACCAATGACTCACCACTAAACTTGCTCCCAAGTCTTTCATATCACACCAAATCACTGAATGGTTTGGGTCAGGAGGAACCTTAAGATCATCTCATTCCAAACCCTTGTCATGGGCAGGGACACCTTCCAATATCCCAGGTGGCTCCAAGCCCCATCCAGCCTGGCCTTGGACACTTCCAGGGATGGGGCAGCCACAGCTTCTCTGGGAAACCTGTGCCAGGGCCTCACCACCCTCAGCAGGGAGGAATTTCTTCCCAATATAAACATGTAATCTGTCAGTTTAAAGCCATTCCTCATTGTTTTATCACTCTGCCCTTGTAAAAGCTCCTCTCCAGATTTGTTGTATCACCCTCCATGCACCTCAAAGGCCACAGTAAGTTCACGCTGGAGTCCCCTCTTTTCCAGGCTGAACAATCCAATTCCCTCAGCCTTTCCTCACAGGAGAGGTGCTCCATCCCTCAAATCATGCTCATGGCCTCCTCTGAATTCCTTCCCTTCTCTACTCATGCCCCTTTCACTTCCTTCTTGAATGGTTTGTGCTTAAATGAAAAACAAGCTCACAGTGGATATTTTTTTTCTCTCCCAAAAATGTCACAACTAGTCTTTTACAATAAAGGCCAGAAAAAAAACAAACAAACAAACAAACAAAAAAACTAAGCTACTACCTGAATCAGGCATCTCTCCCTTTTGGACGGTACAAATGAAGAGATGTTCTGCTGTGATTAAAAACAGCCTGAAAGATTTTTCTTTTGCACACCGGAACACACAACTGCACGACATCCAAAAGCTCTAAACAACCCCTTTCTTAATAAATATTTGATCACACAGATCCATTATTTACAGAAAACAAAGAGAGTTTAAAAGAAATGTTGTGGCTCAGACCTTGCTGAGGTTAAGTTGCTGCATTCACACAGTTCATTTATCACACGGACTGGCGCTGACTCGAACACCACTTCCCACAGAAAGCAGCTGTTTTTTAAATGGCTGCATTAAAATACAGAGAAAAAACAGGCAAAGACAGAAGCTGCTTCAAAATGAAGCACTCTAAAAAAACTGAAAACTCAGTCTGCCGTTCATAGGGAGCCAGTGAGCAAGGAAAAAAGGAGGCAGAAGTTTTATCCCAACTGACTGCTGCTGGTGGAGGAGCTGGAGCACAATTTGGATAAGGAGCAGCTGAGGGAGCTGGGGGGACTCATCCTGGAGACAAGGAGGCTCAGGGAGGACCTTCTTGCTCTCTACAGCTCCCTGACAGGAAGGGGTAGCCAGGTCAGTGTCAGTCTTTTCCCCCAGGTAAAAAGTGCCAGGTTAAGGGGAAATGGCCCCAAGTTGTGCTGGGGGAGGTTTAGATCAGATATTAGGAAAATCATTCTTCACTGAAAGGTTGTTAACCACTGGAACAGGCTTCCCAAGGAACTGGTGGAGTGACCATCCCTGGAGGCATTTTAAAAAAACATGAAGATGTGGCATCTGGGGACATGGTTTATCAGTGGAACTGGCAGTGCTGGGTTCACGGTGGGACTGGATAATCTTAGTAGCCTTGTCCAAACTAAACGATCCTGTGATTCAACTTAATCACTGAAAGCACTTCCCCAGACAGCTCTGCTTGCTGCCCAGCCCACGCTGCCAAGACAAAGGGAGCCTGAAGGAAGGGGCAGACCTGCATCAGCGAGGATTTGCTTCAAGGCTCTGTAGCAATACAGCCCTCGTTGGGGCACATCTGACAGGGATTACAGGCAAATACAAATTTGGGAGAGGTTTTGAGCAACCTGGGCAAGCAGATTACTGGGATCATAATAAGGGAATGGAATGCTTGAAGCAGCAGTGGTGCTGGCAGCCATGCTTCAGCAGGGAAGGACTGGGAGGTTGCAACTGGCAGCAAAATGAAAAAAAAAAGGGAGATGGAAGGAGTGGAATTAAAACAAGTACTATGGAGGAGAAATTGCTTTGAAGTTGAAGATATTCAGTCTGAGTGGGAAACCCAGGCAGAAGTTCCTAAACTGACCTGGAGTGGATGTGTTGCTGTGGACTGGGAGACAGAAAGTGGAGAGGGTTTGCAAATTTATTTGAGAGATTCAAGCAACTTGTACAGGACTTGTTTTCCTAACTGGAGTTTGTGCTGCAGAGTCATGAAGGCTCTGTATGGTGACAAAGTTTCTTTCCTCTGCTGAGGAGGAGGATTAAGGCTCAGTCATGTAATTAAACAGTCACTTCAGTAATGGCTTTTGCTTGGAGTCCTTACAGAGCCCCGAGTTCCTACTGCAGCTTTAATTCAGNAATTGAAGAAATTCAGTCTGAGTGGGAAACCCAGGCAGAAGTTCCTAAACTGACCTAGAGTGGATGTGTTGCTGTGGACTCGGAGACAGAAAGTGGAGAGGGTTTGCAAATTTATTTGAGAAATTCAAGCAACTTGTACAAGACTTGTTTTCCTAACTGGAGTTTGTGCTGCAGAGTCATGAGGGCTCTGTATGGTGACAAAGTTTCTTTCCTCTGCTGAGGAGGAGGATTAAGGCTCAGTCATGTAATTAAACAGTCACTTCAGTAATGGCTTTTGCTTGGAGTCCTTACAGAGCCCCGAGTTCCTACTGCAGCTTTAATTCAGCTGCCATCACTTTCACAGGCAGGAAGAAAGAATAGCTCTGTAATCCCCCAAATGAAACTTCCAAGTGCTAATTACCCAGAGGAGCTGCAAACTCAGCCACACTCATTGTGGTGACAGACACGGACAAACAGCAACACAAGGTTGATTGTTTGTGTTGCAGTAGTGATGTTACATCTCTGTCACAAATCTGCCATATGAGCACCCAGCCTTTTCTTGTCCTAGGAGGTCACAGAATCACAGAATTATGGAGTTGTTTAAGTTGGAAAAGGCTTCTAAGCCCATTGAATCCAACCCTTGACTGATCACCACCTTGTCATCTAAGTGCCACATCCAGTCATTTCTTGAACATCTCTAGGGATGGCGATTCCACCACCTCCCTGGACAGCCCATTCCAATGCTTGACAACTCCTTCCATGCAGAAATTCTCCTTCAGCTATTTCTCATCCACACCCTTCCCCAGCTCTGTTGCCCTTCCCTGAATATGCTTCAGCACCTCAGTGTCTTTCCTGAAGTGAGGGATCCTGATGATGCCGCTGAGAGAGCTGGGATGGGGTTCAGCCTGGAGAAAAGGAGGCTCAGGGAGAACCTTCTTGCTCCCTACAGGTCTCTGAAAGGAAGGTGTAGCCAGGTGGGGGTCAGTCTCTTCTCCCAGGTAGAAAGTGGCAGGTTAAGGGGAAATGGCCTCAATTTGCATCAAGGTAATCCAACCACACTGGTCCCCCATGGCTTTGCAGTTGCTGGATGACTGCTGCACATGTCACATGCAATCATGCTACCAGCTGGCTCTTAATTATAAAGCTAAGGTTAAAATTATTTAGTGGCAGCAAAAGACAAGGTCTTAGAGCATGTCAGTAGTGAAGAGGAGAAGATGATCTTCATTGCCACAACATTTATAAGCAACAAGTGCTTTGAGAGGCTACCATGCCAAAAAAATTCAAAGACTCTGAGAAGGTGATTTTTGAAACTGAAATTATCTTTGTTTCTTAAAATGCCAATGAGTTATTTGAGTGAAAGTTGAAGGCAGTCCCTTATCAGTGGTCCCCAGGCAATAAGATCTCTGCAAATATCACAGATTTATGAGGCTTTTTTTCCTCAGAGCTCCAGCCTTCCAAGTGCCCCTCTGTGCATCCATGAAAGCTAGACCCAGGAAGTGCTTCTTTACTGGAAAAAACCTTACTGTTCCTAGACTACACAAGTGGGTCACCGAACTGCTGTTTGCCTTTGCAAGGCCAGTGAACCCAAATCAGCTTGACTTCCTGTCTTGGGTTATGCAACCAAAAAAATGTTTATTCCATTCCGTCTTTTGAGACTGGCTGGGTAGGTGTTTCCTTTATCTCTTGTAACTCCAGGGGGGAGGGGATGGCTGCCTTCTGATAACGGACCAGCTGCTAAAAACAGGTGGGATGGTGTTTCTTATCTCTTTCCACCCTCCATGGGGATATCCTCTGTTAATGGGCCATCAAGGCTCAGCAATGACATCACACATTACATCATCCCAGTGTTCCTTATCTCCCCTGGGGGATATCTGCTGTTAATGGGCCATCGAGGCTCACCAATGACATGACACATTACATCATCCCATTGAGAGATGCTCCACCCAGTGGGAGGAGTCAAACCATTCCTACCTAGATAAAAAATTGAGACGTAGGAATACCAGATATCCTGGTTTTCCACTGGATTCCCAAAGGAAGATCGGACCCATCTTGCCATTACTGGGCCCTTTCTACAGGACCATCTCTACTCCAACAGAACCACATCTGCCATTCCAGGAGGCCTTACTTTGGACTGCTTCCAACACCCTGACCAACAGGGCATCAGGTTGTATTTCTGACTCTGTCAGGGTTTCTGGGATTTTTGTTTGTTTGTTTGCTTGTGGTTTCTTTGTACTACTACATTTGTATTCTTAATATTCCTAGTAAAGAACTTTTATTCCTATTCCCAAATCTCTGCCTGAAAGCCTCTAAGGAGGTTTAGACACTTAAACACACATCATCACTAAACACACTCATATCTGGTCCAATAAATCCCTCTCTTCCAGAGAGCAATTTGACCCAAGTTAAAATTGGTGTTTTGAGATGGATGGGATGAATAATTTTCTCTGGGGGCAGGGACAAGTAAATTTCAAGAGGCAAATGTGGTATGAATGGCAGGAGTCACCATTCCTGCTCAAGGGCCAAGAGAAATGCGACTCTCACTGAAAAGAAAGGCACTGAAGCAAGACCAGTGCAGGAGATAACTTCTACTGGCTTCTCCCTGCCAGATTTGTTTGCCTCTCCATCGTTTTTCAAACTCGGATTTTCTAGTGAAAGTAGGATACAAAAGTAAAATTGTCATATTTCTGTGACCAACAGAGTTTTCATATGGAAAAAAAGGCCTCCTTTTTGTATCAATATTCAACTGTTATTGTTTTCATCGGCATTTTGACCCCCACAGATAATGCAGTGGACCAGCTTAACTGTGACTTGCAGTAAAAATAAGTTTAAGTGGAAACAATTATTTTCCAATTATAACTTAAAATGAATTTTTTTAAAAAAATCTGCTTATATATTTCTTTATCCCGAAGCTCTGACAGCTCCCACTAATCTTTTAGAGTTTAGATGGGGCACAGAAGGATTCACTTAAAGTAATAAAACTCTGCTCTTAGCACGCACATCTCAAGAGGAAGGAGCACCTCACCGAATCTAAAATGCAAATGAGTTACACATGAAGATATTTACATTTTTTAAAACATTTCTATAATTTCAGGGAACCTAAATGTCTTATTTTGTGTTAGCTAAGGAAGAACTATTTACTGGTTCTTTGTTATCTTAATGCGCAGGTTGGGACTGGTTCTCCCAGTTGTATTGTTGAAGTGACTGCATGGGTTACACGCAAATAATGTGCTGAATAACCAGCCAGTGAATCATTATTCCTGACAGAAATCCCTCCATTAACTTCTACAGAAGGTCTTAAATTTGAATGTTTTAGCGGTGTTGACATTTCTGATTTCTCAATTTATGTGTATATTTGTTGATGGACTAATAAAAACATTACATTGACTAATAAAAATATTGCACACACACATGTGTGTTTATATACATATAAACAGTAATAAATAACAAATGTTTGTAAGCCAGTCTGCATTTACAGGATAATCACACTGTAACATAAGTAACAAGCAAACACACTCATGAATTAGCAATTTAGCATAAGAAGGAAAACTGCTCAGTGAGATTTAAGAAACAGTTTGTGCCTTTGATCCCTGAGCAACACAGACAGAATTTAAGAGTGTGTAAAGCTCTGGCAGGTCCCTCAAAAGCAGTTCACCCACAGGGCCATCTGGCTGATCACTATCCCAAACCCATACCAGATATTTCCAAAGCATCCAAAACCAGGCAAACCACCAGGAAGGATGACCTATACTCACTCTGCATTTCTCAAATGTGTACAAGAGGCACCAATGTTCTTCCCCACAGTATCCCTGAGGGCTGTGGTATCACTGTCCTGTCATGGGGACAGTGTTCCTTTGGGTGTAAGATGAGCAGATATCGTGGTACATAACACATGAGGCATCACCTGTAACTTAACCAGCCCCAGGCCAGCAGGCCAGCACTGGAACTGACAGAAATTCACCTCACTGTCTGTTCATGGTGACAGAGAGTGAGCTGGGTTTACACATATTTTTTTCTGGTGATCCACATCCAGTAGGGCACAGGATAGTTCCCTCTGCTCCACAGGAGATCTGTACTGCAATTTCCTTTAGCAGCCAAAGTTTTGTAAGTGATATTTGTCATTATGAGCTTGTTTCAAGTGCAGGAGAGACTCTGTTTGCTCACGTACACCAATCAGTTCATATTTATGCCCTTGGCAGGGGTTGCTTCCCTAAAACTGGCTATTTCTCTACCCTGATGAACACATCTGAGGTAGAAAGGGCCTCCTGTCTGGACAAGCTATTTCAGCAGCTCCTGCTAGCAGAAGAAAGCAGAGCCTTTAGGCTGCGCTGCATTCATTTTCTGCCTGACTCCTATTTGACCTTCTTAGCCAAAGTCATCATTAACTCATTTGCAGCTTTGCAATCAGCTCTACAGTCAGGTCAAGTATTAAATTCATTCCAGTTTCATTTTAGACTTCATGTGGTATGTAACAAGTTATTTTCAAAGTGAATGCAGGATTACGTGCAGGGCGACACACATTATCTTGAACATATACACATTATAAACCAAAACGTAGCTGAAGACAGCGCTTATTTTCTGCAATATCAAAGTTCTACAAAACACACTCTTATTACCTAAAATTGGGACAATGTGTTTCACCAGGAAATGAGCTGTAGATCATTTTAAATTCACATCACTCCATTACATCAGAGTAAAATGCCTGAGTCTTACTCCTTTGGTCTGGAGGTTTGCCCCAGAGCTTCAGAGTTCACTCTGCCCAAGGACCAACCAACAGGCGCCATGTGCTCTCATGGATCTCAGCTACAATTTGTCAAAACTCCAGACACATGAAAATCACCAATTTATGCTTGAGGAAAAAGGAAAACTAGCTGGTTTTTCTTCTGTCAGTCAATTTTTTCTTTGTTCATTCCCCCACCCCCCTTCATCCATAGAAAGTACTAATTATAACCATCAAAGAGTTCTTTCTGGGCAAACTGTTTTCAAATAGATTCATGTCTGTGTGTGTGTATGTGTGTATGTTTATGTTTTATTATTGCTCCAATGAAGAAAAAAACCAAAACAATTCACCAAAAAAATCCTCAAATTGGCTTTGAAAAGTGCTGAACACAACCACCACAGCCATTATTCACCAACCACATCATGTTGTTTGACAACTCAAGTTGTTTCCCTAAAGTAATGTTGCCTGATTATAGGGAAACACACCAAAAAGAAGCACATATGCACTTAAATGATGTACTTTTTATGGTGTCTTTCCAAGAACAACAGTAGCTAATTGTTGACTTTCCTACTGGGAAATGTCTGTTTAATATGCAGATCTCTTAATGACTACTCTAAAGCAAATTGACTGTGCTATGGCAATCTAATCATATATATAT
>VZDJ01007752.1:3814592-3845844 GCA_008694505.1 Cyanoderma ruficeps
AGCTGCCAGGTGTTTTGTTTACTGCAAGTACTATTACTGAAAGCATTTGTAGGATTTTTTTAGTCCCACTTACTTGGTGCTGACTTGCTTTTGCCAACTGCTCATTGGCTGATTCTACGTTAGAAGAAGAGGCCTCAATGTTGGCTTCAATGCTATCTGCAAGTTAAAAGAAGATAATTACAGGATACAAACCAAAAAAACACAAAGGTTTCGCACCAGCAGCATTTCAGCAATTCACTCATGGGCATAAAGAGAGGAGCAGCTTCTTGTGACCTGTAGTTCTGCAGTTGGACCAACACCCATTTTGATGGACATCCAACCCATCGGTCAGAGGCAGGATGACTGACAGCTCTCCACGTGCCTCCTGATAGGATGGAGGTTGCCTCTCATCCCACTCCTTCTGAAATCAATGGGAGGAGTGACAGGGAATTCAATGCAAAGTAGCTCAAGACTGATAAATTTACTGGATTAAACTGTAGAAGGGACATGGCACCTGAAATTATCTCAATTTTAGAGCTCAGGGATAAGATTCATGTGGGCCCTTGGGGGTTATTGACCATGCCCAGGTGTCTGTTCTTGATCAAATCATCTCAGACAGCATCACAGAGAGCAAATCCAGGGTGTGCAATTCCTCCCACTTCCCAGGGGTTGATCAGATTAAACAAACCACCAGCGAAACTCCTGGACCACATTTCCAAGCTGCAGTGGAGGTCTGTAAAATGGCTCATACTGAGACAAATTGCTGGAATCTACAATTAAAGGAGAAGAATGTCACCCTACATTGCTGTGTTTGGCATTGGGGAAGCCTGGAGGAACCACAAGGAGTCAAAATGAGACTGGAAAAGAGAGATTATGACATACCCATCACAACTGGCAGGTCACCACTTCCATCAAAAACAAATATTAACTTTGACTCCTGACTGTGCTTAGAAAGCAAGACAGCTGTGGTATAAAATATGGTACAAAACCTGGAAAAAAGAGTTTGTTTTTCAGCAGAAATCTTGGAAAACTTGACCAGCTTGTCCACCAAAAGATCTACAGCCAATAATTTCTGCTCACAGCAGAAGAGGATGTGCCCCTGGTCTGTTTCTTCATCAAATGGGTGGTTTTGAGCACAAAATACACCACAGAGTAAATGAACTTGACCAGGAGAACTCAGCCTCAGGTAGAAATTGGAGAATAAAGTTCCAGAGACTTCTCTAATCCTTAATAAAACCAATGGAAATACTTCAATTAATAGTATCAGGAGTTGGATTAAGGTATGCCACAAAAGATTCAAGTAATTTGTTCCTTAAGGTTCTAAAGGAAAGAGCAGGAATTAATCTCACCACTTTTGTGGTGGACAAGGAAATGAGGGTTTGCAGATAATTTGTGGAAAGTAGTTGCATTCAGATTTTGCCATTTTTGAATGAAACAGTGTTAAAGTCTGTTAATGTAATTATGCACTTATAGCAATAACTCAAAATAAAATATATTTATAAAAAAAACAAAGAGAAGGAAAAAAACTCACAAACAAAAGAGAAAAAGAGTAAAGCCCCAAGTGCCTAATCAATGTAAAAGAAATTGCTCGTGTAGAAAGTTTCCTGGGATCTTAGTGCAGCCACCCTTCTCTGCTCAACATCTCTCAAAGGCTGATTTGCCTCAGAAAATTAATCATTTAGGCAGAGAGAGGCTACAGAGGAGAAATGTATTAAATATATCCTTCTAAAACAAGAGTAATCTGTCTGTACTTCTCCTGGGGAAGAAGGAAATCATAGAAGCAGCTTAATTTAGCTCCCTTAAAAGGCCCTCCAGAGGAACCCAACATTTTCTGCTGCCTGCAGGGAGGCCTGAGGAGATTTGCCTTCATTAGATAAAATTAAACACTTTGCACACCCCCTTAGTGCTCCGTGAAATGGGAGAGCCACACCTTTGGCTCTGTTTTTGCAAACACCATCTCTGCCTTTCCCAGCACAGGCTTTCCCAGGCCAGAAGGACCTGTGCTACCTGTCCTGGATGAGTTGGGATGTTACAGAGGGAGCTCGGGCCCTGGTGGAACTGTTTCTGCTCCCTCCCTCTCCCAGTGGGGGAATACCAGCCTTGGAATAAGTAAAGCTCCCATTTAAATTCTATTTTTGAAGCAACTTGTAATCCTGAGGCACAGGGGGAAAACTAAAACAAACAAACAAAAAAACCACCCATCAAACCAGCTCTAAAACACTACAATAATGAGACATAAATATGTAAAGCAATTTAACCAGATATCTCTGCTGATTAACGCAGGAAAGCAAGGAGAGGGAAGAGAATTTGACTCAAGTCACAAAGAAATAAGCAATAATTCAATGATGTTAATAAGTCAGTGATGAATATGTCAGATATTTCAGTGAATCTTTGATGAACAAGTGGTGGTTCACAGCCTCACTTTGTCCAATTTCAGGCTCCTTGTCAAAGTACCTCACCTGGGGATGGAGAGACAAGGGTGGCAGAGTCCTCAGTAGACTGAAAAAACCTGCTGAAGGGATCTGCCTTTTCCTGTCCCTTTGGCTTTAGGACGAAGGGACAGAGAGTTTGTTCCCAAACAGACGAGATAATCCAGCCCTGAGTCTGGAATTTCTCGAAGAAACTGAATCCCGTGACAACTTTCTGCCCTCAGACTCTGGTGACAAATTTTTTGTACAATTTGAAAACAAAAATCCCAAGGGGATTCAGTTGACATTTTGATAAACTCAGGGACAGGGCTGCACCAAAGCAGATGGTGTTTGCAAAAAAATACATCAGAGAATTAGGAAAATATTTATAATTTTTCATCTAAAGCACAGTCTTGCAATAGGAGTAGTGAAGGTGACAGAGCTAGCCGGGCTTTAGATTCAATTTTTTATGATTTTATGACACATTTATCACACAGAGATGGAAACAATGATGACCCCAAGAGGCATCTTTCAATTGCAGCTATTTCTCTGTGTCCTGAGATGAAGCCCTTCTAACGACCAACAGGAGCCTTATATGGGAAATTACTGGACTGACAGTGGCTGGAGTGGGGGTTTTGCCCTCATCTTTCAAGGAATCTCTCACATGACCTGAATTTTTACAGCATCAACAATGGATCGGTTTCACAAGGCAGAATTTCAACTAAACCATTTGAAAGACAGGAAAGTGAGCTCGTGAATGAGAATTTTTAAATGCTCCCACTTGGCAGTAACCAAAATGGGCCCCTTCAGGTTTTCATAGTATGCTTTTATTTTTAGCACTTTAATAAGCTTAACCCTCTTTTATCGCTACAACTTCTGGCTAAAAATAATCAATATAGCGTACTGAGAGGCACAATAAAAAGAAGAAGGAAAAAAAAGTGTATTTTGGTAATGCATAGCAGTTTCTTTCCTAATTAAAACCAAGTTTGGAGGGAAATTGCTTTCAGCATGAAAATGAATTTTGCCCATTTGAATTGCCATGTACTTGGAAAGTTTTAAGTGAGTGTCATTCCATGAACAAAAGACCCTCAGGCTTAGTGAAGACAGAACTGTGGATGTTAAAGGGAAGGAAAACTATGACAATTCTTCCAGAGCAAAGTTTAAAATGGCTCAGGGTTAGTAATTCGCAAACTTCAATGTAAACATCCAGTTATAAATTCTGCACACGAGAGGATTTATAACATAATCGTGCTCGTATGTTAAATTCAGGCTAAATGGGTCACACTGGCTTTGATTGGTGCAAGAAAATACAATTTTCAGCACTGTGAGTCATCAGGTGCTGTGGTTATTGCTTCCAAAAAAAGGCAGATAGAACCTACCTTCCTATCTGATTTCAGCAGAGCTCTAATTCTTCCACAAAGCACATCACAACCCTCAGAGGTAAGGACTGAGGCACTGAACAACCAGCCAGCACCATTTTCCAGGCAGGCCTGGAAAAGACTATTTAAAGTACCCTAAAATGTCACAACCAACTCTTCTTGTTGGTTTTCTTCAGCCAACAGCCCGAACCCCTTGGTATGAATGAATAAAAGTGGCCACAGGGCAGTGGCCGAGCACCAGCATAAATTCACAGCACTTTTTCTCCTGAATGATTTATACTGCCCTTGAAATGCATCTTGGAAATGTCAAGTATCTGCTGCATATGGATGTGCTGAAAAATGGTACTGCCCTGCCAGAGGTTTCCCATGCCTGCCAGGATACCTCCCCCAAGGATTTAAAATTCAAACGTTTTCCTGCGTGTATCTGTCGGAAAACAACACGTCCTGTCAGAGGATGAGGCACCTCCTACCATCTGCTCGGTGCTAAATGGCAGAGTGCAGGAACATCATCACTTTGGCATCTGCAGAGCAATTTGTTGCTCTTTCTTACAGAGATGAGTGGCCTCAGGTTGCTGATGTTTGCCACAGAAGAAGGGTCGGCCTATGAAGGGTGTCCTGAGGGTGCATGTTCTGGGCCCAGTGACCACTGCACACTCTCAGCCACCCATCCAAGTTGTCCTCAATTCCTGTATGATGCTCTCAGATGGCCTGGGATAATCACTCCAAGGCTGTACCTTTAAACCCACAAAATTAGCACATGTGAGGATATTATATCATGACAACACACCTGATTATTTTTTTCCCCATTTCCTTCTTTTTCTGATTAAAAAAAAAAGTTATTTCAACAAGAGGGGTTTTTTTGTGAAGTAATTTGTGGGTGTGTCAGATTTTTTTAGTCCACCAAGTAATCTCTGAAAGTAATTTACAGAGCAAAACAGCTCAAATAGCTTTGAATGGGAAATTTCAGAAAATTTCCTGTAGCACACCATTTCTTTTCATAGCATCAGACAATCATGGAATGGTTTGGATTGGAAGGGGCCCTAAAATCAGCTTGTTGCTGCCATAGGCAGGGACACCTTGCACAGTTCCAGGTTGCTCCAAGCCCTGTCCAACCTGGCCTTGAATTGTTCCCGGAATGAGGAGTCCATAACTTCTCTGGCCAATTTTTTCCTTGTGATTTACAATCAACACTTTTTTTTCTTCTTTTTTTTTTTTTTTTTTTTTNTTTTTTTAATTCTGCAAGACATTCAAGTTACAGAAAAATGAAATGTTTCTTTAAATTTACAAATAAAAAAAGAAGTAAAGATCAATTTTGAGGGTTTTTTTCCAAATCCAGCTTGTGAATTGAAACAGTGTGTATAAATCCCTTAATTTCATTTGTATGCAGCATTTTTCACAAGTCCGTTTTTGTCTATAATTAACACAAAACTCACTTTCCATCACGCAGCTGAGTTATCAAGTCCTGTTGCTGATGAAAGAAGTTCCAATCTGAGTTTGTCACCGGAATAATAAGGTTGGTGGGGATGTGGATTCATAGAAATAAATATATTTTATTTCTGCTTGCTGTCTTGTAAAGACCATATATTTTACCTACCAAGTAAGGTCACTGATATTTACGACTTGCGTGACCTCTTTTGCTTTACATGGCTCATTTGATTTACTCAAACTGCTCAAGCTCTGTTTCCCAAACAGTCTGTCTGGCAGAGAATTGCACCTCCCAGCAGAAATAAACCACCCACCTGAGCAGCTTCTGCCGTTCTGACAGTCACTGCTCAATTGCAGCATTAGTAGAAACTGAGACCACGGCAGTTCTAACTTCCCAAAAACTGCTTTGGATAAAATTGATGTGAGAAGAATCCTACGGGTGGCAATAAACCTCGTGGAAGGAAGAGCCTCGTTTCTCGTACAAAATTAGCTGGCTCATTAACTGTAATTATACCAGCCCAATCACATTATGAGGGTCAAACACAGAAACAAACACAGCAGACGAATCTTCAGGCGTTAGGAAATTTGCAAGTGTAGAGTCGCCCATCACTCTTCCCCTTGTAAACCAGCGTGTGCTGTCTTAGCAGCACTGCCAGCACGAGAGCTAAATGTGAGAGCCATAAAGGGATGACACAAAAAATCACCCTCACAGAGAGCAGGAGGAGGAGAGGAACACAAGAGCTCCTGCAATTTTTGTGCTGCTTGTTGTCTCGAGTAGAATGAGTCCAGTCAGAGACCACAGTAGCCCACAAGCTGGCTCCAACAACTTTGTCACAGCAGAGGTCACCAAGCAGTGCCTCACATGGAACTGAGGCTGTCCAGCCCTATCCAGAGGGTCATTCAATGGAGGCCAGCCCTGCTGCAGTCCAGATAAACAGGGAAAGGTGAGTGGTATTGATGCCTTGGGAAGGCTGACCTGGGACAGAGTCTGGACAGAGCTAGAGAATAAAGTGGATATTTATTGAAAGGCCTTTTAAGGACACACCTTGAGCAGGACAGGGCCTGACCAGGGCTACATCCAAGGTCGACTAAGAACAGTCACTAAATGGACGACCAGTCACAAGGTCTCACACTTGTATAAATTTTGGTCCATTTGCATATTGGGGTTTAATTGTCCAATTACAGCTTCAGGTTGTGAGGTCCCAACCTTCTTGTTTCTCCCTTCAGTCCACTGTTGTTTGTGCTTTTGGGCCTGAAAGTTGTCCTTGGTCTCCAGCAGGAAAAGGATTTGTTTTGTCTCCCTACTCTGTGAAGAGCTGACTGACACTTAATATGAGGCTCAGAACTGCACCCCTGGGCAACACAGAATCTGAAAAACATGAAAGCTAAAACTTAAGGCATCAGTATAAAACACATCATAGAATCACAGAATGATTTGGCTTAGAAGATACTTTAAATATTATCTCATTCTAACCCTTCCACCAAACCAGGCTGATCAGAGACCCATCCAACCTGGCCTTGGACACTTCCAGGGTGGGGCAGCCACAGCTGCTCTGGGAAACCTGACCAGTGACCCACTGACCATGACCTTCAAATTGTTGCCTACAAGGCAATTAAGGATAATAACACCATACAATTTCAGCAGCTGGGGTGGTCTGCAATAAAGCTTTGTTAGACTTGGCAGAAACACAACTGATGACAGGGCATACACCGAAGGTGAACAAAGAGATGGGAGGTTTTTGGGAAGTGAATGGGAAGTGGAATAGATTCAGGAACACCCCAGTGTACCCTTCCTTCATGGGCTGTGCTCGGTACTGACACATAACTCTGGGTCTTATCACGTGCCTGAAAGCAACACAGCCAAGAGAAGATTTCCCAATCCATCAGGAACCAATAAGAAAATAATTGTAGACATTCCTATAAGAGCCTCCTCTGAGATCACTTAGAAATCTCAACCAAATGAGAGACTTTGCAGGCCACATTCAACTGATCAGAGATATTGAAGCTGTTACATTCAGGTATTTGGGGACTGTTCTCAAGATGTGTTCATTTTCTGCAGATGTCCCAACTGAGGCACATAACTTGGGAGGGTTTAGTTAAGGCTCCAGTTGAATGGTTTCCCAGCTCAGTTTGCAGTCTGACAACAGACTCCTGGCTGTGCCATCCAGGCAATCAGACTGGAGGAGGATGTGCTGATGGGCCCTCTCCACACATTTGTTTATGTGTCAAACAAGCCTTCAGGTCAGAAAGGCAACAAAGTGGACTTGATTTCACAGGGGAAAAAAAACCACCACCCCCCCCCAAAAAAAAACAACAAACCACCAAAAAAACCACCAAAAAAAACCAAACACAAAACTGAAAAACCCTCCCCGTATTCCAGAGCTTCCAAAATAACCAACCCATTTGCATTAATGCAAATATCTCTTCCTTTTAAGGAAGTTTATAGTTATTGCTACCATCTCTAGGCAACAAGTGAAAATGTGGCACTTCAGTGAATGGCAGCATCACTCAAGGACTGAACACATTGGCCCATCAAGAAGTTCCTCCTGACTGAAGGAAACCAACAGTTGTCGTGTCTTTACTTCTTTTTCCAGGTCTCTGGGCTCCAGCCAGACAGACACCAGGCAGGGATGCTTGCTAACTGAGGGAGTGTCGACTTTAGATCACGCTAAGAATTTTTTTCACCCAGTTATTTTTACATATAAAAAGTCCAGACTTCAAGAGTGAACTGAAAGCTAAGCAGCATCAACATCTAAGTCTGGATAAGTATTGGTCTAAAAACAAAGTCTGAGGAAGTCTTAAGCTTGACCCAGTAGGACATTGATCTGTTCTGGGGAGGTCACCAAGTTAATTAGAGGGATGGAGCACCTCTCCTAAGAGGAAAGGCTGAGCCAATTGAAACTGCTCAAGCTGGAAAACAGAAAGGTTTTTGGTGACCTAATTGTGGCCTTCAAGTACCTGAAAAGAGCCTGCAAGAAAGATGGAGAGAGATTATTTACAAGAGCCTGGAGAGACAGAACAGGAGAGAATGGATTAAAACTAAAATAGAGTAGGTTTAGTAGGAAGAAATTCTTCCCTGTGAGGGTGGGGAAGCCCCAGCACAGGTTGCCCAGAGAAGCCTCATCCCTGGAAGTGTCCAAGGCCAGGCTGGATGTGGCTTGGAGCAACCTGGGATAGTGGAAGGTGTCCCTGCCCATGGCAGGAGGGTGGAAGTGGTCGATCTTTAACGTCCCTTCCAACCCAAATTGCCTTATGAGTCCATGATTCTTTCAGCCAGTGAGATTTTCTGTGCAAAGATAGATTTGTGTACATTCATTCTGGACAAAGAGGTGGAGAACTGGTAAATTCCTTCCTGTGTTGCTGCTCTTGCAATATTAAAATAGGTGGCCACTGTGTGAGCTTGGGATCTTTTCCCATTTTAGGGAGCTGGGAAGGTTACAGTTATGCAAAGCTTGGTTCCAAAATTGCTCAAAAGAGTGAAAAATGTAAGGCTTTTAAAAGTGTAAGGTGTTTTCAGAACAATGTGAGTCTTTCCTTGTGGCTTTGTGAAATGCAATGGAGCTGTAAACAGTGACAGAAGTGGTGGAAGCTGAATTAGAGCAGTTTGGATAAGGGATGTAGGTTAAAAAAAAAAAAAAGAGCACTAACTCCAAAAAAGAGCACCAACTCCTATTCGGGTTAACTTTATTCTCACTTACAAGACAAACAGTGGGCTACAAATTGGACGAACATGCACTTGCTTTCATCAGGTTCCAATACAAATATTGGCAGCTGTGTTATTGACACTTTCTGCAGAGGAAGTGAGCATTTAAGAATTCTCTTCTCCCTAACACCAGTCACAAAACTGATTGCATGGAAGTTTGGATCCATATCCCAGTATCACCAATCAAAGCACATATAAAATAGAGACGCTCAGTGTGAAATTCTGGGAATGTTTCAGTCTGTTGTGGAACTTACAGTCCAGTTGAGTGGCCATCTAGGAGTATGGAAAGGAGTGATTGTTGCTGTTGCAATCACCTTCAAAATAATTTACTTCTCACAGTGCCAAGCCTTTACTCCTTGGAAGCTTTGGCTTCAGAATCCTTCTGCTGCCATGATAGTAAAATTTAGTGGAGATGAACCTCTGCTGGAGATCTTGCCACTTGTACATCAGATCCCCAAGGCTGTCCTCAATGCACGCCAGAACCTCCTGGAATGTTTCTGCCCTGCTGTGCTGTCCTTCCAGCTGATGCTGGGTAGCTGAAATCCCCTGTGAGGACCAGAGCCTGCAAAGGTGAGGCTGTTCCTGTCGGTCTGTCTGTCTGTCTGTCTNGTCTGTAGAGGGCCTCATCCACTCTGCCTGTCTCCTTTTAATCCTGACACATAAATTTTCCATCAGCTTCTCATCCATGCCCAGGCAGCATCCCATGCACTCCAGCTGCTCTCTCTGTAAAGGGCAACTCTTCCTCCTAATTTTCCTACCCTGCCCTTCCTAAAAGAGCCTGTGACCCTCCAAGGCTCATCACAGGAGCCACCCCACCACATCTCCATGATCCCAACAAAACTGGAGCCCTGCAACTTCACGCAGATCTCTTAATCCCCAGGTTTATTCCCTGTCTTGTGTGCATTTAACACCCCAGAGTGTTCAGTCCCTGCAGAGGATGTGGGATATTTGTCCATGATGGTGGTGCCTGGCAGGCACTTCCCTGCTCACTTCCAGGTGTGAAGGTGACCCTGCTCACACCTCATTTTGGTGACTTTGGGAACCCTTCCTGTCACACTACATTATGTCCCTTTTTCAGCAATCCTGTGCTCTGCTCCCTCAGGAGTGCTGGTCACACCCTCCCTGCCCCACCATTACTAAATGTCTCCTTATCTGGTGGATCCCATCACTCCAAAGCAGCTGTAAATCCACAAACAGGGTCCCACTGAACCCCAAACCATGTCAGCAGCACCAATTCTGCAGCCAATTATTCTTTTCTCCTATTAGTGTCCTCTTCCTTGCCCCCTTTCCCCTCTCCAGCAGCCCATGTGATGAAGCTGCACTGGAGGTGCTTTTGCCAAGAGCTGCTGCAGGATTGCCTTGGGAAGACTCTGCTGATTCCCAGCTAACCCAGTGGCTTGTTTTGGTTTCAAAGGCTTGGGCTCACTGATCTGGTAATGCCCCATTTAATATTTGGATCAAAACATGCCATGACCAGGAACTTGGGCACAGAGTTTGTCTACAGAAGATGTAAAATAACAGAGATATCCTCTCCCAAGTCTGCATTCTATTTCTTCCCTGCATGACAGAAATTGCTCTCTCCCCTAGGGAGTGTTATCAAAGTGTTTATTAAGGAGCTGGCCCACATGCCAGAAAAACTCCTTTGAGATTCTTGTAAGAACCAAAGGTTACTCTGCCTGTGCCTTGCACAGACCAGACAAACTCTCCCCACAGTTCTCCCCAGCTCAGGTGAACCCAAGAGGGGTTTTCTCTGGGACCATTTTGCTGAGGGGCTCATCTCATATTCCCTGGTTTTGTATTTTTCCCTGTGTTTCCTAGACAAGCACAAGCAGAGCTTTCATTCCAGGCATGTCAGAGGAATGGACTAAAAAAAATTAAACAAGTGCCAAGAGAGCTGTCTCTTTGTCATCATGGAGTTTTCACTGTGGGGGTTTCAACATCTCTTGCCTCCTGATTCTTTATCTCCCTTACTTTTGTGTAGTATGAATGTCAAAAGATAAACAGTGGGACCCTTCAGCAATTGGTTGGGAAGATACCTTGATTGCCTGTCAGGATTAAAAGATAGTCCTTAAAAAAACTGTTAAAAATCTGCTGGAGTGCAAGAGGAAGAAGAAGAACAACAAAAAAACCCATAAAAACCTTATGCTGGCTCAAAGACAAAATGTCCTACTTAGTCTAACAGCTTCTCACAGGGCAGTTAATACTGGGATGGCTTCTATGCATGGGTAAAGTCTTAAAATAATAAATATTGCCTTAAGAAAAGGAGTTGTGAGGATCTTGAAGCTAGCTGATGTATGTTGTCATGTCCCTCAAGGCATTAGCATCTGATGTGCTTTTAGAGATGAATCAGGCTCCAAAGTTATCCATGTACAAAAATAAGCTTTCAAACCAGCATCAAGAGGGAAGAGANAAAAAAAAGAAGAAGAAGAAAAAAAAATATACTAAAAAACTGATTTTAAATATAACTGATTTTTTCTTTTTTTTGCCACCCCTGTGAACCTGAGTGGTGTTTCTCAGAGGGGTGTAGATCACTCATTTCAGTGTGAAAGGAAGTATCTTCTGGTAATGGAAATTTGCAGAGATATGAACTCGGCAAAGAAATCCAGAGCGATTAATAAGCAGCAGAGAAGAATTTCTGCTTTTAAAATCTGCATGTGGCTGTCTCAGGACCTGCTCCCAGGAGCACCAGTGAGAAGTCCAGCTGAGCCTCCAGGTGAGAAATGCTCCCACAAATCCTGCTGTTCTGGAGTTTAAGTTCCTCAAGCAGCCTTTAAGGCTATTAGCTCCCAAATTTGGAAGTGGGCAGTTGTTTCAGAAGTAGCACCTATTATTATTGTGCATACGAAAAACAAGAGATAGAGAAAAAAAGTCTTGATTTTTCATCACATCACCAGAAAAGAGTGGTGACAAAGACAAAGGTCAGAGAGAGCTGATCTAAAGTCTCTTATCTCTCTGTTCATGAGGAGTGGTGGCTCTCAGGGATGGGCTGCTCCTAAAGATAGGACTAGGAGTTTTTCTCATTTCTTTTCCCAGTTTTCTCCACCCAATTTTTTCCTAGTCATTGTTAGCTGGAGAACAAGAGGAAATTGACTAATGGGCAGCCACTTCAGACCTTATATGAGCACATCTTGATGTCAGGCTTCTGTAAATTTAATTAGGTACACTGCTATGTGGAATGAAAATTCTATTTGGAAACAAAAGGCTGCTTAATTTTCTCTAATTTCATCAATAACCATAATAATAATTGCTACTACTATTGTTTTTTTTTAAATTACAGTTCCAGGTAGAAAGGAAGAATTGGATCCCTTTCCAGTTAATGTTATATATCCTCCAGCTTCCTTTTTTGCAGTCAGAAGGGAATGGATTCATCTCCCTGTGAATTCTATTTTATGCTAAATATACCAGCAAACTGTCCATAACACAAGAACCTTATTGCACAGGGCAGCTTGTCAGATCCAAACATCTCTGGATGCACAAAATGCTCAAAACACAGGGAAAATAACCACAGCATCAACAAAGGGCTGCTCAGGAGGGACAAGATCATGTTGGAACTGTGCAAGAGGGTAATAAAAGCCCATAATTTTCATGTCACACCCACCTATTGTGTCTCCTTGCTCGTGCACCATGGAGGCCAAGTCTTTGATGATCTGGTTCACATCCAACATGTCACTCTGAAAAGACAGAAATCCTGACATTAACGAGGATTGGGGAATATCCAAGCACAAAAGACACGTTCCACAGTCCAGCCTGGCAAAGGAAAACGCAAACCCAGAAATATTCATCAGTGTATAAGTAAAAGGGAAAGTTATAGGGCTCCCATAGTAAAAAAATTCCCTCAGAGCCATGGTTTGCTGGATCTAAGTCAGCCAGCTGACTCGAGTTTTGTGAGAGGAACAAGTGGAATGATCAGATTTTATGGCTGCTTTTCAGAGTTGTGGAGGACGAAGGAAAAACAACAATAAAAACAACAGCAGCAAAACCTTCTCTTTCTAAAAAAGTCATTGGTGACTCTGGCCATTCATCCCTGACTGTTTTCTCCTACACAGAAAAAGGCCATCTCTCAGCACAGCATCCATCTGATTCTATTCATAAACTGATGAAGATACAAGCAAAAACTCGCTGAATTTGAAATTACCTTATTGGTACGGCAATACAGAAAGAGCTGTTTGATGAACAGATTCATTTTTATGTTTTCAAGTAGTTAAAAAAAAAAAAAAGTAACTACATCCAGCTCTGAAATTTTCTTTGTGAAAACACAGCAAATTACCCATGAGTTTGTTTCCTTCATTTCTGAATATTTACCATATAAAAGAGCAAATGTGAGCATATGTTGACATCATATGACACTGTCTCTTGTAAAAGGAATTAATTTAGCAATAATAGACATAATAATATAGATGCTGCTAAATGCACCACCAGCAAGGCAGCACTACCAGAGCAGAAAAAAAGACACTAAAAAAAGGATGTATCGTTTTTTTCAGCTGTACAATCAGAGAACCACAGAAACATTGAAATGGGCAGGAAGCTCTGGTAATTATTTAGCCCAACAGCCCTGCTCAGAGCAGACAGCTAAAGCAGGGTGCTCAGGGCTGTGGGTTTTTTTGCCTCCATGGATGGAGATTCCACAGACTGCAAGTCCACGGGACCCTGTGTGTTGTTTGACCATGGCACCCACCAAATCTGCTCTACCACACCCTCTATAAGCAGACTGGGGACAGAAAATATAATGAAGGGTTCATAATTTAAGGACCAGGAGACCTCACCCTCCAAATATCATCATGGGCAAAACCAGAGAGATATTAATTAAATTTATTACTAACGAAACCAGAGCAGGATAATGAGAAGTTTCAGAGCTGCCTGGACACAATCCTGTGCCTGTGCTCGGGGATGGCTTCAGCAGGGAGGTGGGACCAGATGACCCCTCTGTGCTCCCTTCCAGCCTGGCCCACTCCGGAATTCCATGTTCATCCCAAAAGATCCAATTGCCTCCACCACGTGTTTATAAAGAACCCCATTTCCCTACTAGCAAATTTAGAAAATGGTGCAAAAATTAATCTATGTCCTCCTACTGAAGTTTGCTGTGAGAATATAACTGGCACAACACTTCAACACGTAATGCAATAGAACTGCATCAATTTAAAATGAGGCCTGGGAGTCCCACTGTGAGTGCTAGAATAGACCAAATTGTTGAATAACTAAAGATAGAGGAAAAATGAAAGATTGAAAAAGCTGTGAGAAATCATAATAGAGAAAAAAAACCACTCCCCCAACCAAAGATGGCGTAATGCACCACAAAGTGCATCATTACTGAGGAATGAGGAGATATTAGTGATGACTTTTTTATTTTTTGTGTGTGTAGGGAATTTTTTTTGAGTTTTTTGTAAAAATATTTAAATGGAGAGAGTTAATGTTAGCAAAATGTAAAAAACTGAGAGTTAACTTTAGTGTCTTGTTCTGCTATGGTTTAAGTGCTTTGCAAAAGATGATTAAGGAAAATATAAACAAAGAAACAAATAATACTAAAAAAGCCCAGAATGCTAATTTGCCTCTCTTGGCTAAATTGTCACTGATATAATTTTTTGTTTCTGTTCCTTGCAATATAAACACAATCCTTTATACATTTCAGTCTTCTGCATTTTGTTGTGCTTCTTTTTCAGCACTTTAAGTGAAGGTGGCTTAAAACTCACAAATATGTTTTTGCACCTACATTTGGTTAGACAGAGTTTACTGCAATATATTGAATTACACCCCCCCTCCCAACCCAAGCATTTCTGCTGGAATAAAACAGATGATACATGGACTTCTTAGAGGACCCTTCCCAGGTAATTTAGGCATGAGGAGTAGGGTTGTTTATGTCTGATCCCCAGATATTCCGTGAGGCAGGGAAGAATGAGAAAGAAAACTCAACGTTGTGTGCGAACGGTGCCGGTTCAGCTTTGCCATTTGTATTCAGGTACTTGAAACCAACCATCTGCAGCTGCAGAGTGTAGATCCTTCCCATAATGTTGCAATAACACTTAAAATTACTGTTTAGCAAATATGCATCAGTGAGAGCCAGCGCCGGGCTGTGAGGAAGGAAAAACTGCGACTGCTGCACTTCAGGAAAAGCAAACAGGGGTGAGTTATAAAGCACAGAGCACAAGAGCAATCTGACCTGAAGCAAGAAATCCCTTGAATAATTTAACCTGGCAACGGGAAGTTTCAAAGTCCTGGATATATGTAAGAAAAACAAAGGAAGAAATAGAAGAAAGAAAAATACCCAGAAATAAAGACCTTCCATAACGGAATATACCTTGGAGCTACTCTCCTGCCCCTTCCTGCCAGGTCTGCTCCACCCCCAAGTACCTCTGAACTTGCCAGGCACCAGAGTTTGTTGGGGAAATCAGATTGCCTTTGGTTTCCCATGTTTGCACACACTTTGCAGAACTCACAATGAAATACAACTCCTCATAAATCTCTGACTTCACAGAACCCAGGAGTGCAGCAGCCACCACCACTCCCAAAATTCTGTCTCCCTGGCAGCTAACTAGGCTGGGGCTCCCTGGGTTTTAATTAACACCAGCCTTTCCTGTCTGGCAGCAGTTCACTGACTATATTCTGCAGCAAGAGGGAGACAGGTTTAAACTGTTCCATTTAAATCCTCTTTTTTTTTTTTCCCCTGAAAAAAAATGGAGAAATCCATTGTTCAGATTAGCAAACAGGATTTAGTATCACCCATTCTGAAACAAAAAGAATTAAACTAGTCAACAATTAAATGAAATGGCAGTAGCTAAAGATGACCAAAAAAAGCAGAGAAGTGATAGGTGAGAAAACCAGAGATGTGAAAGAATTTGAGGCCCTTAAGTTCTAAAGGATTTACTCTCAGTAGGGAAAATTAATCAGGGAAGTTCTTAACAGAAAGTACTAGGTTAAAATGGCAGGACTGTTTGAGTCACTTAACCTGACTCAATAAGTAAATAATGCCACTACACAGCACTGAGATTTTGGGAAAATAATTAAATTTCCAAGTCTGACACAAAAACAGTTGTAAATATGATTTTGCAGATAAATCAGAAATTTCAATTTCCCAACTTTTGCTTTAACAAGATAAAGATTTCAACATTTTTGAAATTAATTTGTGAGCAAGTCGGGTGTCAAAACCCAGACATTGTCACCAATGTGGGAACAACATATGCCAGCAGCCCATCTCCCCACAGAATGAGCATTACTGAAGCATTTCCAAGACAGCAAATAAGCAAACCTCTTCTCTCTTCCACTCTCATGCTTTGTGGGGTGAAGATTGAGTCACACTGAAAATTTCCAACGTAACCCTGCCCTTAATGATATCCTAAGGACACTGCTGGATTCCAGACATGGGAATGGTGTGAAATAAACCAGAGAGGGGAACATGCTCTCCTCAGAAGGACGCAGAACAAATCTGTGCAGTCAATAATTCCTCTCTCACATAGAGCCAGATCCCAGCCTCCTCTATCAGTGTCAGCTCAGGTCCTCGAGGGAAGAGTCACACTCATTTCTAGGAATGTTTGCCTTAGGTTTGTATAAAAATGGGATCAAAAGTATCAGTGGTCTATCCTATTTGGCACATGTGCTTTTGTGTTTACTCACAAACCAGCCATCCATTTTTTTAAAGGACTATAAATTAGCATTTAAATTAATTGCAGCCTCAATATTCAGGAGCTGCTGAATTTTTACTAGCGAGGTCACATTCTGAGCCCTCATCTACTCTGCTGCAAGCAGCCAGGAGAGCTGTAAAATAAACCTCAAGGAGATCCTGAAAGGTGTCCTATAAGGCCTATTTCTGCACATGGAAGCACTCCGAAACACAATAAAGCAAAACAAACCCCTTGTGCTTGTTATCTTTGGGGGAAAAAATAAAGAAACAAGAAAAAAAAAATCAACCAGCAGCCCTTTGTAGTGTCTGTCATGTTTTACCAAAGGGATGCTGAGATGTTCCTTGTGTGTTGTGCTGTCTGCAACAGCCGTGGGGCATCTCCTACCCTGTGGTCCACCATGTATGGACATGGAAAGACAAATCAGAGCATAGTGTTTGTCTGTCCTCATTCCTCTCTGAGAGATGGGGGAAGGAAAAGGAAAAGGAAAAAAAAAATAATATAAAACGTGAGCAAGCTTCTCATGCAAGATAGGCAGAAACTAAATCTTGCTGCAACAGCCCTTCAACAAATATTTTTCTCTTGTCTATGGCTGGGGAGAAAAAAAAATGACATTCAATAAATCAACCTGATTCAGCCTAAGCAACAACAGACCAGCAGAAAATTGTTTGGAGGGCAGAAGCCATCCAGAACAGCAATTACAGACTGAGTTAGGTCTCCTCTGGGACTCAACAACAGCCAGAGTGTGGAGTTTCTCTCTCCCTCTCTTGCCTGTGCACATTCCCTTTCTCTTTTGCTGTCTTAGAGGTCTGTGTCATCTCAGGGAGTGTAGAACTGAGCTACATAATTAAAGCAGTCACGCTGAGCTTTGGGATGCCAGCCCAGCACCTACCTGGGGACACCAGCTCAGGAAACACATCAGGAAAGGGGTTCCTGCCCACCAAATCCAAATGGAGAGGCTCTGGGAGCTCTGGGAGCTCTGGGAGCTCAGCTCAACTGCTGCTCCAAATGGAGCGGGCTCGAGCTTGTAGGAGACAGCTGAGGCCACTGCAGAGGGCACCTCAACAGGGATGAGTACAGAGATCCTGCAAGCTGCCAGCTGGTGTTTTATTCATTCTGCTCCTGGCTGGATGTCACATGGCCCACCAAAGCCCCTCCTCAGCTGGACAGGGGAATGGGAATATAACGAAAGGCTCTTGAGGTGAGATAAGGACAGGGAGAGGTCAGTCATCAGTTACTGTCATTGATGGGCAAAATAGACTTGATTTGGGTAAATCAGTTTCATTTCTAACCAACCAAAATCAGAGTAAGGTAATGGAAAACAAAATCAAATCTTAAAACACTTCTCCTCAACCTTCTCTTCTTCTTGGACTTCACTTCCATGTTCTCTTCCTCCTCCACTGCTGTGGCACAGGAGAACAGGGAATAGGGAATGGGGGCTGTGGTCAGTTTATCACACACTTTTTACTTCTCACACTCTTCCCCAGGTCCCTTGTGGGGTTCCTCTCAAGGCAGACACAAACTCCTCTAACCTGGGTCCTTCCCATGGGCTGCAGTTCTTCAAGTGCATCACAAATCCCCACAGGGTCACAAATCCCCACAGAGTCACAACTCCTGCCAGTTGTATCATCAGAGAATCGGAATCATGGAATCACAGAATGGTTTGGGTTGGAAGGGACCTTGAAGATCATCTCATTCCAACCCCCTGCTGTGGGCAGGGACACCTCCCACTATCCCAGGTTGCTCCAAGCCCTGTCCAGCTTGACCTTGAACACTTCCAAGGATGGGACATCCACAGCTTCTCTGGGCAACCTGTGCCAGGGCCTCAGCACCCTCACAGAAAAGAATTTCTTCCTAATATCTAATATTGGATATCTATAATCTAATATTGAATATCTAATATCTAATATCTACACTTAGTACTTTCTACTGGTTTAAAATCATTCCCCCTTGTCAGGGTTGTCTAAAGGAAATATAATGACACAAACATAGGAAGAGGTAGCTTGCCCTTTTAAAACCCATTGGATGTGGAAATAGGAGATGCATTAATGGAGGAGGTCATCAATAGTTCTGTTTTTATGCAGATAATGTCACTTTATATTTGGGAAATATAATAAAGCATCAAAGCTCACATAAAGTATTCTTTCAACTGTCTTTGATTCTGATCTTCAAATTAATGAACACCCCAAATTTCATTTAAATTCATCAGTTTGTAAAGGTCTGCGAATTCCCGTGTGCACGTACACGGGGATATTTATACAGGCACATGAAAACGTGTATTCTCATGTACCACAAACACTCCCACCTGTATAAACAGCCACTGTATATAGACAGGCACTAATAATTTTAAGATTAACTTGCCCTGAACATACACCAGGTGTTAAATGAACATTTGAGTCTTAGCAGATTGCAGAGATATAAACATAGCCTATTCCTGTCTACAGTAGCAGAAAACAGACCTTAAATCTCAGGCTTCTTTTTCCTGGCTGAACACTCTGGTGTAAAATAAGCACGAACACTGATATGATGGGATAACAGGCAAGTAAACAAAAAATAAAATAAAAGAAAATTTTTTTGCCTTGCTTAGTTTAAAAAAAAAAAATCTGTGTTGATTCCATTTTGTCTTCAAGTTAAGGCTGTGATAGTTTTGGTATCAGGGAGAGCAGGAGTGATGTGAGCAGAAATGGATCACAACAGAAAACTGAGATGTAACAGTTGTGTCATCATGAAATCAGAATCATGAAGTCACAGAATGGTTTGAAGGGACCTTAAAGATCATCCAGTTCCAACTTGTGCCATGTGCAGGATCACCTTCCACTGGACCAGGTTGCTCCAAGCCCCATCCAGCCTGGCTTTGAACACTCCAGTTCACTGGAATCAGTGCTCCAGGTGGGGTTTCACAAGAGTGGAAAAGAGGGACAGAAGGGTGTGGAAAACAAAAGATTTATACTACAAATTCGGGGGGCAGAGCAAATGGAGAATGCTTCAACAATCATCCATGATGGAGAAGAGCATGTGAATTTACATACCTGGCAGTGCCCTGCCCTTCCTAAATCTCCACCACTCTCCTCTTCCACCAGACACTCATAAAGTCAACAAAGAGTGAAAGAGGAAGGGAGAAACACAAACTAAGGAAATGAAGGGGGAAGTGACTTCATTACTCTCCAGAGTGAACATCAACTCTGTTCTCCAAATGGGAACGTGCTGCAACTTTATTTCTCTTCACTGAATGTCTGATGTTCCTGTACCTTGTTAGCACAGCTGGAGCAAGACTCTGGGATGTTACAATGCATATTTGGAAGCAATAACTCTGAGCAACCTGATCCATGGCAGTGGGGTTGGAACTGGGGATCTTTGCGGTCCCAGCCCAAACCAGTCTATGATTCTATGATTTATTTTTTCACGGTTGCAAAATAAAGTTTCTGCACCCACACTACGAATCCAAACTTCTGCTCTCCTACAGCCAAGTTTCTATCCACTTTACCACTAAAGAAAGATTAATATCCTTGCTTTTCCAACAAACCCTTGGGCTGGATATGAAAGAGACTCACGGATCAGAAATATTGCTTCTGTTTTCTGATACGCTAGAAAGGTTTTTGTGGGATTTTCTGCCTTCTCACCTTTCCCAGCTCCCTGGAGGTGAATTAAGGAGTTCCTTCTGAGTTAATTCACGTATGTATATAGGCTAATCAAATGGCACAAAAGTAATTACATGAAGGACCCAAAATGAACAGAGATAATGAAATGCCTGACATTGTGGCCTTCGTAGACCAGGAATAAAAATACTCAGTGAAGATGAAGGTTCTCCCAGTAGAGGATATCCATTTGTATTTCAAATATGGATTGTAGCTCAGGGTCTGTGAAATTTGCTGGCCTGACATCCCAAAAGCAAAAATTAAATGCAATACAAAAGGTAAACATTAAAACCACGCAAACCAGAGCAGAATTATCCACCAGCAATAATCCACAGCCTTGAGCAAGAAAAGGCTTTTATGAGCAGCAGATCCCTTTTCTTTCTGCAAGAGCTGGGCAATAACCACAGTGACTTGATGCAATTGTCACGGAGTGTTTCATGTGGTGTGTACCTGTCCAACAGGAACTATTTGTCTGCATTGCACATTTATTTTGCTCTCCAACAGCTCCAAGGAGCCACTGGTCTCTACTTTAGCAAACTGCAGAAAGTGAGATATACGAGTTCTTACAGCTACCTACGAAAAAAAAAGTTATTATTTTTTTATATGCAATAAAAATGTTTGTTGGGGACACTTAGTCTTTTTAAAATAAGAAAATAAAATGCATTTAATATTTATAGCTCCACGTTTGTGCAGCTGCCCAGAAGTACCAAGTCACCAAAGATATGGAAATCCGTCAGTAAACTCCAAACCCAGTTTGTTCCACGCCGACTTTTCCTTTAGCATCTCCTGCTTCCTGCCCCAGGCTGCAATGTATAAACTAATAGCAGAAGTGAGGGAAGTAGTTGTAATCTATCACCCTGACTGATACCAGCCCCAGGAAAGGCAGTTTATTGCAGGTGGTATGTTATCTTCAAAAATAGAAACGATGCAAAGATTATGACAAAAACTTCAACACTTTCTACACTTTGTTTGCAGTACTATTAATTCTCCACTCTGGATTTATTTCCATGAGGGTCACGCAGCCAGAAAAAAATACAATGGAGGATTTCATTTTCTTTTTAGGAGTGTTCTGGGAAGCCAAGCAATTAGAGCAATCTTAAGATGTCATGTATTATCAATTGCTGCTCAATTCTTCTACTTAAATAAAATACTGATTGCAGAGTCTGATCTGAAGCTATCAACAGAGTGATCCATTTAGGTGCACTATTTATTCTTGACAAATTATAAAAGAACATCTAACTTTCACTGAAAGGAAAAAGACAAAGGGATAGGGGAAATACACAGCACCTTTTTACAACTCACTGCTACGCCGCCAATCCTCTGTTTAGAAATGGCTGAGGCTGCTGGACCCTGTACAGAGTTAGGAGACAACTCAGTCCTTGTTACAAATGGAGTTCACGGGTTTGGTGCAAGAGAGGAAGGGAGCCACAATCTCTTACAGAGGTCACTGAAGGTCAAATCATAAAATCACTGAAGGGTTTGGGCTGGAAGTGATCTTACAGACCACCTGGTTCCAACCTCCTGCCATGGGCAGGGCCCCTAGACCAGGCTAATCAAAGCCCAGTCCAGCCTGACCCTGAGCACCTCCACGGATGGAGCATCCACAACTTCTCTGGACAGTCTCTTGCAGGGCCTCACTTCCTCTTGTGGGAAGGAGTTTCCTCCTAATACGTAAACCAAACCTAACCTCCTTCAGCTCAGAGCCATCACCCCTTGTCCTGTCCCTCCATCCCTTGTCCCAAAGTCCCTCTTCAGCTCTCCTGGAGCCCCTTTGGGCACTGGGAGGGGCTCCAAGCTCTCCCTGGAGCCTTTTCTTCCCCAGGCTGAACATCCCCAGCTCTCCCAGCCTGACTCCGGAGCAGAGGTTTTCCAGCCCTTTGATCATCTCAGCGGCCTCCTCTGGACTTGTTTGAAGAGGTCTCTTGTTGGGGGTCCCAGAGCTCCCAGGTGTGGTCTCTCAAGAGGAGACATCTTGTCCTCTTTCCTCAGGGGGCTGAAAGGGCACAGCCAAATAAGGGGGTATAGCTGTTTGAGCCATCAAGGGCTCCACAGAGCACCAGATCCATGAGTGATTCCACATCCAAGGTCTGTCCAAGGTTCACCCTCTCCTCAAAGGTACAAATTGGGCAAGAAGAAGACACATGTTCCACACAATTAAAATCAAACCTCTCTCTGCCCTACATTTCCCTGTGCATTTCAAAGCCAAATGCCATGGTCTTTGTAGGCCCTTCCACATTTTGGCTCTGTGGACTGCAGACTTTACCGGCAACACTTTTCTTACATATTTTCAGTCAAAAATGCAGGTGACCTAAAAGGCAAAAAATGCTGAGTTAAGGTATCTGAGGGCAAATTAATTACAACTGCAGCTAAAAGGTTCAGAAAAGAAAGGTTGATGGGTATCACCTCCTGCAAGCTGACTCTCCCAAACACCCTCACACGGTTTTATTTTCCATTCCATACATGAGAGACTATTTTAAAAATATCCATTATATCCAAAATGATTCATCTCATTGTTCAAGGATCTTTTTCTTAATGTTTAATTTATTTCTCTCTGTCTTTACTTACTACTGGGTAATTTGTTACTACCTTCAACCTTAATATTTTAAATTATTCTACCTTTTTTTCAATGCTATTACACACCAAGTATTTCTACACAGTCATCATGGCTCAACTAATCACTGCTGCACTTTCTGAGCCTGCAATTGGTAAATTCCTGTAATCTCTCTTCATAAATTATACTTAATACTTCTTCCTCATTTATTTCCTTTTGGATCACCTCCAAATTTCTAATCTAAAAAGCAGGCCAAAATGCTCTCATTTCTCACACATCTTCTTATCATATAAAAGGTGCCAATGTCTAAGGCAGACACTAAAGGCTGTGTGACAGTTCACTTTATTTTCCAATTGTCTGTGCTCAGTATCCAGTTAAAAATTTCCAATTTCTGTTTAAAAGTATCCAACAGGTCCAGTGGCACAGCTTCTTTAGTTGGCTCACTCACCAGTCATATCAGGGATTTGTCTTCCACACGCTCCAGGAACATCCTGGACCGTTTCCTCTTTGCTGCGTTGTATTTCCAGCAGACACCTGGTCAAATTGAATTCCTCCATGGGAACAAAGGCCAGTGATCATGAGGCTTCTCCCAGGTACTTCTAAAGCAATTTATCCATCTCTTCATCCTGGCTGGGTGGTCTGTAACAGACTCCCACCAGGACATCTGCTTTGCTGGTCCTCTCCATTATCCTGAGCCATAAATGCTCAGCCCTATTGACACAAGGGTTACCCAGTGCCTCTCCTCCCTTGCTGTCCCTTCTGAAGAGTTTACAGTGACCCATTGCAGCACTCTGGTTGTGTAAGTTGATGCTTTAAGTTTTAGCTTTCATGTTTTTCAGATTCTGTGCTGCCCAGGGGTGCAGTTCTGAGCCTCATATGAAGTGTCAGTCAGCTCTCCTCACAGAATGGGGAGACAAAACAAATCCTTTTCCTGCTGGAGACCAAGGACAATGGTTACAAGTTTTCAGGTCCAAAAGCACAAACAACAGTGGGCTGAAGAGAGAAAACAAGAAGGAAGAGACTTCACAACCTGGAGCTGTAACTGGGCAATTAAACCCCAGTATGCAAAGGGACCAAAACTTATAAAAGTGTAAGACCTCATGACAGGTCATCCATTTTGTGACCATTTTGGGTCCACCTTGGGTATAGTCCTGGCCAAGCTCTTGTCCTGCCCAACATGTACCCTTAAAGGCCTTTCAATAAATATCTACTTTATTCTCTAGCTCTGTCCAGTCTTTGTTCCAGGTCAGCCTTCCCAAGGCATCAGTTATCTGACCCCATCTCCAATCCCAGTTTTCCAGTGGCTCAATGGCTTCCAGCTCCTCCTGTTTGCTGCTCATGCTCATGTGAGCATTGGAGCTCCTATGCTTGCAGAAACACTACAATACCAGCTGGTGTCTGCCACCCCAAATCCAGAAATCTTGTGTTTGTTCTCAGATCAAAACTGTGGAATGCAATTCCATCCAGTAATTAAAATTACAGGTCTGAACAATAAGCGGCCCACTCTCTGATCAAAGGAGATATAATTCAAAAAATTAATCACTCATTTCACTTTGACAGTTTTGCTTATGTGTCACTGGCAGATGGAGGCGATGCTCTCAGAGAACAAAGTCTGGGTCATTTTAATCTCTAGAGCAAGGAGGAATTATTTATAGTGTAGAGTTGGTGAATTATATGTCGATGTCTTCTACATTTACTGCTCAGCAATTCGGCCTGGCTCACTTCAGAGTCAATGGAGAGCCAACACTGGGATTGTGGAGCTCAGATTAAGGTCTATTCAATTTCAAACTAGCTGAGACTCATAAATACTGAGGTGAAATTTTTAGAGAAATAGTGAGACAACCTCAGATCTCTAAACTGAAAATTCATGGGAGATCAGAAGAGAGAAAAGAGAGTGTCTGAGCAGTGCAAAATCCAAAAGTCTGGGAATTAGAGGCCAGATATCTTAATGGCAGCCCTGTGCAGCCCCGGTAGTACAGATGATGGGGGGAAATAATCCAAGGTATGATTTGTTGTTGCACAAAACACAGCAGGAGAATGAGCAGCAAGAAGTCTGCATTTGTCAAAATTTACCTGGTACCTTTCTAGGACAGGGCAACACCTGAGGAGGGGGAAAAGCAGCAGATGACAAATGCACAAGTAGAGCAAACAAAGTCTAGATGAAAATACTGTAAAATTGGCTCAGAAATCGTAGTTCAAAACTATTTGTTCATCAGTAAATTCTCTTTGGTAATGGACTGTAAGGATGCGTGGAAAGGATTTCAACATCACAAAGTTCAACAAGGACAAATAAAAGGCTTTGCTCCTGGACTGGAACAATCCCCAGAATCTGAACAGGCAGGGAGATGGAATGGGAACAGCCTTGCAGAGAAGGAAGTGGAAATAGCTGGTGGATTAAAAATTGACATGGGCTGCTCAAGTGCACTTGAAGCCCAGAAAGCCAGTCCTGGGCTGCATCAAAAACAGAGTGGGCAGCAGGTGAAGGAGGGGATTTTATGATACCCTGAGTTTGTGTGGTTTTCCTGGATCCAGGACTAACCAATATTTTTCAGGAATGGTTTAGGTGATGGCGTAGAAAGGACAGCTCATAAATAAGAAGGTGCAGTGGAGCTCAGCAATCTTTTGAGCCTGTCAGAAGATACGATTAGAATTCAAAGGGATCTTGTTAAAATGGGGTAACGCTGTAAGGAAAAAGGGTGAAGCCAAACAACGAAAATACGAAGTTCTACAGTTAGACATAAAGAATAGCAATAAGCAATTTCCTGGGCAGAGGTCCTCAAAAAATAAATAAACAAACAAGCAAAGGTGCTGAAGGGTGCTGGGGACAAAGCTAGCACTTGTGAGATAAAATATTGTGTCCAATTTTGAGCAACAAATCTCAGGGGGACAACCTGGAGACAGCTCAGAGAAAAGCCATGGGAATGATCAAAAGCATTAGAAACACAGACTGACAGGAAAAATAGGAATTAGTGTGGTGTTCAATGTAGAAAAAGCAGGATGTGTGGGGTTAGAGGGGTGGGGGAGACATAACAGATGTGATAATGCTTTTCTGACAAGAGGAACTGTTGCAAATAGGAAGGGAATAACCTGTTCTCCACATTCCCCCTCCATATGACAGAAATTCATGGACTGAAACTGCAACAGGAGACATCTGTGTAAGAAGTTAATGATTCGGGTTGTTGATCCCGTCTTAGAACTGAGAAAAGGATTTGATGTTGTTTAAAGATTGCTCTTAACTCCACTTGTCTAATATTCAATGCAATCAATACAAACCTGGAAATCAGAAAGAGAGAGGGACTGTTTCAGAATGCAGCCACAAACTTCCCATCAGCTCCAGTCACTAAACTGATTAAATCATCCACCTCTCCCTCAGCCTTCCCCAGTTAAGACAAATTCAGCAAATCTCTGCTCTGTTAAACACCCTCGTCCAAAAAAAAACACAAGAGGTGAAGCTCAATAAGCTTTAACCAACTTATCAATAGCCACAAAGACACTTTCTGCCATTAAACTGCAGCAGATAACAATCAGACAGCAGCGTCTCCCCTTCAGCAAGGAACAATGGCATCGGCAGCAGGGAATCCTGACAACAGTGTGCCATCTATCAGCTGTGTGTGACAACAAACCACAGCCAGCCCCTGTCCCAAGGGCTGCATTTAGAAACCATCAAGCACATCTGCAGTGACAGGGTGGAAACTCCTGAGCTTCTAAACCCACCAGTCACTCAGCAGAGAAGTGAGTTGTCCTGCCTTCCTTCCCACCTGCACTGCCCCCTCCCCAAGGAAATGCTAATGCAGGAGAATTTGGATTCAGCTCTCCAGTTTATTAGAAAGTTTTAAGCATTTATATTCAATTATGCTTAGCTTGTACTCCCTGAGTTCAGATTAGCTTTCAATGGACTATTTTAGTTTTGTTTTAATTTGCAAATGAGGTAGGTGAGAGTCTCGACCTGGAGGGGGGATGGCTCAGCTCATTCCCAGCCACACACTGGTGTCTCTGGCTCAAAGGATGAAGCACTGGAAAAGCTGGATGGATCTAGGGGGTGGGATGAGAATTGGAGGAATTGGGGAGCTGGTTTCAGACTGAACATACCTTGAAGAGGTTGCTGTTTACTGTTAACACTGCAGGCAATTCATTGCTTTTTCCATTCAAGGAACTGCAGATTAGCAAAATAAATAGTTTTCCAGCACAGACGACTTTAGACTGCAGCTATCATACTTCATGCTATGATTTGTAGGATAGTATGATACAGAATTGTAGAATCTTTAAGGCTGGAAAAAAACCTCCAAGGCCACCAAGTTCAATCTTTGAACAAATAACACCACATCCCCAAAACCATATCATGAAATGCCATGTCTACTCATTTTTTGAATACTTCCAGGGATGGTGACTCCATCACTTCCCTGGAAAGCTTGTTCCAATGTCTGATCACTCTTTCATTGAAGAATTTGTTCCTAATATCCAACCTGAACCTCCCCTGGTGCAACTTGAGGCCATACATACTTGGATATATACTTGAACATATATATTTGATTATTTATTAATACTCAGTAATATCAAAATACTTTAATCAGGCCTTAATGAACAAAGCTGAAAAGTCACTGAAGTAGTTCAAACACTTCTAAAAGCAAGAGGAAACAGCCATTTTGGGGAGTTTTGTCTGGTGACAAAAAGTTTTCACTGTTTGATGACTCTTTGGCATCAATTGATGGGTTTTCCTCTCTGTCCAGTCCTTACCAACCACAACTGCAGCATTTCTTTAGTTGGTAACACGAGGAGGCAATTTAGAACAGAAATGGAATAAAGTTTCAGTTACCCTAACCAAACCCAAAAAACACAGAATCACAGAACATCCTGGGCTGGAAGGGACCCATCAGGATCATCAAATCCAACTCCTGGCCCTGCACAGGACAGCCCCAAGAGTCACACCACGTGCCTGAGAGCATTGTCCAAAGGCTCCTTGATCCATTAAATTTTCACCACCGTCATGTCCAGCCAGGCTCAGCTCAGCAGAAAACTGAACTAACACACCCTTGCGTGTTTTGCCCATGGAAGACCCCAAGCCGTGCCTGTAGAGTGGCTCCTGCCTTTGCAAAGTGTGAAATACCAGGAATAAACCTTCCCCTTCCTCAGCATCATCACACCCTGCCACGTTTTGATTTATTGGGGTCTCAAAATGGTTTATTACAGGAAAGTGTTTCTGTCCTGATTCTGACCCTTGCACGTGCACTGAACCCTCATCTCTGTCTGAACCCTCTTTGAGTATAAGTTTGTATTTTTTCATTGAGCTATTTTTTCCTTTTTTTTTTAACAGAAAATAGATTGCCATAAATTTTGCCCTTTCAAGAGTCTAGTGACAGAGAGGAGTTGTCCTCAGTCACATCTGTTTATCCTGGTAAGCACATTTATAAAGTAATTTCCCATCCTCGTTATTCTGTCAATGGCATTTCACACTGCAGCTACTTTAATGCAGCATTTTATCACTTGTCCTGGGGGCTGCTGACAGCTGCCAATTTCAAGGCTTCATTCCAATCTTAATTTTCTTCTTTTCCTTTTCTTTGCCCTCACTCCCTTTCCCTATCTTCTCTTTTATTTCCAGAAGAAAAGGGAGTTAGATAAGTGCAGTGAACACCGAGGATTTCCTCACCCCTTTAACACACAGACATCATAATCCCATAATAATCCCATAATGTGAAGTCTGTTAGGTAGGAAAAGTTAAAATTCAGGAGAGTGCAGCTGCATTTCACTTAACTATTGGACTTTTCATCTTTTTCTCTGAAAAAATCTCCATTAATGCTCCTGGGATAAAATTTCCCTGAAATTGGACTCTTCATCTCCCAGGGAAGTACTTTGTGTTCTTGATTGCCGTGATCCTCCTTCCATCCAGAATTACCTAAATCACACCAGAATAGGCTACAATCCAGATCAAAGCACAGGAGGACAGAAATTTTACTCAAGGAACACTTTTTAGACCTCGTTGAAACAGTTCCCTTCTTCTCACACCACCTGTATTTCATAAAACCACAGAATCATTTGGGATGGAAGACACCTTTCAGACCATTGAGTCCAACCATTAACCCAGCACTGCCAAGTCCACCACTAAACCATGTCCCCAAGTGCCACATCAACACATTTTTTAACAGCTCCAGGAATAGTGACACAACCACTTCCAGGTTCCAGTGCTTGACAACCCCTGAGAAGGAGTTTTTTTCCTAATATCTGATCTAAACCTCCCCAGGCATAGCTTGAGGCCATTTCCTCTTGTTCACTTGTTACTCTGTAGAAGAGACTGACCCCCACATGGACCACCCATGACCAAGGAAAATTTTTAGGGTCTCAGGCCGAGTTTGCTCATGCCCTAATGGTAATTCCTAGATTGCTCAGTGTTCCAGCAAGGAGAATTTCACACACCAAGAAAACCTCACAGGAGCCTGTTCTGGTGCCCAACCACCCTCTGGGTGAAGAACCTTTGGTTAACATCCAGCCGAAACCTCCCAGACACAACTTCAGGCCATTCCCTTGGGTCCTGTCACTGTCACCACAGAGAAGAGATCAGTGCCTGCCCCTCCTCTTCCCTCACAAGGAAATTGTAACTGCAGTGAGGCCTGTCCTCAGCCTCTTCTTCTCCAGGCTGAACAGACCAAGTTGCCTGAGCTCTTTCTCACATGGCTTCCCCTCTAGAATAAAAATAATGTTTTGCCAGGACCAGAAATGTTGGACTGGTTTGAGATACTGTCACTGGTTTGCAAGGTCAAATCATCATTCTACAAGACCAAAAGAAAATTTTCATCTTGGCATGGGCCAAGTATTGTCTTATTCACATTGTCAGTTAGTTTTACGAAATAGTGAAAACAATTTTCTTCTTCTGATCTGCAATTAACATGAGTTTCAATTACTGGGATTTTCTTCCAATGGAATCGATTTTTCCCCTTTTTGTTGATAGAATGTACAGTCACGTTGGTGAAAAAGGGCAATGTGCCAGAATATTACTTAGATAACTCTGGCATGCTTAAATGGAAGGGTTTTCATCTATTCAATTAAAAATACACATCAAAATCAGGACATTTTTTTTCTTTGATTTCATTATCCAGACTGATGGCTTATAAATGCATTTACTCATGGCATCATCAGTCTGTGATTATCAAGAGAACTGAATCATGGAAAGGTTTGGGTTAGAAGTCACCCTAGAAACCATCTGGTTATGCCATACTCTGAAGAGGAAGCAGAAAACAAGTAGGTCAAGAATGGTCTCTGAAGAACAAACACTTGTTATTTTCTTGAACAATTCCAGGGGTGCCCCATCCCTGGAACTGTTCAAGGTCAGGTTGGACAGGGCCCTGAGTAATCTGGTCTAGTGGGTGGCATTCTTCTGTGGGGCAGGGGGAGTTGGAATTAAATGATCTTTAACATCCCTTCCAACCCAAACTTTTCAAATATTCTTAGATTTTTTTATGATTCTATAGATGCAAGTTCAAAATTAAAAAAAAAATCAGGTGACAAAAATGTTCTTGACTCAGAAACAAAGGGAGGGAGTTCTCCAAGACATTGGGGTGACAGAAGCTGGGATGCATCACTGCAACTCAAAGAAAAAGAAAAAAAATTCCACAAAATAGTATTTTGTCCAAAGAGTCTGGTGAAGAAGCAGCCTACAGGTATCACTGATTATGGATGTATGTTTGAGATAAACAATGGGAGATTCTATACGGCACATTAAGAGAAAAAACCTGATCATGGGTCAGCTCATGATAGAACAGATGTCTAAAATCACAGTGTGTGAACGGTGCTCTAAATGTGTGTTTTCATTGATTATTTTAAGACCTTAAATCAGGCAGGGACATCTACACCCTGGAAACCTCCAGTTATAGGAAAAACACCTTGCTCTGGGTGACAAGAAATCCTAATGACCCGCAGAATCCCCCAGACTTGCTAACAGGAACATCTAATCCCTGTTTAGGAACAAGCCCTGTTGCAGATTGCCAATTACACACAACTGAGCTTTACAAAAAGTCTTGGCTGTTTGAATGATGAATAGAGTAATAAAACCTTACACATCGTGGCAAAATGGCTAAAACAGAAGAAAACAACAAAGCACATGCAAGGCTGTGATAGCCTGGTCCTTGTGAGGAAAATCACAGTTCATTTAACCCTCACAATTCTTTAAACAAGTCAATAACTCAGTGGAAACAAAAAAGAAAGTGCAAACCAGTTGCTTTAAGTTTTTTTCAGATTATAGAGGTCTGTGATGTTGTCACTCCTCAGGTGACTACAGAAGGTAACTACCATGGAGAGAGGTACAGAGCAATGTCAAATGCAAAAGCAGGTCAGGAGAAAGGGGAAAGAAAGAAAAAAAAAAGTAATAAAAACCAAACAAAAAACCTACTCAAAATTAAAAGTAGGTCAGTTTTCATCCTGACAAAAGGTTAACAGCCAGCTTCCTCTAGGCATTTTGCTGGATGCCACATTGTTAAATATAAGTGATCCAGGAAGTTGAATCGCTGGTGGAGAGAGGCAAAAAAACCCAAAAACCAAAAAACAAAAAAACAAACAAACAAAAAAAAAGAAAAC
>VZDJ01007752.1:3845854-4002671 GCA_008694505.1 Cyanoderma ruficeps
AAACAAACAAAAAAAAAAGAAAACCAACAACAACAACAAACTCCCCCAAAAGAAGACCAAACACATCTCAATCTGTCATCATGATAATCCTGCAAATTCCACATTGACATGAAAGCTCTATTCAGACGCACCAAACTGCAACCTTTGGTGAGCTCCCTTGGGGCAGGAGTTGGATACAGAACTATCTACAAACCCAGGACCACTTGAACAGTCCCACCTGGAGGCTACATGGGTGGAGAAGGCACAGTTATCCAAGGACACAGGGGTTCCAGGTAGAGCCAAAATCTCCAGGTAAGCCTTGAGACTCGAAGATGGAAAAACCTGCCAGACCATGGAGCTGAGTCTGGCTGCCTGGTGAGAAGCAGGGTGTCCCCAAAACCTAGGGAGGACCTGGATAAACATTACCGGGTCTCAAAATACCCTAAAAGGTGTCTGAACCCAACCAGACTGAATTTGGGCCGCTGAGTTTGGACCTTGTAGGATGTGCCAGCTGGGTGTTAATGCCAGGCTGCATCCAGAGCAAGGCCCAGTGTGCAGAGCAGCCAGAGGACATGGTCTGGAATGGATGGAATAATGAATAGCATGGACTTGGTACACAAAAGATGTAGAAGAAAACTCCTGGGGGTAATCACAGGGCAGAACCAGCCTGCATTTCTGTAGTCAGGCTCATCAAGACTGGACAGGGCTGCTGCAAACATCAGAAGGTGCTAAGCACCTTCAATAATACCACTGTGAATGATGGTCAACGCTGACGAATGCGAGTGTGACAGGGGGACATGAAAATTCCTCCTGCAGCTCCTGTGACTCCACATTTGGCACACCAGTCCAGCAGAGAGGCTTGAGCAGCCCAAGGAAAACCACTGCTGAATGCACTGGTGCCTTCCAGAACAGCAAGATGTGAAGACACACAACACACCAGGCACTAAATAACACAGGGCTGGGCAGTCTGGCACCACTTCCCAGCTCCAGCCTCACTCTGGAGGAGAGGATTAATTTATCCCTGTGCTAATGTAACACAGGCAGTGTGTGCCAGCACCTTGGTGGCTGACAGGAACAATGTGGCTGAGGCAGGTGGCACTCCAGTGGCACTCCTGACCCTGGGTCCCAGAGGAGAGGGTCCTGCCTTACCTTGTTTGAAGGTCACCAAGCATCAGAGAGCCTTCAGCACAAAACCATCTGCTCAGACACCCACTCGACCCAATCCACCATGGAGTGGGGACATCCTGACACCTATGGAGAAAACCCACCCGGGAAACAAAGCCCTGGTTCCTCACAGCTCCTCCAAAGCTGTTGTGGCAGCCTGATGGGTGGCACACAGCAATAGGTGCTCTAACGCCATAGGAATGGGGAGAAAAAGAATAGCAAGAGGTATTTATATAATAGTCTTTAACCCAAACCTCACCACTCCCACTCAGAGTGCTGCAAAATAAACAACACCAGTTTCAGGGGGAGTGGAGGGATGGAGAAGAAGAAAAGAGAGCTCTGACTGAGCTAGATTTGAAGCCTTGACTGTTTTCCCCATGGTTTAACAACTGCATGGGTTTGGTGGGGATGTACTGGTTGTTCTGGTGCCCTGGGGACATCAGAGCTGTAAAAACTCCTGATATGGCACTGCCCCCAGTTAGGAGATGAGGGTGTGACTGTGATATTGGAGATTTTCTGTTGTGATGTTGGAGATTTTCATCTTGCCCCTCAGTCTGCTCCAGACCTTCTCTGTGCTGCACAGATTTCAGCCCTGAAATCTTTCTGGACTGCCCTCTGCCTGCAGCAAGGATGGTGATCCCATGAGGTCTTCTCAGCCCTAGGAACACACAGCAGGAAGGAACCCTAAAAAATATTCCATCTGACTGCTTCCCACCCCCCAACAAAGGTCCAGGGTAAAGGAAGGAAGAACCACGGCACCCTGAGGTTTAGGGGATAACATGGTACCTTGAGGGAGGGACAAGGACATAAAAACATTGAAAGATGATCTAGTGTGGCAGGATCTGTTTGAGTGTGGCTGTAAAATACCTTGTGCTCCTGCAAAAACACCCAGGGGAGAGGAAAGCTGTGCATGACAGAAATGCTGTTCATGCTTTTCTTTGGAGGAGTTTGAAAGTCATTCAAAAGGAGATACCAGTTCATTGACAGCATGGAAGTCAGTGGGTCTATAACAATTTCCCATAGCTGGGGATCCACCCTATAAGGAAATTAACCCTCTCACTATATTCCTGAAGTTTATTGAGGGAAGTCCACCTGTATTTAAAATCTACTCTTTTACAAGAGACTCTCCTTGGGTCTCTCCTATGAGGTGACTCAGAAGAAGCAATAATCCTCCTCCTGCCACCCAAATAAAAGGAAGTTCCTCTAAATTTTAATGGGTGAGCTGTAAAAAGTTGTGACATTCAGCAGCACCTGGAGCTGAATGGGGAGACACAGGACTAAAAGACGCAGAGTCCTTAATCCTCAGATAGGGAGACAGGTGACTGGTGGATAAATGCACAGCCAGTTCCCTGTTTGCATTTAAAGCTCTTTATTCCCTGGCTCAGCAATTCCACTGCGGCATTTATTTTTAATGCTTTATTTTTGCAATTTGACTTTCTAATGGAAACACCTGAAGTCACCTTCCTTAACCCTTCTCAGTGATATAAATTAGACCGAACATCAGGGGGAAACAAGCGAGGGAACACGACTCAGCCCTGTCAGACTTCAGCAGGAGGTGACTCCCTACTAAACAATCAGCACCGACATGCAAAGGTGCAGCATTTCCTTTTATTTCCTCCAGATACACTCAGGATTGAAGGACCTAATCCCAAAAGTCTTTGCATCCCAGTGCTGAGACTTATATTTACAAACATGAGCTGAAATCAGGGAGGCAGAGTCGTCATGGGGTTTGCTCCCAATTTCCTTCTGCCCACCCCTCCCATCCCCACTTACATTTTTTTGGATGCATTTAAAAGGAAAAGAGGATGGGAAGAAATACCTTGTGTGACAACTGAAATTCTCCAGAAATGTCATTGTTAAGGGCTATTTTAAAGGATTATGCCAAATACAGAGGCTGATGCTTACAGAGTGACTTTTGGGTCCGGGCTGCTCACAGCACCCAGTAATCAAATCAGGTGAAGGACTGAAGTTTGCAGCAATTTGCAGGATTTTTATGAAGACTGTCAAAACAAGACCCAAATATGAAATTCTGCTGAATCATTGCTGATCAAGGCATCCTTCACTTTGCCTCTTACTAGTCTCCCACTCCTCTCTGCCTCCACCCCACGCTGAAAAACCAAAAATAAAGAGACATTTCTGGTCTCACCTGAATTCTGTTGAGAAAGACACAAATCCCTGGAAACCATAGGAGGAGACTCCTCAGGAGTAGCTGTGTCTGTTTTGGGCAGTGGGGAGGGCACATGGGTTGCTTTGTGCAACCCCCTTCACATGCAGTGGTTGTGGACCGGCACTTTCTCATCTGAGACTGAACCATCAAATGAATTCAACCCCTCTTAAATTGAAGTTTTCTGATGGCACTTTGGTTCACATGTTTGGTACAGATGACAGAGCAGCTGGAAAGGCTCCATTCAGAAGGGAAAAAAAGGTCCAGTGTGCAGACCAGATTCACTTCTAGGGCAGTCCACTGCCTCCCTGGGGCCTAGGCTAAAATGTGAAGAGAAAATTTTCTGTCCTGCTACAACCCTCAAATTATTGTCCATCATTGATTTTTTTCCTGCTAGGTAGCAATGCAGTTGCAATAAAAAGGACAATCAAAAGACTTCAAGGGTTTGGGATGACAGATTAACAGATCAGGAGCACAAGCAGTGTTGTCGTCTATCCTCCCAGGGGGTTGCAGTGAGGTGGGGCTTGGTTTTATCTCCCAAGTAACAAGCAATGGACAAGAGGAAATGGCCTCAAGTCGCACCAGGGGAGGTTTAGGTTGGATATTAGGAAAAAAAATTCCCCAAAGGGTTGCCCAGGACAGGGGTGGAGACATCATCCCTGGGGGATTTAAGAGGTTTAGTCGTTCGGACCATGGTGTAGTGGTGAGTTTGGCAGTCAGATCAGTGGTTTGAATTCATTATCTGAAAGGTCTTTTCCAATCTAAACAATTCTATGATATTATAATTCCTCAAATTCACTGGATTTGTGGCCAATTCCTACAACTGGTCAGCCAAAGAGAGAGTAGCAGCTACCTTCACACACTGGTCTTGCAGATGAGGTTGAGTTTTTTCCCTACATGAGGAAACAGCAGCCTTTTCAAAGAGCGTGCAAGAGCTCTCAGTGCTGTATGAGATTTAAAGTTGCTTCTCCTCAACACCAACAGATATTTGAGCTCTCACCACTTTCCAGGAGAGCAAAGGATCTGCCAAGAACCATGAGAGGGGCAAAATGAGCAAAGATTCCTTTTGCAGCCAGCAATAAAACATTGTTGAGAAAATCAGCACATGCTAACTGGAGTCTCCAGCACTCAGCTCTGAGCACTAAATCCCTTGTGCACATCTGTCTCAGGCCCACAACACTCACAAACTCATCTTTTAATCATCAACACCACATTCTCTGGCAAAACTGAATTCACCTGTATGTTTTCCCCAAGGTGGGTTTTATGTGTACAAGCACGGGGCAGATCTTTCCCCCCTGCCGTCACTCCTGTTGCTTCATCTTTGCATCTGAAGGTTTTTCAGAAATCAAGAAGTTCTGTCTCTGAGAGACCAACCTGTGCTCTCAGGGAGACAGGCTGCTGTTCAGCATCTCCTGGTGAAGTCATGATATCATGGGTGAAACTTCATATCCCAGCAAGCCCCCTGTAGGGACGATCTGCCTCCAGTTACAAACGATGATCAGTATTTTCCTTGAGCTTCGTCCACGCTGAGAGGATGACAGCGTGTTTTCTGAACGGGAGCATGCTCCCTCTGACTCACAATTCAAACACGGGGAGAAAAATTAGAAGCTAAATATGCCAGATCTTGTACTTGGATCTCTCATCCCAGCACAGTCTGAAGAGAATTGGGTACGGAAGTGCAGAACAAGCAGCGTTTAAATCCTGGCGCTGATCCTCACTCTTTCCCAGGTCTCAAACAAGGCATTTACATTTCTATGGAGCTCCACCGGCAAGAGAAACAATCCATAATGTCTCAGTTTCTCCAGCTGTGAAATGGGAATAGGAGCACGGTGAGAAATCTGCGGCAGCTTTTATCCCTTGTGGGAGAGCTGACAAGGAAAGATGAAACTCAGGAACATTTGTTCCAAAAAGGCAGAGTTAAAAATAAGCAGATGTTTGTTGTTGTAGGTACAGTAGAGAATCATGGAATGATTTTGGCTGTAAAAGACCTTAAAGTTCATCCAGTTTCAACCTCCTGCCTTGGGCAGGGACACCTTCCACCATTCCAGGTTGCTCCAAGCCCCATCTAGCCTGGCCTTGGACACTTCCAGGGATGGGGCAGCCACAGCTTCTCTGGGAAACCTGTGCCAGGGCCTCACCACCCTCACAGGGAAGGGATTTTTCCTAATAGCTGATCTAATACTACTCTCTTTCAGTTTGAAGCCACAGAACAGTTTAAAACTCGGAAAGAAGGAGGTCTTAGACGTTCACAGGAAATCTTTGAGTAATCCAGAAGAATCCTTTTAGTCCTGTCAGGTTAGTAGAAGTTGTTAGGAGTAAAATTACAAAAAACTGTCTGGACATGTGTTGATCTTTGATCTAAAATCCTTCTACCACTCATCCTTCAACAGCAATACCTTAGCCTTAAATTAGAAGATATTTAAACTTTTTTCTTTATATCAATAAGAGTCCACATTTACAAAAAATGTGGATTTTGATGCCAAAGTGAGCAAACCACATCTGCATTCCAGTTATTTCTCGACCAGAGAGATCTGGATTCTTCTGAAACGTGACTCTGGTTATATCTCTGCATCAAAATCACAGAATCACAGAATGGTTTGGGTTGGAAGGGACCTTGAAGATCATCTTCTTTTAACACCTTGCCAAGGGCAGGGAAACCTTCCACTATCCCAGGTTGCTCCAAGCCCCATCCAACCTGGCCTTGGACACTTCCAGGGACGGGGCAACCACAGCTTCTCTGGGCAGACCCACTGATGGCACACAGACCCACTGGGCACAGGGTCACCTCAGAGGGCTTTTCCTCCAGGGACACCCATCTTTCTGATGGGTAAAATATCCTAACTATTTCCCCAAATAAATGACAAATGTGGTATGAACAGAGAAGCAAAGCATGACCTGCTGCCTGTGGACAATGGTTGGGAGAGGAGGGAGAATGAGGCTGAGTCGGGAGCTCACACCGGCAGGGAAATAGAGAAGTTTTGTCTTTAGACTGAAGCAAGATTAACACATGAACTCTTGGTAGCCCTCAGTGGTGCAGTCAAAGGAGGTGGGGACATAATGGGATCATGAGATCACAGGATAATTCAGGTTTGAAAAGGCCACAGGAGAGCTCAAGTCCAGCCTCTCACTCACAGCAGGACCAACTCTGAGGTCAGACCAGGTTGCTCAGGGGTCTAGCTAAAAATTTGCACTGAAGGAAATATATTATAATACTAAAATTTGCAATTCTCCATAGTTCCCAGGTGAGCCTTACTAGTCCTTCTGCCTCAAGTGAGCTGTCTGAGAGCCTCGATACAGATGGGGAGAGGTGACTTCAGTGCAGAGAGGGAAATGACAACCAGAGGAGACACTCTGGGTAGATAAATGGTGAACAGGGTGGTGGGGATAGACAGCTCTGTAACATCCTCTCTCATAAAGGAGCAATTAAAAGTATTAAAGAACACCTGAATTAAATGAGCCTGCATAGTGCAGAGGGCATAAACTAATACTGTCTTTGTCATCAGCCTCTAAAATTTGACATTCATTGTTAACAATGTTAAGAATGTGATTTTCAGTCTAATTTCTGCGAGGATGTGGGAGAATATTCCTGTCAAGGATAATTTATAAAGGACCGGGCACCTTTTGGTAAATAGGAGGGAATGGGAACTGATCTTGCTGTGAAATGTGGATTTCATTGTCGTTCTCAGTCATCTCTTCCCTTGTTACCTCTGTGGGGTCTTTTCAAAATCCTTGGTTCACTTCCCTCTCTGCTGAGCTCGGATGAGGGAGGGCTGACTCACTCTCCAGTGGGTTCTTGAGATACTTCAGGGCTTTGACAGCAGGAACTTTTATATTTCCACAACTTAAGACTCACCTGCTGTTACTCCCCCCCATCTTGACTGGGAAAATTCTGATTTCCCTACCCAAAATAATTAAAAAAGAAAACACAGCACTCAGTTCAGGAAGGTAAGAAGTCAAACCTGCAAGGACAGCTCTTTTAAACCCTGCTAGAGGATCTCAGCTGGTTTGATGAGCTATTGATGTCGATTGTTATTAATTAGCATCAGAGAACTAGAGAGTGAACTGCTCTAACCTAAGTGACAGGTGAGAGGGGTAATTTGCCTTTGGGGCAGCAAATCACAGCCACAAAAATTGCTGTGTGGATGAGGCATTTGATGTTTGTACTGTCTGTGCTAACAGAAATAGGGCCAAGATATTACCTTTGGGACAGTCATCATCTGGTGGCAAAAACTTAGGCAAAAGTGCAGTAAATGAAGGAGAAAAGCAACACATTCTTTTCAACAAAGAAATATTAACACTTAAGCAGGACGATTTTCAGAAGCTGAACAATATTTCACCACCAGCACTGGAGATCTCTCTCTTTCCAGCTCTCTGCCTTATCATTGAACACTGACAGGTCACACACGAGACTTTAACTCAGCTCAGTTTCTGTGGATATAAATATGCAGATGTGTCTTCCTAAAATTCAGATTGTTGGCAAATTGTGTGTGTCTCAGCACTATTTTCTCCTTCTGCAGAGGAAATACTTCACTTTTAGTAGGTTCTAAAGTCCATCCCAATTCAGCAAAGCTGTTAAGACACACATAAGGGATTTGCTGAATCCAGGCTTTCATTACTGCCTTCTTCATGCAAGCTCTCTGAAGGAAAAGTGCATGAAGGAAAGGGTTTAGGGCAAGACTCTCTGACACTAACAGCCTTTGGATAAGGCTCTGGGAATGTAAGTGAGAAAAGGAAAATTATCTCTAGCACACAGTGGAAACCTCTCCAATTTAGTTAAAAACACTTCACTACACACAGTTTAGTCGTAAGGTTACACCTGAGACATGAGAAATTGCCTAGGGCTAAAAAAGATCTGTGATATATTCCTGAAACCTCACTGTCTTGCAAGGGGATATCCAAGGCTGTACACGTATCCCTGATGAAACACTGATTGCAAAAATATACAAGCTCTAAGCATTTCCACGAGAAGAGGAAGAAATACAGTTTTAGCCAGGCAAGAAGAAAAAGTTTGGACTTTTGCATGTAGTCCTAGCAAAAGTGACGTGTGAGCAGAAAGGAGACGATGAGAGAATCTTCACAACGTGTTACCCTGTGATATCTCTTGCCTCTCTGTCTGGATGTACTGGGATTACAGAATTGATGGATGTGTATTGATACATTTATAACAGCAGCACTTAATAAAGAGTGGAAAAATGGAAAGAGAAGGAAACACAGCATGTGATGTGTTTGCTGTTTTAGTGCTAGAACCTGAGGGAACAGTCTGAAGCTGTGTCAGGGGAGGTTTAGGTCGGATGTCAATAAAAGATTCTTCCCCCACAGAGTGGCTGGGCACTGAACAGGCTCCCCAGGGCAGTGGTCACAGCACCAGCCTGACAGAGCTCAGGAAGCATTTAGGAAAAGCTCTCAGGGACACAGTGGGATTTTTGGGTGTCCTGTTCAGGGCCAGCAGCTGGACTGTGTGATCCTTGTGGGTCCCTTCCAGCTCAGGGTATTCTGTGATTCTCATAGAACCCCTGAATCTAAAATGAATGAAACTTCTCAGACCTGCCTGGTGTGACAGCGGCAGTTTGAAAGCAACATGCTAAAGACATGCAGATTGAGTGTGAGTGGTTTTGACATGAAATGAAGTCCCTTATAGCAATGCAGGAGTGTTGGAGGCCACAGGGGCACAGAGAGGAAGGCACAGTTCAAATCAATATTCCATGGAAATGGCCACTGCAGGATTCCAGTGGGACAGGCTGCTCTTTGTTCTCCAGATTTGCAAAGGCTTCTCCACATTTTCAAAGAGGCCAGCTGCTATTTTCATGTACACCTCATCTCGCCCTCAGGCTTGCACAGTTTCCCACAAAATTCACCCTTAATTCACCTTGCTCTTCCTCTTCCCGAAATGTCAGTGAGGACTAGAGGAAATTTTTGTGATTGGCTCATAAATCAATAGGGCTGCAGCTGTACAAGGACATGGGAAATGCCTATTCTCAGGCACTGAAACTGCACTTCATTGCATGCACTTCATTAAATCCCCTTACCCTCTGAACAGTGTGGCTGCACCAAAACTTCCTCTAGAAAACATTACTTCTCAAACTGTGTCAGTAACAGGGCAAACATTGGCTAATCTGAGTCAAAAGAGTGTCAGGATATGCTTAACAATTAAAAAGTGTAATGAGCAGGTTCTGGTGTCTTTGGTGAGTTTAAATTACTAGTGCAGAAAATAACTAGAAATTTTCCATCAGGACTTTAGCTCTGAATTGCATCCACGGGGCTTTTTACACATTTCTTCTGTTCATCTCTGGTGCAATACCAAAATCCTGTGTAAGGTCTGCTGCTGCAGGACCAAAGAACTAACAAATGGGAAATAATTGAGAAGAGAGCACTGAAGTGTCGAAAAGCCAGGGAGACCAACTCGTGAAGAGGAGGATAACTGCTAGCATTTGAAGAGTTTAAAAGCCAAAGAGGAAGAGGAATTATTTGCAGGGTCCAGCAGAGTTTCACTAGGTGTAAAAAGCTGAGAATGAGAAAGGGATCTTTAGCAAGAACAGAGGGAAGCATTTCATCAACACCGAAGCCTGCTGGACCGTGAAATAGTCTCCAGAAATAAATGGTAGCAGTCCTGCAGCTCGGGTCATTTTAAATTAGACTGGGCAGGATACTGGAGCTGGTTCTTTAGGGAACAACTCAATACCAGTCCCAGGGATGGCCATGTCAATCTGGCAGGCAGCTCTGCAGCTCAGGATAATTAGGGTCCCCAACACGGTGACGAGGAGAGCCTGACACTCTCACAGCGACAGATCGTTCGCAGATGGTGCTTGTCATGATCTTGTGTTATTTATACATTACTCTCAGTCAAAAAGCCTCTGCGAAGGGACAGGCTGAGCCCTCATAAGTCAAAGCCCTGGACTATTGAAGCTGATGAAAGGTATAAAATAGCTTGCACTAAACCCTCTAAACTGCAACCATCAGTGAGAGAATTTACCGAGAATATTCCTCAGCAAGGAATGATACGTAGTAATGAGGGAACAAGGAACATGTTTGCACTAACAAACACACTCTGCCAGACTCTGTGGGGCTTTCTTTTGTTTTATTTTTATTGTGTTTCATTTTCTGTCTGCCTACAAAGGTTTGAGTGACAGGCATGGAGGCTGGCATCTATCACTTCTCTTCAAAACAGATAGGGAACAAACATCAACATTTTTCTCAACAACGACCCAGAGGGAATAACCTCTCCTAAAAATAAAAGCATTTTCCTCACACCTGTTGCCACAACCTGTCCATCTCTCTCCTTCTTTATTTTGCAAAGGGATGTATCAACTAAAATGCAGTTCCTGGGATGTGTTTTGCTTTCTTCAGGATCTCATGGAATCACAGAGTGCTTTGGGCTGGAAGGGACCTTAAAGATCATCTTGTTCCGACCCCTGTGCCATGGGAAGGGACACCTCCCACTCTCCAAGGTAGGAGAATGCCCACTCTGGAAGAGCGGGGGATGGAAAACTGCTGTGAGAGAGGAAAAGGGTTCGTGGACCATCTTGAGGGAGTTTTTCTTCATTTTCCTTTCTCATCACCCCTGGGGAAATTATCTACATGGAGAGGATCACAGGAGACTTTCTGAATCAATAGAGCATTTAGAATCTTTTTTTTTTAATAGGTCTTTCCAGTCACCAGCTGAAATTCTGTGAAGTTCTCCATTCAGTGCTTGTCTTTTTCTTCTCCAACTTTTATCTCCTCCCATTTTTCAGATGACCACAGGTGCAAATGAAAGGCAGGGGATGGTAAATTATATATATTATATATATATTTGCTGTGACAGAGATTGTGCCAGCACTGAGCACTGACAATGCACATTACAGTTCAGCTCATGTATTTCTGATGGCACATTTTACAGTGCTATATATAAAGTTGTTATGGCATCTATTATTCACTGCCAATACAGTTCAAGTTAAAATAGGTTTTATATAACAGTTCAAAGCAATATTTTAAGAAATAACACTTGTGTCAAGGCTGCTGTGTCCTACCAGATTTTGACATTTCCAAGCAATAAAGATCTTTATCCAAAATGCAAGGTTTTGGCAAGACATCTCCCTTGCAGACTTGTCTGGTTTTAATCTGCAAGCAATAGCAAAAGGAGCACGTTTAAATAAAATGAATAGCCAGGTGAACTTTTGACTTGGCTGTTATTTGTCTAGGTGGAAACTGTGAACTGCAAAGTGCCTCGAGGGATGTTCCTGAAAGAGAACAATGTCCCATTAACCCGAACCTCTGAAGAGATTTCGGAAAACACACAAGTGGGAAAAAGTCATTGGAACATTAAGAAAATGCCTATTATAGGCACAATTTTATATCTGTTTTTCAGGACGCAAGACAAGAGAATTTATTTTCTTATTTCTTCAGCACCAAAGAAGGATTTTCTTGCAAAAAGGGCAAATTCAGTGTCTCTTAAAAAGAAGTCCCATGAGTGGTACCAGCACCATGAGTTTCCCTAAAGTTGTGTGTAATCAGAAAATGTAATACTCTTTCAATTTCTCCCGTGCTGCTCAAAATCTGCATGTTTCTGCTGCTGGATATGCAGCAACACAGAAATCCCAGTGAGACCAATCTACTTGCACAAAACAAGTTCTGCACAGCTCTTCTTTCTGGTCCCCAAAGAACAAAGAACAACAAATGCCATGCATCAAATCGGCAATAAATTTACTTTATTAGTTATGTTTGACAGTTAGGAATAATGTGTCATTTTAACCTTCTTGGCTACTCACTGGTTATGAAAATATACTAGAAAAAATTGTTGTGGTGACTGTGAGCTCAAGGAATCCACAACTTCTACTGAAAAAAGAGAAGTTTTAATGTGCAAGATGAGTCTTTTCACAGGAAATATGCTCATGTGGGTCAACAGAAAAGCAAAACACAGTGAAAATTATTTAAAAGCACCATCTGCTTATTCAAATACAGCTGGGGAGAGGAACAATGCTGTCCAAAAAACCTCATTTTCATTATATTTCTTTCAAAAGAGTTGTTAAGCAAAATGCCATTGGTCCTAAATATTTTTCCCCTGAAGAGAAATATTTAAGCTACATTTGAAATAATATTTGTGGCATGCAGCCCTCATTAGAGGATGTGCAGGGATCTTTGAGAGCAAAGTATAATGGATAGAGGAGATGGGGAAAAAAACAGGTAAAAAGAAAGTGTATACATTCTCAGCAAGCAAAAGCCTAAACAACATTAACTGCTTAGGCTGACTAATTGCATAAATTGCGTAAATTGCATTAATTGCATAAACTAAACTATTCAGAGGTAAGTTCATACTAGGCAGAAAGGTATCCAGGATCAAATCAATAGATAAAAACCCTGCACAATACATGAACGTAGATTTGTTTTTATTTTAAAATTATTTAGGATTGTGATTGGGTTCACTTCACCCCTTTCAACTCCCCTACCATGGCCACATGCTCCTGGGCAACTTGGTGCAGAGACATCAGATTGTGGCACAGAAATGGGATTTAACCAGGAAAATAAATAAAGATCTCTCCAAGGACACACAACTGCATGTCTTGACTTTCCAAAGCTGAGGCTGCCTTGGGGGTTATCATTCCCCACTGCCCAATGGGCAACTACTACATGTGGGGTTTTTTTTCCTGGGGAGGACAGGGACAGTGTAAAGACAAATTAAAAAAGGCTCAGACTATATTTCAAACAAAAGGGATCGCAAATCACAGAACCACAGAATGGCTGAGGCACCACAGTGAGGTCATCTGGTCCAACATCCCTTCTCAGGCAGGGTCATCCCTGACAACATGGCACAAGGTTCTACTCAGACTGTTCTTACGCATCTCCAGTGAGCTGATGGTGTTGTTCGTAAGATCATTTCAGAAATACGTTTGCTACCATTCCTCCTGAACATCAAAGTGCAGGAACAGCCCAAAATACGCACTTTCTTTGCAACAAAGTGTACTGAGATCCCTTGAAGTGCAAAAATGACAATTCACAGCCAAAGATACATAGTGTGAGAATTTTCTTGGACAGTTTCATGCCCAGTAATGGACAAAAGTCCATAAAGCTCATTTATCTCTGCTTGGCGAACTATAACAGAAATTAGACAAACACTGACCTCAACCTGCTTCTGTAAAACTGTCAAAATTTCTGACTTGGAGAGTTGAGTCACATGTGTCCACCACTGTTTGCAAACAGAGGTCCCAACCTCAAAGGACCGGCTCCCAGCAGGAACTTTTGTCCTTTTTTTGCACTGTTAACTCAATCATAATTCCTGCTGTACTGCAACCCAAAATCTATCCTGATAAAATTAGCCCAATCCAATTAAAGGACAAAGTATAGCCCTTAATTAAATGTTCTGGTTATTCTGAAGCCCTCTTTTTTTGGTTCATCTTGAGTTTAGGTCTGTAAAAGCATACAAATTAGGAAGGTTTAACATGTTCTTGTTTTACCCATTTATTGCTTAAATTCAACTAACATGAATTTCCCAAAAGCATAAAAAAGAAAGTATAAAAAGAAAAAATGTGGGATGTTTAACTTATTCAGGCCTCTTTTTGTTCCTTTTATTGCATATTTTTACAGTGCTTTTGAAAAAAAAAGGGGAATAAAAATAGTACGTCCTCTTTTAACGAAATCAAGAATGTCCAAATGCTTTGATATGGCAAAATGTTGAATAATTTGAAAAGGTTAACAAGTTATTTCCTTTTGTCTACCTATTATTCTCCCCAATGGTAAAGCTGAGTGTTTTTTGCCTGTGACAAATTTCAGCTTTGCATGGACTGAAGAAATTGTTTTGGTGCAGAACCCAGCTCAGTTAAAGCACCTCACCACAGACTCTACTGTGAAAGACTCACTGGGAAGAACCCAACCACCAGCCCATGAACAAATAATTAACTCTTGTCATTTTCATTACAAATCATACAAATTTCAAACTTTTCATTCTGTCTTGGGTTATGCAACCAAAAAATGTTTATTCTATTCAATCTGTTGAAGCTGACTGGAGAGGTGTTTTCTTTATCTCTTGTAACTCCAGGGGGGAGGGGGCGGGTGCCTTCCGATAATGGGCCAGCTGTTAAAACCGGGTGGGGCGGTGTTCCTTATCTCTTTCCACCTTCCATGGAGATATCTTCTGTTAATGGGCCATCAAGGCCCACCAATGACATCACACATTACATCATCCCAGTGTTCCTTATCTCCTCCATAGGGATATCTGCTGTTAATGGGCCATCGAGGCTCACCAATGACATGACACATTACATCATTCCATTGTGAGATGCTCCACCCAGTGGGAGGAGCCAAACCGTTCCTACCTAGATAAAACTGAGACGCCAGAACATCAGGCACTCTGGTTTTCCACTGGATTCCCAAATGAAGACTGGACCCATCTTGTCATTACTGGACCCTTTCTACAGGACCATCTCTACTCCAACAGAACCACATCTGCCACTCCACCACATCTGCCACTCCAGGAGGACTTTGGACTGCTTCCAACACCCTGACCAATAGGGCGTCAGGTTGTATTTCTGACTCTGTCCGGTTTTCTAGGATTTTCTGTTTGGTTTGTTTGCTTGTTTTTATGTACTAATACATTTGTATTATTAATATTTCTAGTAAAGAACTGTTATTCGTATTCCCATATCTTTGCCTGAAAGCCTCTACTTGCAAAATTATAATAATCTGGAAGGNGGGGGGGGGTGTTTACATCTGGAAAGGGGTGGGGTGTTTACATTCTCCATTCCAAGGGAAACTCCAGCTTTCCCTTGCAGATACCTGTCTTCCCAAATCAAGACACCTTCTATCACTGATTCCCATGTTCAGAAATCCTTGGATAATCTCCCCCGTTTTTAGAGACGATGCAATGATGATTTGCAGTGATGCAAATCAGCATTTCCTTCATGTTGAGCGAGGCACAACACAAGGATTCTGTTCTCCCAGCTCACAAAACCACGGTGGGTGGAGGTTACTGACCTCAATTTGCTGAATGGCCTCTTCCCGCTGGCGGATGGCTTCCAAATCCTCCTCCGTGATTTCTGAGAGCAGGGCTTGGTCCTGGCCCTGGTTCTGCCACACGCCATCACCCCCGTTAAAGATCTTCTCATCATCAGGCAGGTCAGAGAATGGGGTCTTAGGGCTCTGTTGAGATGGGAGAAGGAAAAGAAAGCAAAGGAAGTGTAAAGGTTTTCCAGTTTACACAGCTTTAGTGGGGGAAAGAAAATATTAATATAAGGGATGGAATAAACAGTGGGGAAAAGGTGAAGAGGAGCAAAGTAAATTACATGAGAGGAAATATTTCAAGTCTCAAAGGAAATGTTAGGACCTGAAGTCAGATCTCCTGAGCTACTTTTAAGGCCCAGTGACCAACTTCAATTTTCCACAATTCTGACAGAACAAATCGTTGACGTGCAGCTGGAAAATAACTAATTTACCTTGTTTAACTTCCCTGCAAATTCTTCCTGAATTAGATACTTTCTCGGGAACAGAGAAATCCCACTCATTTGTCTTGCAGACTTTATGATCTAACTTGCAACATTCAAAATTCCAATTTTCTTCATTTATGAGATAAACAGCACTACTTAAAAAAGAGGAAATTGCTGCAGCAATGTGAGCACAGAGTGATCAGCTTGAGCAACTCATAGGTTTGTGGTGTTCACTCTGTGGAGCTGACCTGGTTTTTCTGACACATCTGATCACAGTCATAGAATCACAGAATGATTGGGGCTGGAAGAACCCCAAAGATCATCTCATTCAACCCCCTGCCTTGGGCAGGAACACCTTCCACTACCCCAGGTTGCTCCAAGCCACATTCAACCTGGCCTGAAACACTTCCAGGGATGGGGCAGCCACAGCTTCTCTGGGGAACCTGTGCCAGTGAGTTGCCACCCTCTGAGGAAAGAAATTCTTCCTAATATCTAATCTAAATATCTCCTCTTTTAGTTTAAAATCATCCACCCATGGTCTATCTACCTGTTTAATAAGCTTGTCTCCCTCTATTTTAAGAGCCTGTAACTTGTTTGATAAGCCCCAAGATACCATTTTCTTCTATTTTGGAAGCTGTACTTATATTCAGACACAGATTTTAAAACTTTGTTCAAGAACCAGTTGGATCTAAACAAAAAGTAAGGGCAGAGGTTTAACAAGGTCTTCTCCACCCAGCCTTTAGTTCTGTGCCTGTGTCAGCTTCAGTCTTAACTGGGCTTGGAGAATGAACTGACTCAAGGTTAGTCTGGAGGCTGAGCTCAAGTTCTAAACTAAGAGGTGCTGTTGAAGGCTCCAACATTACAACTGCACAAGGATTCCACTTCAAACAAGGTTCATGATCCTCTAACTTAGTCTTGAGCTGAGCTTTGACTCCTAACCAAAAGTTACAATAACAAAGCAAGCCAAGTGCTTCTGATGCTCTGAAGTTGAAAGAAGAAATGGCAGTGGCCACAGCACATCCTTGACCTCAACATCCCCAAAGCCTCTCAAAGCTATAAGAGAAAACAAGTACTCAGGGGGATGCTCGGTTCTCTGGATCTGGGTTTATCTGAAGCCCAAACACTGGGAGTTGTGCCTGAAAAATAAAAGCCTTTGCTGTCTTACTGTGGCTACATCTTCAAAAGTATTAATTCCCTTGAATTCCCACAGCATGAACGGGAAGGGAGGACATGGGGCAATTAGATGGAAGGGCACAGGACTGGAGAACTGGAAGGACTGCAAGAACTTGAGTTTGGAAATGTTTATTTAACTCTCTAATTCTGTTTTAACTCTTTTAAAAGTATGCGATTCCTGTATTTAGAAACAAAAGAATTTTTGCATTTGCCTACACTTAGACTTTTTCTTATGAAATTAATTCATTATTATTATTATCACCATACCAGATTGGAGACAAGGAAAATAACACAACAGGGTGAATGAAGTGGGGTGATGGAAGGAGTAGAAGGAAATAGGAAAATCACCAGCAAACTGTCAAGCATCTTTCCGAAATATGAACAGAAGATAAAAATCTTTGACATTAATGTCTTACTTTGTTTCACCTTCTGCTTTCCAGGGATCTACTGAGAAAGGGTGTGTTACAGGAAGAAAAGCATCATTTAAAATTAGGTTAAAGATTAATTTACTCTTTATAAGACATATTTTAATAGGATTAAGGTACTCTGGGGGTGTCTTATTCACTAATTATTACGTGCCTTGGACACTAACTTCCCTGGTAGAGTGTTTCAGTGCCAAAAGAGTGTATTAATGGACTCTGAGAAAAACCCTTGGGGTTTTTTCTAATGCTTCACATAATTACTTCACCAGTGGGCTCAGATGAGAAGAGAAAACTGCACATGGCCAAGTGGGCTGGAAGATCCCAAGAATCTGCCTTATGGAGACACAGGAAAAGTATTCTTATGAAATTTGTGTGCTCTGGTCACAGCAAGGACACTGCACCAAGGACCTCAACACCCACGAATGGACATTCAAAGCCAGGCTTGTCCTATGCAAGTCTGAATTTCAGTGGGAAGACAACAAATTTACAAGGGTTCAAATGTTTCCTGTTCTGGTGTGGGAGCACAGAGATAACAGGAAAGGCAGCAACCAACTCTTCAGATTTGGTTAGTCCATGGAATAACACAGCTGTACCATAAATATGCTTTATCTTGGCCTGTGCCAACTTTCTTTGTCATTCTCACTTGCTGGGCCTGGTGTCTGTAAATAACACGTCCTCCCTGCAAATTACTCAGAAAACACATTGTAAGGGCTGCTGTTCAGTCATCTTTTAGAAGAAAACCAGCTATCCATGTGTTTAAATAGGCAAAGGTCTAGACACAAATCTTTTTCTCTGAACAAAGTAGTGGTCTAAGTTGATTTCAGAGCTGCTGAAGGCGATTACGTGCATTTGCATCCTTAACATCTTCCAAAAAAAATCCAACCAAGGCTGCTGAATGAGTGAATCAGTAAAACAACAGGATGCAGAGGGGCTGATATTTCCTTCCAGACATAAAAATGACTTCATAACAATGTTAAATACAGTCACCACGACCTGCTATCAGAGTCTGTATGCTGTGCTAACAAAAAAAAGTGATTTTGTGCTGTCCATGGTACTGAGCCCCTCATTCCTGTGATAAAGTGAAAAAATCTTGAATCTGAAACTGTAAAGAAATCTAATCAGTTCTAATGCTTCTGATTGAAAGCTGCATATAGCCAGGCTTATCAGCGCTCTTCATTCCCTTCTGAGTTATGTTCATTGCCATGTCTGACAAAACATTTTATTTATAGCAAGAAAAGATCAGATGGAGGGCACTCGCTGAGCCTCCACAGATAAAGTTCCCTTTGACACTGCACTGGAAGGGGCCATAACTCCCCGTACAGGCATTTCCACAATAAATTTGATTTAGTGCCAAATTTTGTGCCCTGTGAATCTCTGTGTAATTTTCTGTCGGATTTCCTTTCATAAATTGTTAATTGGATGTGTTTGAAGTTGTTCTTTTGTTGAAATTTGCCTCTGGCGGATTTTTGTCAAGATATATACAAAGTATAAAGATACTTTGTCAAATATCTATAAACTGAACTCTGCCAATGAAAAAAAAATATAGCAGAGAAAAAGTTGAGTATATCTGATATGCTCAGTAGTTTTTAAAAAACTAAATTCTTAGGACTAAGGGTCATGCCATGCTGTTGTTCATCATATCTGAAAAATTATGCCCAGGCACAACATTTTTCTTGTTGGATAAAATCTTTTCACCAGGATAAAATCGTTGCTGCTTACAGCTACATTTTTTTATCAGATTTATTCTACCAATGGGGAGATGCTATATGCAGCTGCTGACAGGGAAAAAAAATGGAAAAAAGGTTTTATCTGGATGGTGACAGCTTCTGTCAGTGCCTGTACTTTATCAGCAGTAAAATCTCTGCCTCGGAAGTTGCATGTCTGAGACCCCTCAAAAAACAACCCCCTCCCAACCTTGGTCCTGCCTCACTCCTCATTTGTCTATCAGAACGTGCAGAAAATCACAAATTTGACAGCTCTTGTCACACAGAATCACCAAGCAAGGGATTGAAGTGACCTCTCTCCTGGCTCCCATACGGTCTTTATTTCACAGAGAATCAGAAACCTGATGGGAACTCCAGCTAACATAATAGCAGCCAGCCCTCACAGTCCATCTTCAGAGGGCTGGGAGTCTCCTGTAGCAGTGAGAGAGTCCTGACACAGTCCTGCAGCTCTTTTTTACATCGCTAACTTCAATGGTGACATTCTTGATTGCCAGTTACAAGACTGTTCCCTCACCACAGATTCAGGGCTTGAAATACTGACTGGAGATGGATGAGAAATGTCTTTTAGTGCCAGACAAATGTTTAGTCATTTCAAAGGAAAATTTCTTCTCCAATCCTCCCCAAAACCTGAAGATACAGACAAAAATTATACAGCAGAGACAAACAGGGATACACACACACACTGTCTCCAGCTCAGGTTAGTACCAGACGGATAATACAGGTGGGAAATAAGATGGGCCTCTCACAGTCTTGCCAAAAAACACCTGTAAGAGTTGGTGTAAAGAAGTAAGATTTATTGAAGCTGGTTTTACAGACCGTCCACCAGATGAGTGACACCACAGGGACAGGACAATGAGGGGCTGAGGAAGACACTCACAAATTCTACTTTCAACTTTGGCATCAACAGAGTTGAGAAGGGAATTTGATTAAGCCTGGAATGAGACAACATAAACCCATTTCTACACCACCTCCTTCCACTCCAAACTCCACCAGGCTTGTGTCCTGGGGAGGAGGGTTGAATTTCTGTGTGTGAAAGTTTGGGAAGAGGACACAAACACCACATCTGGGGATGGATGCAGCAGAGCTGTTGTCAGAGTGGGGAAGGGGAGCAAGAGGCTGGAAAGCAGCCCTTGGAAAGGGATCTGTGGGTCCTGGTTGACAGCAAGTTCAATTTGAGCCAGCAGTCCTCCACTTGGACTGAAGAACTAATTCTGGAGAATAAGAAGGAGCACAAGTTCCTTTTTCTCTGACCAGTACTCAGTTCACACACACATTTCAAGCAGCTGGAGATCGCTGGGCTTTAAGGCCCTGGAGATGCCTTTGATATGCACAGCACCATTCACAAATTCCTTGTTACCTCCCAGTTTATAGGAGCACAGATAAAGCCAGTCTCACTTGTCTGAGCTAATTTTGTACTACAGACTGGAGGAAGCTCCAAGGAAATCTTCTGCAACCATGAAAAAAGAACATTTCAGAGCTTTTATATGACTCAGGGAGTGAACCAAGGAAGGTTGCTCTATCTTCCCCAATCTCCAGAAGCCTCCTGCACCTCTAGCAGGGATATGGTCAACTCCAGCAGCAGCCACTACACCTCCCACAGCTCCTGCAAACTCTCACATCTCCTTGGGTAACATTTGGCTCTGGCTTTCAAACCAAATGCAAATGCAGAGATGTTTATCTCTTGCTTTATAGTACATATAGACACATAAACAGTCTTTATGAGGATCTCCTATTCTCAGCAGCATCCAGGCTCAGAGATTCACATTTTATTGCGTGTAGAATAATGAGGCTGGAGTGTCTGCATTAGAGATCAATAAAACACCATGCATGGAGGGCCACAGTGCAGAGCACTGCTGGAGTTACTCTGCCTGACACATTTTTAATCGAAGGTTGGCACTGCAAAGGTGCCTGGGACAAAAATGACACAGAGCAGCCAGTTTGGCCTGACTTTCCCCAAAATACAGCCAGGTTAAGGCTGACAGATAAATTGGATTAGATGATGACTCTCAAACCATCCTTCCAAAACAACTAACCTTGCCGACTCAATGAGATTTAGAGCTGTACCATGCCAAGCAAAAGCCCAAAGCAATTACAGGTAGAAAGGCCTCAGGCAGGCACAGAACAAGCAGCCTGGGACTTCTAAATCTTTTAGAGGAGAGAAATAGTGATATTACAATTCTGCATTATCTTTCACACAGAAGATAACAGCAGTGATTGGTAATCTGAGCTCTGTTGTCTTAGGAGAGGAGCTTCCCACAACAACCGGAAAAGAAATGCATCACAAGAAATCACAAATTAACCACTGCCTGCTCTTCCTTTTCACTCAAAAAAAGGTCAAATTTAAAATTACCACAACAAGGACAACTTTCAAGTGAAATGTGTTGAATCTTTCCTTCATGCATCACTGACATGGCCAAATACAGAAATGGATTCAGCATTTTCTTCAACTTATGCAAATTTGATTACTCTGCACCAATGTAGCATGAGAAAAACCAGGATGGGAAAATTAGCATAAAGGGAAGGGTTGAAGTGCATTTTTATTTAAATTAACTAGAATCCTTCATGTGTTTCTGTCTCCACTCTTGATCAAGGTATTTACTTTTGAATGAAAGGAATGTGAAATTGAGCAAGAAAACCACCCTTTCCACCAGTTTCCTACTACAGAATCTGCAAGAAAATACTAATTTTAGGGAAAATGTATTGACAGAAAGTATTTTGCAAGTTTGCTTTTCAGCATTTTTAAATTTACTCATTCAGGTCTCTTCAGCCACGAGGACTGAGAAAATCTTTTCAGTTTCCTGGAACTGGAAGAGACTCAGTAACAGAGTACCTAGTTCATACCTCCTACTGTTTTCCTCTTTTTTAGCTTGCCTTCAAGACTTTATTACTTCACCAAATTCATTCTAAGCAATCCTGACCTCATCACCCAGGGCTGCTTGAGTTCAGAGTCGATCTCACTGTACTCAGGGTGGGAGAATTAAATGACTTGTCTGTGGTAGATGAAGAAAAAGAAAATAAGCCAGGGGCCCGAGGTTTAGCTCTCTGATAACTGATGTGCTTTTAAGAAGCACAGCACATTTTCTCCCTACAGTGAAGACCAAATTTAGGAGGAATGCCCTTCCTACCAGGCTTAGATGGTGAGGCTGACACTCATATTTTCCTCATGGAGATCATCAGCTTCTAGGTCAAACTTCAGTTGATCGTGAGGGCTATGTTTTGCCGTGTATTTTCACCCTGTCTGATTGAAGGAAGGAGCAGCTTGTTCTGTTCCTATTTCCAGTCCTTCTCCTTCCTTTTTTCCTCTTGATTTGGCAACTTCATCTACCATGCAAATAGAGGGTCCCACGGCGATGTGAGCGAAACAAAACAGCATCAGTGAAGGGAGGCACACACCTCCCCTCTCTGTAACCCAACAAGCTCTGCTTTTCAAACCCATTTCACTGAATGACTTCAGCCTGAATGCACCCACCCTTCCCAAAGCCAACTGCCTGGGCTGCCACCAGCTCCACGTACACAGAGCAAGTGGACAAACGTTCCTGTCAGGCTGTCAGGAAGGAGAGCATTCACCGGTGTTGTTGTAGCATCACAACACATTCCTAAAGCTGTTCCTGCCCTTTCCTGGCTGTCTGTGTCACACTCTCAGCATTCTTTGTCTCTGCACATCTCTGCTGGCACCACGTTTTGGCTGGCAGTGCTGTCTGAGAGCTGTGCCTGGATCCTGATGCCAGGCAGAGACTCCCTGCTCACAGCTCCCTCGCTGAGCAGCTGAAACCCCCAGCGTTTGTGTAAATGGCCCATGCTTGAAAGAGCTCACAGACACATCCAGACTGTCTAGAAAGTATCGTGTTGTCTCTGCCTCCCGACATATGTGCTGCACAGCTGGTGAGCAGGTTCCTGCTAGAAAGGCAAACAAAAGGGAGAATGAGTCACTGGCTCATCCATTAACACCCATCTAGTACCAATAAAATTTAGAAGAGTGAGGAGTCTTTTTTTTTCCTGAGTTCACACAGAGTCAAGAACCAAATTCAGCTTGATTTCCTGCAGCAGAGACAACCCCTAGCATGGGCACAGTGCCACTCTGGAGCATCGGAAAAGCAGAAAGATGATGGAAATAAAAAGTATGTCTCTTTCTTTCAAAAAAATAGACTGCTTTTTGTATGTTTCATTTCGGTTCTGGACTGCTCAGCCAGTTTTATTTTTAGAAATATGTTTGACTCCACAGAACTCCATTGGCATCAATTTTTTAATGTCTCTCTGTTCCTGGCCTTTGGCAGTGTTTCAATGGACTGTTCAGTGTCCAAGCAAATGTTCAGAGCCTGATGTTGAGAACCACTCTCATTTAGTGACTCTTTAAAAAATATCTGCCCATTTTTAGCCCCTGCACTGCCAGGATGATTCTGTTGCTGCCCAAAAGCCTGATCAAAATTGGGACCAAAATCAGAGGAATCTTGTCAGCACACATCTGGAAGAGCCTTGGAGGGGTGGGTGGTCAGTTGATGGGAACGGGGCTGGGGACACAGGACAAGGTTCCTGCCTCCCTGTGAGAGAGGGGTCTCCCTTTGTGGGAGAGAAGGATGGAAGCAGGAGCTGAACTTTGAGCAGCAGGTTGGGACAACACCTCATCATCCCAGCACAACTTTTGGCACCATCCACAGAAGAGTCTGATTTGGAATAACCATAGAACCAGAGTAAGGTCTGGGTTGAAAGGAACCTTAAAGGTCATCTCACTCCAACCCCTGACATAGGCAGGAGCACCTTCCACTATCCCAGGTTGCTCCAAGCCCTGTCCAGCCTGGTCTGGAAAACTTCCAGAAGCAGCTTCTCTGGGCAACCTGTGCCAGGGCGTCACACCCTCACACTAAATAATTTCCTTCTAATATCCAATCTAAATCTCCCTTATTTCAGTTTGAGGTAATTTTGCCATTTCCAGGCCCTTGTCCAAAGTCCCTCTCCAGCTCTCTTGGAGGGTCTTTAGGAACTGGAAGGGGCTCTGAGGTCTTCCTGGATCCTTTTCTCCAGGTTGGACATTCCCAGCTCTCCCACCTGGCTCCAGAGCAGAGGTGCTCCAGCTTCCTGAACATCTTTGTGGCCTCCTTGGGACTCACTACAAATGATCCATGACATTCTCATGTTGGGGGGACACAGAATTGATTTCCTGTTATAACCTCCCCATGCTTCAAACCAATTTTTTTTTCCCTTTTCCTCCAAACATCAGATGTTACAGCTCAAGGGACACAGTCATCCAAGTGGCAATACTGAGATGAAATAAAGACACTTGTAAATTTGAATTTGATTATAGTGTTGTCTTTTTAAGTGTACAATTATGGAAGAGCACTGCACAGCAGAGCCCAGTTATACAGGAACCTATACAATAAAAAGGATATGTAGCATTTGTTCCTAAAGAGATACTTACAGCAAAACAGAGATCACATTTTCAACTAAATTGGTGAAATGGCTTCTGTCCCTCTAAGTGTTCCCATTAAAGTCCCAAAACATCAATAGAACTTTCCTAGTGCCCACCTGTCCATACAAGTTGATGGTTCTTTATCCTGGCCGGTGATAATTCCCACCCAATTCAGTCTAGTCTCCCAACCTGTAAACAACCTTAAAATACAAGTTTAACTGAAGGGAATGTAATGTTTGGCCTGATTTCTGTGTGCTCTGACAGCGAGGACTGACATGGACAAGAGGACATTGTTTTATTGGAAATATTTAACAACAGTCAACCTTATTCAGAGGATGTGAGCTTCAATCTAAAAAAAATGAAGAGTGACAACTTGAATTTCAAGTCAAATCAAGTCAGAACATTTACTGGTTTAGAGAAAAACACAAGAACAGGAGAAAGGAAATTATATTCTTCCTCAAGAATAGTGATACAGTTATTACAGAGCCAGGCAATGTCTCAGGGAAGAGAAACTAACCCTATTAGGGAAATTTAGACACAGAGGTGTATTTGGCACCAAAGTGCCTGCAAAGTGAAATAATGAAAATAGGAAGTGTAAACATTGCTAAAGGGAACAAAATCTTGCTTCTGAGTTTGTCCAGGGAGAATGAAATAAGGAGAACATGGCAATTTGCTAATTTACCCTGTATCAGATCTTCACAGGGCAGGATGAAGTGAATTTAACCTTCCAAACGGTGACAAGAAATAGGAAGTTTCAGGAAGGGAAGCGGAGCAGAGCAGCTTTATTATCCTCAGGTGCTCGGTGCTGTCTGGGTGATATATGCTCACAGAGATGTTAACCTTTCCTCATTCAGTCCCACACCACCCCATTAGCATACAGCCTTTCACGAGCATTGAAAAGCTACCTAAACTGTTTCCAAAATAAAGCATTCAGCAAAAGGATTAAGATAAAAAAAAAATGCTGAAATGTTTTCAGCTCAGCGCCTCCGGAACGTGACATGTAACAAAATCGTCCGTAATCTGCCCATTTTTCCAGTTAATATCAGGACAATATCTTCACTGTGTCAGAGGCAGGAGAGGCTACAGATAAACATTCAGATAATTTCTACCACAGATTTTTATTGCACCATCATCATTATTTATTTTACTTCTGTTTTAACCGTGCTATTGACTTTGCAAACTGATGGGGTTTTAACCATCCACACAAGTGTTCTTTATTAGTTCTAGCACTTAACCTACATGTTTCCTTCCTACCATCAGGCTACCCTGGCTTTTATCATTTAACTCCGTGAATAATTCACCTGGTCTTCATTTGTATTTTCACCTTGAAAGTATTTATAGACCGTAATCATGTCTCTATTGATACTTTCTTCAAGACTATTTTATTTAGCTCCCTCATTTTCTCATCTGATGTTTATAGACTATATACCTCATGTTATTTTACTTGTCCTGTTCATGTTCTTTTTTGTTCTCTCTGTATATACCAAAGCCCTTCCCAAGCCATGAACTCCAAGATTTCGTTGCTTGTGCCATAAAAGTATATTTCTGTTGGAAACTGCCACCCATACACAGGAGAAATTTTGTCTCGTGTAAAGTCCACTCTCAAAAATGCTGCATGGGGCTTTGATTGGTTGACCTGTTGCATCTTGATAATTTTCCTAACTATTTGACCCAGTCCCAAAGGACTCAAATCTGATCATTTTCCACTCCTACAGTAATAAAGAAGTAATGAACTGATTCTGAAAGGCTGGGACACACTCACTGAATTAAAATCATATTTCACTCCCTGAAAGAGACCTCTGTCTGCAAACCCACATTGGAATAGGATTATCTCTGTGGAACAGTGACACTTTTCTGCTGTTCCTCTGAAAGTTCGTGTGAGTAAAAATGAGATTTTCATCACATAAAGCCAGATTTTCACTGCACAAGAAGCTCCTGACTAACACACACGGGTGCAGGCACTGCCACTGAACCCACGAGTTCTGGAGGGACGAATGGATCCCAGTGAACTACAGGAAAGGTGTTTGCAGGGAATTTATTTCCTTCTGCTCCCTGCCGACTCAAAACTGTGGAATGGGTTTCTCCAGCAGGAGATTCAATCCAATAAAGTTCTGCCCTTCATTTTTTTTGGCCTTTTCTCCAAACTGGCAATTGAGACAAGGAGCTTTACCCTGTTAACAGAGCTGCCACTTTGTTCCATCAGATATCAAGTGTCATTCAGAGAAGGAGGGATAAATTAGGCAGATGCTGGTTCAGGACTGGTGGTATTGACATGTAAGTGGGATCCCTCTTAACACCAATTTGAGATGTTTGCACAGTGGATATCTTTGTTTGAATTGATCAGGCAAATTGAACTGCCAGAAATCCACCTCTTCAACTTTACATACCCACAGTGGAGGCGCTGACCTCCAAGCTCCTGATTAAGACTCCCACTATAATCAATGGAGACATGGTCAATAAAGCCAATAGAGATAAGAGCCCTGTTCTCCAGATTAAAAAGATTGACAGCTACTTAACACAAGACTGTGCCATAGACTATAAAGGGAGCCTTGAATGTCAGGCTCAGAAGTAGAGATTTACACTACAGCTGTGGCCAAAGGAGTCTATGGGGAAAAAACCCCAAACAATCCAATACAACATTAAAAAAAACCCTGACCAAAAACCACACAGATTTTATTTTAATGGAAAACAATACATCATACTTAGCTCAGCTGAGTACACTGAGATGTGCTTGTTTCTACTACCTGTAGAAAGGGTCTTGCTGCCTCCAGAGATAGAAATCTACACAGTGGAGGAACTAACAGAGATTCCTTCAGCATGCATGGTTGAATTCCCAGTAGATTTGTCAGGGACTAGGTGAGGACAGAGAGGCAAGACAGGTCTGGGGTGATGCCCTAGAAGCTGCCTCTTGGATTCCCACTTCATGGAAAAATCCCGTTCCCCCCACCTGGCACATGTAAGAGTAGAAAACGTGTGACCAGTGTGACAAAGTGACAAAACCACCTCTGGTTTACTGATGTGCAGTTTGTTTATTCATCTGTCACACAGAATGACCTTCTGTCTCACCACACAGAAGGCAGAATCGTGTGAACAGTTCAACTTCTTTTGACAAGTTTCCCTCAGCTGGTGAGGACTGGAGGCAAGCAGCATCTCCCTCACAGACCAGGTCTTTAATAGACTTAACACCATGAGAATATGAACTGATCTAAGCTATATATTCTCAGCACATGAGATCACACTGCATCAAAACTTTGATAGATGCCCCTGCTGTTTGCTCATCCTTAAGGAGCAATGACCCAGACATTAGCATGTCTAGTAAATTGTTCTAATGTGTGCTGAAAGGGGACTAATGGATACAGTAATTGATTGTTTGATGGATAGCTGGGGAGCCCTTTGATTATGAGTTTTTGCTACGGTCCAAGACATTTTCATTCTCCAGTTAACCCAGAGCTGATTGCTTGCATGAATTATCTCCTTCTCTGACTGCAAATATCATTCACTTAATAAATATTTCATTAGAAACAAACCAGTGGTGGGGAGAGAGGAGGAAGCAGATGCTCAGTGCTGTGTCTGTGGAAGATGTTACAGAGTTTACAGAATAGGCACAGAGATTGTCCATGAAATGTGCTCAGGTCAGACAAGAGGTTTTTGTTTCTCCAGGATTTAGTGCTCAGAAGCAAGAAGAAGAAGAAGAAGAAGCCTGAAGGTCAATTTAAATCAATCAAGGGAGGCCCAACCAAGAAGGATGTACTTCAGTGCTGAAGCCACTGAGTAAAAGTTGACTTCCTCACAAATCCCACCCTCCTCTCTCCCAAATTCCAGGCTGAGCTTTCATGTTACAAGGAGGGACTCTGATTAAGAAATAGAATATCAGGAAGAAAATATTTATAATTCCTGGGATTTCATTGGTGAGGGTAGAGTTTTGATCCTAGTGAAGGTTATAGCAAAGTTTTCCTGCCTTTTAATGCAGTCTTTTTTAGTCCTTTATTTTCCCATGGTGTCTTCTCAAAATTTATTTCTACCTTTATTTGGCTTTTGATGTTTAATTATTCACCTGTGCTGAACACATTTGTTTCATTTCAGATGGTTACTTTCCAGCATGACATTGTACTTTTGAGTTATGAAGATCACTACTCTTCTCTCCAAGCAGAGTTCTCTTACAGGACAGTGTAGAAATCAGGCAGAAACAGACTTTTTGTTTTAACCATTTAGACTCTCAATCCTGGATCAACCTGTTTCACATTTCTTCAGATTTTCAAATAAGAAGACAGCAATATTTGCTGAGGACTTCCACAGGCTCCAGTAAGGAGAGGAACTTCACAAATTAAGCTGGAGTCACAAGTAGTTTGTTACAACATGGAGTCACTACAAAAGCTAATCCCAATTCACCTCACACTCTTAATATGCTGAAAACTGCAGCAGTTTTTAAATCCTCTTTCAATGAAAAATTGTTGATGAGTAAAATACATAATGCTCCCTATTACTCTCCACCTTGTGTACGTCCCCTGGGCATTGAGTCTCTCTTATCTTGTTTTTCTAGCTGTTCCTCCAGCATATTTATATTGTTAGTCTCACAATGGGTATCATTATGTCAATAAGGACAATTTAAATATTAATCCTATGGTTATGGGCAGAAATGTAACTGATCATATCATATGCTATAAAAGGGGAATGTGTCACAAGGAAATGGCTTTAGAGCTGTTTGCCCTCAAATGTTTTTCTCAAGAATTTTACAGAGGGGAATGACATGAGCAAAATACGGGGGGAAATAAGAGAAGGTGACAAAGGAAGAGGGACAACCAAACAAATGAGAGCAGGAACTGTGCAAGAGTGAAAGAAGAACACGAAAGGTGCTCGGAAAGGGGATAAAGATCAAAGGAAGCTCGGAAGTGAATTGAAAGGAAGCCAAAGGCAGATCCAGGTTACCTTCGAAATACACAGATCTCCCCGTCAGGTATGACAGGAGCTCAAATAGGACCCTCACAGGGACTGAAACCCTCACTAGTGCTGATATATTTCAGCAGGAAGGGTGAGAGAAGGAAGGCAGAAAATCTTTCCAAAAACAGAATAGCCATTATAAAAAATCTACACATTCCCGTTGTTTCTCCTTCATTACCATACACAGACCAACTATTGAGGAGGATAAAATTTCATTTTTAGACAAAAATCTCTCTCTTCTCTTGAAGAAATATTTGTCACTAGTTTCTGAAGATAAACTAACATTCTGCCCACATTCTGGAAAAGAATATTCCTTGCCACAGGGTAATTCTAATAATAAAAACAAAAATGGCTGAAAAAATTGGAAAAAACTGCTTTTCCAGATAAATGCGAAACTCTTTATTTATCTGAGATCAGACTCAGTGAAGAAACTGTTGGCACAGTTATTTTTGGACATATATTTTCCACACTAAATTGAGGAAGGTGACTGAGTCCACAGTATCCCTGCATATTTTATCATAATCATGAGGCTACACACCAGCTTTCTCCACGGGAAGTTCTCCCTGAACCACTGACACTGCCTGCTGAGGGAGGTGACACTTTCCATCAGCAAAGGAGCATCGATCTGGCTCAGCATTTTAAAGTCCCTGATGAGTCTACATTACCTTTCTGCTGGAGTCATTCCATGTGCATCCACTCCTGTGCTTTTACCCCTGCTGCTGCTCAGCTCAAACACAGCTGTGCTAATACACCAAAGCCACGCAGCTAATCCATACTCCCCTGATCTATTTTCAGGTCTCATTTGGCAAACAGAAGGGGGTGAGACCAGTGGGGACACAGAGGAGATAACAAGCCCTTGAGGTGTGTCCTGGGCCAGTGTCCCAAGGACACTGCTGCAGGATTTAGTTTTGTGAGAATCACAGAATCATTGAGGTTGGAAAAGACCTCCAAGATCATCGAGTCCAACTTTTGAATAATCACCCCCTTGTCAACCAGACCAGAGCACCGAGTGCCACGTGCAGTCACGTCCTGAAGACTCCCAGGGATGGTGACTCCACCACCTCCCTGTGCAGCCCCTTCCAAAGCTTGACCATCTTTTCCATGAAGAAATTCTTCCTGATGTCCAACCTGAACCTCCCTTGGCACAGCTTGAGGCCATTTCCTCTCATTATGTCCCTTGTTCCCTGGAGAAGAGCAACGCCCACCTGGCTACAACCTCCCGTCAGGGAACTGCAGAAAGCAAGAAGGTCCCTCCTGAGCATCCTTTTCTCCAGGCTAAACACCCCCACCCTCTCCTCACAGGACTGGCTCTCTAAACCCTTCCCCAGCTCTGTTGGCCTTCCCTGGACATGCTCCAACCCCTCTTGACCTGAGGAATCCAGAATTGGACACAGCACTTGAGGTGTGGCCTCACCAGCGCTGAGTACAGAGGAACAGTCACTGCCCTGGTCAAAAAAATAAACCACACTTGGCTGAGTTTTACAAAAGGTTCTGAGCATTGCACAGAAGTCCCAGCTGTTTTTCCAAGAGGAGCTATCATAGCTGAGTTGTCCCGGATTAGTACCATCATTGGCAACTCCATCCTGCCAACACAAATGTGTACATTGTGAGGTGGGGATTGGGGATATTTTTCTCCTCCAGTCCCACCCTGTCATGCAGTGACAGTGCCCAGTCCAACTCTCCTCATAAGAACTTGGCTTTCTCTGAATGAAATGTGAGCCCTTCCACCCCGACTTATTTTAGATATGCCTGGTTAGGTCTCATGAGTAATGTACCTACACAAAGAAATCTCAGAAAACGTACAGATTGTGCAGGAACATAAATTTTGACTGAGCAAGTGATGAATAGAATGCAGAGCAACATCCTCAGATTTTGGGCAAAGAATATATAATCATTCAGTGGTGTTTGCGAAACATGTCAGGCTCTGTCAGGAAGAAGGGCTATAAATAAATGTCAGGGAGATACTTTAATAATGCTATTTCATATACACTCAATAATGAACTTTAATTATTTCTTTGGGGTTTTTTCTTCTTTCACTGTAGCAGATGAGTCAAGCCCAGATGTGTAATGAAACCAATACTGACATCACAGCATTTTCTTTAGAGGTGGCTGAAAGAGCTCTATGGATCAGCTGTCAAATCATTTCTCCTCCTGTGGGGTTTCCTTCATGCATCTCACCCAGAATTTAATTCCTCCACATATGGCACGAGTGAATCATAGCGCAAGGAATTTTCTTGATGGAAAAGATTTTGCAGACAAGCGGTCTTCTCACATCACTTGTCCTGAAATGAAGCCAAAGTCATCTTTGTCATAGGCAGTGGAGCAACCTGCCAAGAGGAACCAGTTGCCATGGTATGTAAGGCTGTAACATCTACAACTTTGCATTCTGAAACTATGAAAACTAATTTAGAGCTTATCGGTAACCTTATCACCAAATATTTGCAGCAGGGAACGGGGACACTGGTTTTTTTCCCTGCTGTGATGCTGGGAATTAACAGAGGATATCAAAAGGAAAGCTCTGAGGTGTTAAATGTAATGATGTGGATAAATATGAAATATCCCACCAATTCCTTGGCTTTTCAGTAGAAACTCAGGGAAATGAACAGAGGAAGGTGTCACATCACTCCTTTTGCAAAATGACTTCCTGTCAACGTCTGCAATGACTACACGGCTTTCTTGGAGAGGAAACCACGGGATGAATCTCACTGGAATACTTTCACTCTCCCTTCCACCTTCCCTGCTCTGTAAGCAAGGAAAATGACAACACAACCCTAATGAAAGAAACGGGATGTTCCCCAAATCCCCTGACTGTGAAGAGACCATGATTCCTCTGATTCCTCTAATTCCTCTGATTCCTCTGATTCNTGATTCCTCTGCTCTCAGAGACAGGAGCTTTCAAACTCACTGAGGGACCACACAAAAGTGACTTCACTTGCCAGGTCTACTCCAGTCCCAATATTCCATGATAAACAGTGGAAAAGCAAACACAGGAAACAGATCAGTTCTGCAGACTCTTTGCATGTAAAAAGTCCTTGCACTTAGCTACTCAACCTATTCCTCTTTATGAACACAGCCAGACCCACCAATTTCCATTTCCTTCTGAGAACTATGAAAAAAAAAAAAACCCATAACAAAGGAAACAGAACAAAAATCCCAAGACAGAGGAAGGCAGAGGACCCTGGCAGGCCCTGTGGATTAGTGGAGAGATGAGCCTGTGCTGGAGCAGTTGTACTGGTGTGACTTGACATCTGGTGGAAGAGCTCCACTCTAGAGGAGGGTCAGGAGGAAAGAGCAGCAGAGACAACTTGTGAGGAACTGGTCCCATTTCTCACCTCCTCCGTGATGCCAGTGGGGAGGAGGAAGAGAATTCAGGATTGAGATTTCTTGGGAAGATGGGAGGGGTATGGGAGGGATGTTTTAAGATTCAGTTTCGTCTCTCATTATCCTACTCTGATTTAATTGGTAAGGAATTAAACTAATTTCTCCTCATCGAGCCTGTTTTGCCTGTGACAGTAACTGGTGAGTGATTTCTCCTTGTCCTTTCACTACATTTTGTCTCCTCTGATCAGCTGAGGGGGTGACAGAGCAGCTTTGGTGGGGACTGGCATCTAGCCAGGGGCAACATGCCACAAATGGGAATGAGTTCCTCCCCCTATGGACAGAAACATCTCAGTTTGCAAAATGCTTGTGATCTGCAGGGGCATCTATTAAAATTCAGCATTGAAAGGTCTCCCAACTCACCTCCCATTTCAAATCAGCAGTTTGTAAACAAAGCAGCAGCTCCAAATAAAGCAGTTTCAAAAATAGCCCACAAAGCTCCACATCACACTTTCAAAAAACCTTTGTTTTGGTAGCCAGTTAATAATTTGCAATGTTCTCCAGGTCCTCACAGCTTAGAAGAGGAAAAAAGCAGCACTGGTGAGCTCTGAGACGGGAGAGGGCACAAGGGGAGAGACAAGAAAACGAAAGGGTGATTAAAGGGATTTTGTGTGAACTCAAGTCTACAACGGGTCAGTGACTGTAGGCTTGGAAGCAACAAGCAGTGTAAGGAGGAGAAAAAGGTTTTATAACATTGGATATCATCAAGCTCAAAATAGAATGCACCTCAAAATAAGCGGGATTGGTGTAGGAGAAGAAAACAAATGACATCCCACATGCGAAGAATGCATCTTTGTAAAATGAGTCCCTTTTGGGTCAAAATGTATAAGAACATATTAAAAAAACAAACAAAAAAAGGCAGAAGCCAAAATATTTAAACAAAAAAATATGGTTCTCTATAAACAAAAAGCTTTTTCCCCCTTTACTTTTGTGCAAAACTCTGCCTCACACCCCACTTTTTCCAGGCCTGGCAGCTCTGCCCAGGCAGGCAGGTGACCAATGAACACCACTTGCTATCACCTTTACCTGCTCTCACACCGATCAGCTGAGGTTTCTTGTTAATTTAAATAATTTTGAACCTCTTAAACTCAAAAATAGTAAATTAGCACTATCCCATGCTGCACCAGAAGTGTGTCACCCTCTTCCATTCATCAGCTGGCCTTCCAGGCCCTACTGTGCCTAAGGCAGAGGTGCTGATGAGCAAGACCTGTGCTCACCTTTGGGGGCCAAAATTATGTGAACTGGGTAGGGAGAGGACCTGCACAGCCCTGTGGACTTTACTAAAGATGAGAACCAGACAAAGCTGAGACTAAAAACTGCCAAACTCCCAGCAGATGTGACCTAAAGCTGAAACTCCTCCTCCCTGGGAACCTCAGAAGTCATATATTTATACACAAAAATCATGATTATTATACTTACTTAAACTCTATTTAATGTGTTTGTTCTCCTTAGTACAGAGAGGGGACGTGCAGCAGATTTCCACAACTGAGCAATTGTTTGCTCAGAAACTGAGCAGAAACCGAGGATTCTGCCTTCAACACACACACAAAACATCCTGTTTCACCCCAAATCTCTGCAGAGTTTATTCTCATCTCAGTGATTCATCAGGGCTTCCCCGACACCGTTTTCATCCGAGCAGTGTAAAACCCAGCTCCTGCATCCGACCGAGCCCTGTGCCAGCAGATGGCACTCCAAAGTGTGCAGCATCCACAGCTTCCCTCGCCCCACTCCCAGCAGCTGCTGTGAGAGGTGTTCTCTTGTTTTCTCCTCTGCCTGGCTCTTCATTGGTGCTTTTTATCGTGCTTAAATATAGGGGTCAACTTAGGAGCTCCCACCGCAGGGCCATCAAACTTCCCGGTGCTCAGCTTCCAGAAGAGGTCACTATGTCCGGCTGCACAGAAAAGCCACATCCCCGTTCTCCTTCCTTAAATCACCAAACCAGTTACAAACTGCTGGGCTCAGAAAGGGACAAAACAGCTTCCTCACTCATCAGAAAGCTGTGGTTGCAAAAAGATGTGCTTGTCTATTTGTTTGTTTGGTTTTGGTTTTTTGTTGTGTCTTTTTTTTTTTAGTTTTTTGGGGTTTTTTTGAGTGTTTTTGGGGTTTTTTTTAGGGCAATCATCTGTGTTTCTCAGCACGTCACTGCTGAGCTCTTCATGTGAATATAACCCAATACAGAAAGGAGAAGGAAAAGGGAAAATCCTTCTTAAAGCAAGAAACGTTGCAGATCAAGAGATTCAATTGTGTCAAGTGTAATACTGAGTTAAGGTACTAGGAACCACCTCAATAGTTTTATTACATTCAGGACTTTACAGACTCAGGGAAGGTAGAAAATAAAACACTGAAGCTTTTCATTTCATCCAATTGAGGTGGAAGAAAACCACAACTCACAAAAAATCCAGGCCTTGCACAGATTTGAAACAGAATCTCCAGCTTTGCCCCATGGAAAACTGGGTTCATGGAAATAAACATTTATGGTTCCATCCAGTTCCTCCATACAGCCACCTCAGGCTTCTCCATGGCAGTCTTTGTGCCCAGGAAGACCTTGGGAACCTCTTGTCAGTGAGTTTGGCCTTGGGAAATTGCACAAAAAGAGGCAGAAGATCAACTTTCATTTCCCATGAGGAAGAACCTTCCTTGCTGTACCATTCCCACCTCCCTTCCAGCATCTGGAGAAAACAGTGGGACAAGAGGTGAGATTGAGACCTTAACTGGTTTAGGGAGCAGGGGAAAAGTCGTCTTCCACCAAACCAAATTAATCCAAGGCATACTGGAGTGACCTAATGCTCATCCCAGGATACCACGTGGTAGCAGAATAAATTCAATTAAAGCAAAATAACGAAGGGGACAGTGCAAACCTTTGCTTTGTTTTACTGCAGGGGACACAGTGAGATGCAGTCCTGTCACCTCGCTGCTGAAGGGACAAAGTGCCCATTTGGACACTCACAGAAGGAGAACTGTGATGGCATGGCTGCATCACTTCCCCCAGGATTAATGTGGGACTTGAAGGGATGAGCAGGGACAAGGGTGATGCTCAGCAGGTACCAACCACACAACTTTGGTTTGCTTCCAACAGTGGCAGTGATGAGCAACACTCATGGCTCAGTTTTTTTCATTCACAGAAATCACAGAGTAACTCAAATTAGAGAGGAGGCATGATGACCATCAAGTCCAACTCCATTCTTATCTATGAAAGCATATCCAGGGTATTTTCATCAGGGTTTGCTCATGGTGTAGGCTCTGAACCATCACCTAATTTCATATTTGGGACAATTGGGTGAAAAAAATCTCTTAAACTTAAGAGACTTGTTTGCTTCAGAGGCACCTTCTCAAATCAACAAGTTTGTGAGATTGCAGTGGAGAACCTCCATCTGTGTTTAGGTGAACATATTTATTTTATTTATCACACAGACTGTTGCTATCAGCTCAAAAATAACTACTTGAAATGTTATCTGCACCACATGCCTTATCCTACAGAACCTGTCGTGTTTTAAAATGGCACTATATATAAATTACCTCTCTGATACATGTCCAGCTTTATGAGTTAACTCCAAAGGAATTTCAGCCTCCTGGATTATCATTAAAACCGAGGATGAAACTCTCTAACAAACCAGTACATCCGTGAAAGTTCAGCTTGGCAAAAAACAACACAAATTTGGGTTACAGTTTTCAGCTAAGGAACAGAATAAAGAATCAGAATTGTAAGTGTGATTCTGTGTTTCCTCGTGTTTTCATAAACCAGAAATAATTGTGACCAATTCGAACAGCCTGAGCAGCCTGGTCTGGTGGAAAGTGTCCTTGTCCATGGCAAGAGGTTGGAATAAGATATTTTTTAAAGTCCCTTCCAACTCGAATCATCCCATGAGTCTGTGGTTTCATAGGTGAGATGCTGTATATGGGAGGTAACAGCACTGCCTTCTACACAGGCGTGAAAGTGGTTTAATGTCTTTAAGTTTTATGGTGGATATAACATTGCTTATTTAGACCTTGAAAGGTCAATAAACATCATTTTTGTCTTCACCTTGCTGCAGCAAGGGTTAATATATTTCCAAACACTTTTTTTTTGTGGGAAAATACCATTGCTGTCCCCATTTAATCATGCGACAAATGCAGCCATCAAAAGTGGGCTCAGAAGAATACAATTTCCTTCCTTTCAATAATTCATCTCCACAGGGGGTTTAAATGTATTAAATAACACTGCATTCACTTTGGAGCAAGGTGACACACTCAGTAAGGTTTCACATTTGTTACTCCACTTGCTGTATGTGACCTTTGTCAGGGCAAAAGTCAATTTAGACTCTTGCACTGCAACTTAGGGAAGGTGGGGTTGAAGGAAGGGAGGTGGAAGGGTCGTATGAGCACATCCCCAAAGCAGCAGAAACCACTTCCACTGGGCAGAAACACTCACTATATAATTATGCTTCCAAAAAAAAAAAAAATCTTATACAGAGGAGTCAAGCCCACAACGTGAACAAAATTCAGGCTTTTAATTCAGTTTTTAATAATTATAGTACTGCCATTGTGGCCACACACATCCTGCAGACCCAGCCCACGTTTCATCAGCTCTGGGATCTTGGCCTATGTTTGCTCTCCTCTTGCACTGCTGTCACACAGATCTGACAGAGCTGCCAGAGGTGACCCTCACTGCCCAGAAAAGCTGCATGCAAGGACAAAGCTCCCTGAGCAAGGTGAGTGTCCATCCAGCTGCCACTGGATTTACAGTTATATTTAATTTTATTTTTATTTGTATTTATTTATATTGATGTAGGGGCAGACATTTAGAGATACACATATATATTTATAGATGTACAAATCTGTGCCAGCAGTGCTGAATGGAACCATGAACTGCCCACACTCACTGGGTAAAAAGCAACACTGAGGAGGAAAGAGGGTTCAGAATTCCTTGAGACCATGTCTGGATCTCATATAATAGGTGAGAAATGCTTTTCTCCTCCATATGGGTGCAGCGACCCCCTCCACGAATGAGCCTGGTGTGGCAGGAAGATGTGTATTTGCTGTAATAGTTAAATTTAGGGACTGACAGTACTTAAGGGGGTAGAAAGGCCGAAGAGGGATTTTTTGCAAGGGCATGGAGTGACAGCACAAGGGGGAATGGCTTTAAGCTGAAGGAGAGTAGATTTATATGGGGTATTTTGAAGAAATGCCTCCTTGTGAGGCCCTGGCACAGGTTGCCCAGGGAAGCTGTGGCTGCCCCACCCCTGGAAGTGTCCAAGACCAGCAATGTGGGATAGTGGAAGTGCCCATGGCAAGGGGTTTTTAAACATGATTTTTAATGTTTCTTCCAATCCAAACCATTCTGTGACTTCACAAGACAGAAGCACAGCAACCACCCAGGCGGACACCACAAACAGTGGGGGGAAAAAAACTATTTACAGAGCTGTCTCTGGCTATGGAAGAACAATAATGTGGGCACCAGCTGAGTGATCTGTCCCAGCCTCTGGGCACAGTATAGATTTTTCCCTGTCAAAGTGCTCTCTCCCATTCTCAAGGCTGGTTCATGGCCATGTTCCATCGCGCGGCCTCAGACGCCTCCACACGACCCCAGTGTCACCGTTCCCCGGGCTCAGCCCTCCCCGGAGGGTCTCTGCCAGCCTGGGGTGACAGGAAAGTGTCTCCCAGGATTTGGGAACATAAAAGCAAGTGGCTGCAGGGCTGGGGGCGAGGCTGGCACATTCCAGACTCCAGCAGTGACTCAGAGCTGGGCTAGAGGAGCCAGCGGAGCTGCACTGGAGGAGGTTTGGTACAAAAGAGCCCCTTCCCTTGCCTTCATCCTCTGCCCACACAGAAAACCTCTGTCCTTTCTCACTCAAACAAAAGGAAAAAAAAACCAAAAAAACCCACACAAGGGGACAAACACAAAAAAACCCCTTAGCTAACCAAAACCCAGCTAGTGGAAAGTCAGTTCTTTGCCTGGGCGCTGATGGAGGCAGCTGCAGTTTCTGGTTCCATCAGCAGACACAGGCAAACTGGGCTGGCCCCTCGAAAAGCACTTAGTAGAGGGTTGCCAAGGAAAATCCACAATGTTCAAGTTTTCGGGCAATTTAGGAAATGGCAAGCTCCCCCCAGACCTGATGATACACATTCCTTTTATAAATTGGTTTTGTTTTTTCTTACTTTTCTTCTCTTGTGGGATAAGGGGATTGGGATGCTTCTGGAAGCTCAGACCTCCAGCTTTTGACAATTCCTTCCATTAAAGCTATAGTTGCATTTGGGGTGTTTCTCACATGGTTTTGCTGAAACCCACAGCATTCCTGGTCTCCTACAAAACCTGCCACCAGCAGAACTTGTTTTCCCAAAGGCTCTGGTGCAAGGTTCTTCATTTTAAGTTTTACAGCTGAAAAATGCTGCCTCCCTGACAAAAGGGGAGTTTTTAATGGTTACTTAGGGAAGTTCTGTGCCTATAAAGCCCACTGGATTTTTTTTTAGAGATCGTGGGCATGCTGAGAAGAAAAGACCTTCCCTTCCCAGACACTCTGGAAGCAGAACAACAGTACTTTGGGACATTCAGAATTGATCCCACCTCCCTTGAAAATACGGAGAACAAATTAAAAGATTAGGTGTGAATCTATTTCCATCCACTTATTAAATCCCTTTATGAAAATCTATTTCTCTACTCCCAAAGAGGCAGAAGAAGAAAGGAAAATATTTTAATTTTCTTAAGAAAATTGCTTTAATGGTTGCCTTAAAAAAACCCAAACCTTTTAAAATCAAACAAAAGCCCACACTTCAGTAAAGTCAAGAAAAAAATAACTATGATTTAAATGCTCCGTATTGACAACCCTAGGAACAGGGGAGTGGGTTGATTACAATATGGCTTTTAATGGATGCACAGTCATTTAAAACAAAGTTGACATTATTGAAATAACACTTTTTACAGAAGTAGCTGCATCCCAAACGACCTTGAAAAGACACAGCAATTGCTACCACATATGCAAGATAAATTATCACCGAAGTTAAGGCTTGATTTCCTGAGATACAGCAGCCAGACTGGAACATTAGGAACTGGGATGAGTTCTGAGATAAGATGGTAGAGTCAATAAGACAAATGTGTAAATATAAAGCTCCATTTGTCAGGACAAAAGCTGTGTTTTGATTGTGAGAAATTAAATTTTGTCCCCTCACAAATGTGGAAGCTGGTTTCAAACAGGAGGAGCATGAGGAGCATCTACTGCATTAAAAACTCCTCATTAATTATTGTTCAAAACGTGCTGTTGGTGTTGGCTTAGCCTGTGAGATCCTCAGGGTGGCACAGTCTCGTAGCTGTGCTGATACAACACCTACCATGACAAGAGCCTGGTAAAAATAGAAGCTCAAATCACCAAAGTCATTACACACTCACATACATACATGCAGTTTATGCAGACATTACTGCCAAAAAAAGTTATTCTTCCATTAAGTGAAGGACTGGATCTCGCTGCCCTCAAAATGAGAATTTTACTCTAATCACACAGAAAGAACCACTTCATAAACACAGGAAGAAAGGGAGAAATGATGCTTCCTGTGGGAAGGAAGTCCATTTAAAGCAAGAATAAACTGATGCAGTCAGGAGGGGGAAAAAAAAAAAGCTTGTATATGCAAATAGACATTTATTGCCCATCTTTGTGTTCCTAAGAAATATAATTTACTGACCTTTGAGAGATGGGTCTAATAGGCCCATAGAATAAGAAACAAAGGCATCTTTTTGGCAACTGCCATGTTCCAGAGCAGTAATTATCCTTTCCTCTCCCTGTGAGCAGCAGGAAATGAAGAGGGATGCCATTACACCATGACAATTACTGTAATTTTAATTTCTAAATATTGCTAGGAAAGTTTCCTCCAAGAACAAGAAAAAAAAAGTCTGTTCAGATTTTTGATGTGGTTTTAGATAAAAACTCATTCCCCAGCTAAAACAGAGCTATGCTTCCCCTTCTCCCACTCCCTTGGGGGAACCACCCACAACGTCTGCATGGTGAGAAAAACCCACTTTCCTCCCATTAGTGGAGAAGAGAGAATTGCAGAGGATGATGGAATGGTTTGGGTTGGAAGAGACCTTAAAAATAATCTTGTCCAACCCCCTGCCATGGGCAGGGCCACCTTCCACTGTCCCAGGTTGCTCCAAGCCCCATCACTTGAACTCATTCTACCATGGCACAAAAGAAGATTCTTTCTATCAGAAGCAGATGATGTTGGATGCACAATAACCATAAAAAAATTTAAAAGAAGGATTCTTTTAATCTCCTGTGCTCAGAGACATTATTTCCTCTGTCGTGGATTTTCCACAGTCTACCATTAATTATTTTAATATTATGGATGATCTATTCTGTGATATTAGAACATTATCATATTAGATCCAGTTGTTGTACTGTGGGATGGGTTTCACCCCAGAGGACACCTCTGGTCAGCTGTCCAGCCCCTCCTGCCACTGACCACACTGTCCCAGGCTCCAGGGGACACCTGAAATTCTCCCACTCCTACACTGGACTCTGCCTGGGAGGAGGAGTTTGCACCTTGGTGCATCTGCTCAGGGGGAGAAGTGGGATTTGAACCCCATCTGCCCCCAAAATAATCAGGAGCAGAGGGGACCATATCCCCAAATCCTACTCTGCTGTAGGCTACACCAGCAGTTCCACAAACTGGAAACTACCTTCCAAAATTCCCTGTAACGAGCCTTTGGAGATCTCATTCTGGGCAGTAGGTGAAGACTTAAAATTACTTTCACAGATTCAAAGGAAAGGGCTTTTTTCCTGTTTTTTAATTGTTGCCACAAGGCACGTTCAACAATGATCATTCAGTGAACTAAAAATTTGTGTCTTTCAATATATGCACCTATAGAACTCCATTGATTTGTCTATACACAAACACATTCCTACAAATATATTTGATTAAGAATTTATATAACTTCAGGCTTCAAAGAGTTTTGGATCAATGCCTTTATTTTGCCTTTATAAACAAATAAACTCAATTAAAGAGTACTTACAACAAACCACAATGGGAAGGAAAATACTTTTCTCAAGTCTTCCCATGGCAATTTTTACCTGTTACGTGGGTTTGTGAATCAATTACTCCCTAAAGGGAAATTATTAGGGCTTGTGTTACCCAACCTCTCACCTTTCCCACTCACCAGTAGGAGAGAAGCATAGGGACAAGCATCCAGAAAAACGAGTATTCTTCAGACCTCTTACAATTTGCTGTAATAAATTAAAGTGTAAATAAAAGAGAACAAAGCCCTGCAGGCAAGCAGGGTTTGAATCAAGGCTGGATCTGCACCAAGTCACTGTGCAGCTTCACAAGGCCCATAAATCAGGTCTCCTGAACATATGTAGTATTTTGCATTACTCTGTAGGGTGTTAACTTTAATGCCTTAATATATTCACACAGTGGTCAGGTTACACTTCCTGTGGGAACCATAAATTTGTATGTCCCGGCCAATCTGCTGCTGGAAAAATAATAATAATAACTTAAAACTAACCACACCACCACATTGCCTTCAGCAGGTTTTATACCTTTAATTTTTCTCCTTTCTGTACTTGAGGGAGGAAGAGGAGAAGACAGTGAGAAGCTGCAAATGTACAGGGAAGCTGAAGCAGATGTGAATTAATTTTCATCCTTTTATTGCATGAAGGCTTGTGTGTCCCCAGCCCAGGCAAGTGTCACTGCATTAAAGAGATTTGCTCTTGGGTGTGATCAAGCCTATTTCTGAGTCAGAACCCTCTCACCCAGGACATGCCACAACCTCCTTTTTCCTAATCCACCAAAACCACTTCACTTCACCTGCAAGTGACAGCTCTGAGGAGAAACAAAATCTGAGCTGATCCAGTTTAACCCAGTCTCTGCTGATTCTGCCTGACCCACACCAAACTGATCCTGCTACCATCTCCCAGTGGTTGGATTCCTACCTGGTTTAAGGCAATGGGAGTTGTATCTGTCCCATCCTTCCCCCAGCCTCCTTTTGATCCAACCCCACCATTACTGACTTCAAGATTTGAGTATTTTTGTCTGACGTCCTATTTTTTTTCCATATTAAAACTCTGTTTTGCTTCCAAAGAAAGCTGGTTTTGGAGTCACCAAGCAATTTAAACATACCAAAAAAGCTGTTTTAATCCAGGCTTGCCCCCAGTGCCAACAATTCCCAGTAATTAGAGCTCTTCATTCCAATTGCACCCGCTAATGGCCAGCAGTGTCCCACATCCTATGGAGCAGCCATGGACACATGTTAGTCCAGGCAAGAACAGAACTGTTCCCTTGCCTGCAACCCAATCCTCCAACAGCAGTCAAATAAAATTGGTTAAAAGCCCAAGAAGAGATGCAACACAGACGGCGTGAGAACAAATCACAGTTAATTTGCACAAAATGGCCCAACAAATATTTGATGTACATGGGATTTGACCACGGTTAAAGGATATGTTATTTATGCCCCTGTTCAACACAGATCACCAGCTGGTGGACAAGAACAGACTGTTAATTTTTATAAACACTGAGCTGAAAAGTAACATCCGTGCAAAATCTCTCCAGAGGTAGCAGTGGAAACCCTCACTCTGGATAAAGGAATTCATCAGCCCTTTGGGGCCTTAATTTCATTTCACTGACACCTAAACAAACTAAGCAACAAGGTCTAAGGCAAAATTGTAATTGCTTGAAACTTAGTTAATATTAAAGCTTTGGTTCATTGATCTGCACTAATGATGGGGTCTTCAGTGGCACCATTCCCCTCTTTTTTACGGAGAATCATCAATTCAAAGTTACAAAGTACAGCTATTTTTTATATACTTTAAGGAAGTTGTAGAAAACCAGGCAGCACAAGGCAGGGAGAGAAAAAATCATTAAGAAAGCAGAAAACCTGCTGACTGCTCCTTAAATGATAAAAAGTATCAGAAATATCAGAAATAATCTCTGAAACTAGACATAGAGTTTTGGGTTTTGGTGGCACAGTGTCAGCTGCAAACGCCTACAAGTTTCTTGGCATGCAGGATTTAAGAGGCCAACCTAATCTCTGTTGGACCCTTCCTTGAGCCAAAGGATCTCCTGGCATCAAAACTCTCTTGGAAATCTGTGGATATTTCTTAAACACGCATACACACATAAAGATATTAAATCTATAGTATTTTTCATTACTATTCATGAAAGACTATACATTTTTCTCTCTGTGTGTGTATATATATACACATATACACTTATATATATACACTTACACAAAGATATCTTTATAGTCTCAATAATTTGCATACATTCACTGACACACATGCATCTAATTATATTTTATATATATATTCACATACATGTACATATGAAACTGAAAATGTGCATCATATATGGAGTAATCAGAGTATAGATGAAAATGTGTGCACAAATCAGAATAGATATATATATACTCTGATTCTATATAGTATTTATTAATTGAAAAATTTCATGATTTCCTAATAAAGAAGAAAGAAATTTCCTAAAAAAGAAGAAAAAGGCTCAATTTGCATACGTATATAATCGTTAACCACAGTGAAATGTAGCCAAAGAAAGCAGAATACATAATCCCTCTTAAAACTGGGGACAGGTTTGATAAAAACTCTTCTCAATTTCTTCTGTGGAATTGTCCTTGGAAAGTGATTTCACTCCACCTACAAGCCCAGCTTCCAGGAAAAGGGGGTGTAGGACTGCTTTTTGATATATTTCATAGCAGACAAAACTCCCATCAAGAATGAAAAACGGTCCCATGAGGACAGAAACGCAGAGAATAATTAAACAGGTCTTATATAAGTCTTTTTTTTCCCTAGTCCTGTTATCTTCCACCTCCAAAGACGTCACAATCTCAACTGCAAAAACATCTCACTGGCTTCAGTGCAGGCAGTGGAGGAGCTCCAAACTCTTCAGCATCATTTCACCCCATCATTACTGGGGTTAGAAAACAGCTTTTTTAGCACTGTACTTTACTTCCAAACACAGAGACACACGTGAATTTACCTGTTTGGTGCTTCTCTGCCCAGTAGGAAGCAAAGCTTTGGATTTCTCTGCTATTTTCTGTTAAAAGGAAAAGAAAAAAGAAAAATCAGAGGGAAAATGGCTGAGGAAACAGAGTCCAAATATTTAGGGAAGGAGTCATATGAAGCTATTTTCTTCTCTTTTCTAAAGAAAAGGACATAGAGAAAGCTCTTACACTTTAGAAAAAAAAACCCAACAAAACAAGGGATTATAAAAGCATTGAAAAGTTCAGTCTTGCAGGCATTAAAAGTCTTCAAAGCTTCCAGAATGACAAGGTTATCAAAACTGAAACAGGCATTTAAGGAATGACAACTAGGACGTGGATAAGTAGCAATTTATCACTCAGATTGTTTTCCTGACGCAGCCGGGCATTCACAAGCTGCAGTGGTTAATTTTGGCACTTCTGAATTGATGACAGTTTTTAAAATAAAAGAAATCCAACCCAGATATACAGTTCAGATGGACTGTGCTCATGAACAAGGGAAAAAAAGCATAAAAAAGATGTGTCTGTGCGTGTGTGCATGTGTATGTGTATGGGGGTGGAGCTCTTTATTGAAATAATTCCAACTTCTCATTGAACACATAAAATAATTTCATTTAAAGACCCCACACCCACTTTCACGAATAGGACAGGTAAACAATTTAAAATATGAGGCAGCACTAGGGATGATGCAATTCTACTACACCGCAGACGGTTGAGCTGCAATTCTACCTACATCTATTCATTTATTTAATTTTTAAGGCACGGGCAGCAAGTGCTGGGAAACCAATCAGTCTAGAGCGTTTCTAATAGAGACACATTATTAAGTGCATGTTGCCAGCCAAATTTCATTATACCTCTATAATTACAATGGATCCTTCCCATTGTTGCAGGCATGCGTCAGACTCATTAAAGTGATATACGAAAGCCTCCGGAGTTTGTCCAGGTTGTATTTTGATTAATCCAGATATATCTCCTAACTTGCACTGCCGGGGAGGGAAGCAGTTTGGGGATGCTAAATTTAAGTCATTACTACAGTGTTTAAAGGCAAACGAAATCTGCTCATCAGCAGAGCCTCCCCAGGGTAAAGTGGGTGAGCGAGAAGCAAATGAAGGAACTGCAGTTCAGGGTTTGTTTGTTTTATTAAACAGCTTGATCTTGGTGACAGATCCCAACCACAAGATGTTCCTGGAAACTTTCTGGCACAGCCAAAGAGCAAAGCAGAGCCAGAAGGTGGGGTAGCATTTGAATTATCAGTGAACTGTGCAATCACTTCTCCTTCTCCCCTGAGAGTGGAGGCACCCCAAAATAATGCCATGGCTAAGCCAGGGGAAATACTCCACCCTGAATTCAGCAATGGGGAGCCCACACCTCAAATCCTGGGGTCGGTTTTGGGCCACTCCCAACAAGAAGGACATTGAGGGGCTGGAGTGTGTGCAGAGAAGGGGCTGGAGCTCAGGTGTGATGAGGAGCAGCTGAGGGAGCTGGGGGGGCTCATCCTGGAGAAGAGCAGGCTCAAGGGGGACCTCAGTCTCCACAGCTCCCTGACAGGAGGGTGCAGCCAGGTGAGGATCAATGTCTTCTCCCAGAGAAAAAGGGATAGCACAAGAGGAAATAGCCTCAAGCTGCCCCAGGGGATGTTTAGGTGGAAATTTGGGAACATTTCTGCAGAGGGAATCTTGTCAAGCACTGGAACAGGCTGCCCAGGGAAGTGGTGGCGACACCATCCCTGCAAAGGGTTCAGTAAATGTGTGGATGTGGCCCTTAAGGACGTGATTCAGGTGGTGTTGGGTTGATGGTTGGGTTTGATAATCTCAAAAGTTTTTTTCCAACTTTAATTATATGACACTATGATTGCTTGGCTGGCAAAGAAAGAAAAGAGGGAGGAAACCATTCATTAACAGCCTTGTGGAGATGCCCCAGGCTCCTGGGAATTGCACTCACACTTCACACATTCCCAGATTCACAGACTGGAGAGTGGAAGCAGGAGAGAAACTCACTTTCTGCACAGCTCCGTATCTCTGGATGGCCTCTGACAGCTGGTTCTTCAGCCTGTCCAGCTGAAGCCGTTCTTGCTGTGTTGGGAAAAAAGAAAAGAAGGCTGGTTAGCAGGGCTGTTAGAGATAAATCCAGTAGTAGGGTCTGTCTGTGACCATGGGAAACTGTCCTGGTGGGAGGCACCAAATAAATAAGGTGGGCACAAATGGTATCCTAAAAGAATCAGTTACACTGAGGCTGCCAGGATGCAATAGAATTTTATTTTAGGAAATGTGATGCTTTGGTCTTTCAGGACAAGTTAAATTAAAAAAAAAAAAAAGTCACTTTGGATATTCAAGATAGTGTTGGAGGAAATAACTGAAGGGATTTTTCTATAAAAAAGTTATTTTTTTTTTCAAAAGATAAATCATGATAGAGTTGGTCACCTCATTTTGGAGATTTACTGGACTTGAGAAGTCAATCAGCCACAACATCCTCTCTCCTTGGTCTGACTGACAGAAACCAGCTTATTTTCATGTTTTCCAAAACGTGAACCCAAATGTCACTGCCTTTATGGCTGAAGCTTGTTCCAGCAAGATTTCAATCTATGTTTTAAAAATAAAACCTGTTCTAGGAAGGAAGAACGCAGCCTGATGTACGAATCCAACATGTTCCCACATCTCTGCTCCCAGAGGGAATGACCAAACCCAAACAGTTCTCCTGGAACTGTTCTACACCCTGGATTTCAGATTTCACATGTGCAGAAACTCACATGTCCAGACTTTACAGAGGGAGATGCTGCAAGGAAGTGGGATGTCACCTTAAAAAAAACCAAATGGAAAACAAAACCAAATCTACGTTAAAGCTACAGAACAGAAATGTTCACTTTCCAGCCATTTCAGCTGTTTCAGAAAACTGCTTGGGATTACAAAAGTAGATTTTATAAAAGACGGGATAAACATTTTTAATTTTAATGGCAGAATTTTCACACACAGAAGAATATCCCATTTCCTCATCTAAAGATTTTAAACCATTTTTAGAGCAGGGCAAGTCATCATTATTCCCATCCTATGGATAAAGGTCCCTAAACGTTGTGTTTGTTCCACATGCAAAACAAGGTAAGATTGTCACCCTGGAGAGCTGATCTTATGCTCCAGCACTCACCCTACCAAAAAACAAAAAAGGAATTCCAGTTCTACCTCTCTATTTAGATCCTTTGAGGTTAGTTTGGAATGAAGCCCTAAAAGAGCCATTTTCCATCAGTCTCCTGCCTTGTAGCACACTGATCCACTTAGAGCAGCATCTTTGCTCCTGCAATACTATCAATTTGCTCAGCTGGGCATCCTGACTCCAGTATCTCCAGCAGCACTTGGAGATTTATGGGAAGTCAGGGGAAGTCCCATATTGCATCTCGTTGGCAGAGCATTACTGATGGAAAATAAGGAAGAAGGGGGGGAAAAAAGCCTTTTCTTTTTCTGTGTGTGCATGCAAAGCAATCCACAGAAAAAATGGATTGGTGAGGACTCACTATAAAGCTCTGTAAGGATTTTCATGCTGTGAGTAATTTAATGGGAGGAGAGTTTGCAGTGCTACCCAGATTTCCAAGATGAACTTACTGACCAACAGCCAATATCCACCAGGACAATTTATTCTTTGTAAGGGATGGGGGAAACAGGCTTTTATCAAAATTTGTAGGTTTAATTACTAAAACTTCACTATTAGAAAAGAAGAGTTTAAAAAAAAAAAGTTAAATTAATTGACCAGTGAGCAGAAAAAAGTTATTATACAGTGTAATAGAGAGCAGCAAGTTTATTCCTCTTATTTCTGAAATTGTTTCTGTGCCTATTTCCTTCAGCTCTTAAATATTTTCCCTTCAACTTTGCATTTTTCTCCTCATGACAGTAAAACCTCTTCTCCTGAGAGTCCCCACGGGCTTCAAGGGCAAATACTGACATTCTTGTGTGGCACTGTAATTGGGTTTAATGTGACCTTGCCTGATTCCCCTTTGGACCCAATTTATGTCACAAAATAGAGCCTGGAGATCAGCACAAGAAAAAAAAAAAGAAAAAAAAGCTCAGATTCCCATATCTGCAAGGCAGCATCTTGTGTTTCATCAAGCTCAAATGTAATTATGCAAGAATATGAAAAAATAAACAAACAGTCCTTGCCATCCATCTCTAACCAAAGCAATTTGTCAAAAATTATTCTTGTATTAATCTTGATGTCTACATGTGGAAACAGTCATTCCAGGCTTCCCTCCCCATCCTGTGGAGTGGACCATCACCCATTCATTTTTTTAGGCAGGCACACGAATTGCACATCGTCCCTCACAGGTTACCAAGGCAGCCTCGGGTGATCCAAGCCTTAAATCCTTACCCCAACTGCCTGTTGGCAAGTGCCATAAATCCAGGCTGTAAAAACCACTTGGTCAGAAATGAGTTGTGTGTTTAGAGCAGTCTTATTTCTAGGTGGAAGGGCAGTGAGAACAGACCTGAAATAATACAGAACTTTGGAAAATGGCAGGGAGTGAGTGAGAATCAAACATGAACTCAGGGAAGTCCCTGACTTAGAAACCATACGGATGCTGGAAGTGTAACAGAAATCAAGCAGAATTGTCCTTATTTTCATTTCAGGCACTGAATGTTATGTGGGTGAAAATTCTCCTTTAACTCTCAAACTAGCTGGAATCTGCTCCCCACAGTTTGCTTGTGCACATCATGGGCCAAAGCCAGCAGTAACATCTGGGGTACAAAATCATTGCTGGAAGGACAAAAACCTTCTGTTTGTCCAATCTTTGCACTGGGGACAACAGGATGGGGATCATTCATACCCTGTGAAACTGATGCTCATAGGTGTTGAACCCACAGATGACAGCCCAGTCTGCACACAAAACAGATGGGATTTTCTGGGGTAAACTGAAATGCAGAGTGGGACAAATTCTAGTTTAAAATAGTGCTCTAATCTGGACGCAGACTGTATTTATCTATCCCCAAAGCTGCCTTTGCACTAGCCCACAGCACTGAATCAGTGCCATATCCAGATATAATCCACAGCTTTGGCCTTTCCATACATTTAACACACTCCCAAACTCACCTGCAGCCTGAGCACCCACAACTGAGTCTTCAACCAATGCCAAACTCATGTGAAACAAGATAATTTCTGAGATATTTCTGCCCAAACTGATACCCTGAAATGGATGTGAACTGGCCAAAGGCTTTGTTGCTGAGTTCTTGATTTCCAATTCCACATGAGCCAGCTTTGGGAGGAGAGCTGGTGTCTGCAGCTGTTTTCCCCTGGGTCATTTATAAGTGAAAACTACACTTGTTTGGGAAGAAAGGAAGTTATAGCAAGACACGGAGCCTAACAGCTTTAAAGTACCCACTGCCACTTCTCATTTCCATCATTCCTCCTTCCACAAGACCCATCATTCTCCCCCAACAGCATCTTGACTGACACATACCCTGGATGAGCCTCTGACAATCTCAGACAGCTGCTTGATGGCTTTGGTGCTGGTCGTGATGGTTTTATTAGTCTCCTGCTGGGTGGCATGCCTGCAGAAGAGAAGAGATGATGGGAATTGCAATTGAAATTAATTGCATAATGAGACACTTGGAGAAATCTATCAAGCTGCAGAGCAATTGAGACAACACAACGGCAGCAGCACACGGAGGCACAGGAGGGCTGCAGGAGTCCTGGGTGTTCACCAGCAATGGAAGCCAGAAGGAAATACTGGGAAGGAGATGCCCAAAATATTCTTGCTGCTGTCAGCACAAAGACAAAGCCCGTGGACCATTCAGAGGGAAGTGATAAGGTGAAAACAGGGTGTGGACAGGGAAAAGGCCATCACAGATGGTTGTTGTTGCAAATTCTCAAAGAAGGGTTGTACAGCAAAAGGAGATTGCCCAGGAAAATATTGTACTCAAGAGAGAAATCTGAAATCGAGCAGGACAAATTTACTCACCCTGCTCATCTACCCCTTAATGACACAGCATCTCCAGGACAGCACTGGGGATGTGGAGGGGCAGAGCTGCTTTACCAACACTGAAACAGGCAGGAACGGAGCCAAACCAGCCACCCCTCCAGTCATGGGTGTCCCTCCCTTCTACACTCCAAATTCCAGTGCCATTGCTCCTTGTAAGAACTGGCTGCTGGCCTTGCTCTTTGGGACCATACACACAAAGGGGAAGAGACATAAATGCTTCCCAAAGGTATTTATTACCTCAGTCCAGTATTCTCAAGCTTTCTAAGGTCAACAGAGCACTCCCAGCTTCTAAGCTTCTCCAGAGAACACTTCATATCCTTTTCATCAGAAAGAAGTGGTTTTCCATGAAGTTTCATTCAAACACTCAAGAAATACTTGAAAAAGACCTGGAGAAAATGATGTTTTTTTTCTCCCTTAGAGGACACATATGAGCATGAGCCACAGTTGCATCAAATATCTCATTTGTTGGTGCCTTTTTTTTTTTTTTNTGAGATTTGAAGTGAATGGGGGTTCTTTGATTAAAAAATGTCAAAACATCTATTTATGGTCCCTCGGTCCTGAAGACCCATGGCTTGTCCTGACTCTTCAGCTCCTTCCTTCTCCTCTGTCAGTTCAGATGGAGAGCACCTTTTTTGAGACTTAGCTCAACTCTTCCAGCACCTCCTTTGAAGATCAAGGCCAGTGCCTCAGTGCCCAAACAGCTTTTACCAAACCCAACCTTAACTACAAATTCATCCAGACCTCTCTTGTTAAGATTTTAATCCAAACTTTGGCAGGTTGTTTTTCAATGTTTTTGTGCAAACAGCTCAGTTGGGAAAGCTGTTCAGGGTCATGGAATCATAGGATGGCCTGGGATGGAAAGGACTTCCAAGATCATCCAATTCCAACCCCCTGCCTTGGACAGGGACACCTTCCAGTGGACCAAGTTGTTCCAAACCCCATCCAGCCTGGCCTTGCACACAGGCAGGGATGGGACAGCCACAGCTTCGCTGGGCACCTTGTGCCAAGGCCTCATCACCCTCACAGTAAATAAAATTACACTTGAGTTCATACAAGGTACCTACAAGTAAAAGCTTAGTACAACATAAAGACAAAACCTCTTAGTTGCAGAACAGGAATTCAGATGTGTGTCAAGGGTTGAACACTCACACAGAAGGCATGGACTCCTTTGACATCATGCAAGAAGGAGAAATAATCTCATATGAAGGGAAAACCAGATCCAATAATGAGTTATTACCTCTGTTTATTTAAATTGAGATACAATTTCTATGTCCATTCATCAAAATGCACTTCACTTACTGATGATCCCAGGACTCACCACACCAGCTGAGCAATTTTAAGCAATTTTTAATTTGAGATGGAAGAGGTCATATCTATCACAGACAGGTATTCCAGACTGCCACTGCCAAAGAGGGAGCAGGGAATTGAATCCTGTCACATTGCTAACATTGAGGAGTGCACAGTCAGCCTGATCCCCAATCTCTTAATCAAGTATATCTTGCCACCAAATGCATGAATTCTATAAGCAGCAGATTCAAATCTCAAATTCAGATCTAATTCCTCTTAAAGGAAAGTAAGATGCTGGAGTTGACATCCATTTTGCAGACCTCATTAAATTATCTGCCCACAGAACAACTCAGGGATTTAACATACCAGTAACTCCCCATCCCCAAAGTAAAATGGCTTGTTAGGCTCTTGCATCGGATCCTTCCTAGTCTCTACAGTTAAATAAAGCCTTCTTCATTTGCATTATAATGTAAATTTTATGTTAGATATCTTATGTAATAAATTCGTGCTGGGCACGAACTTTACTCTTCTGCAAAATAACTGGGAGCAGGAGTACAAAAAAATAAAAGTTCTGCCTTCCATCTCTTAATTCAGAGTGCACTTTAACCAACATGCTGGTGCTTGATTTTGGCACTTCCCACTATGCTGTCAACACAATTAACTTATTATTCTTCAGTCTCAGAGATGCACTCAGGAATTAGACAATGATTATATTTAATTTACATTAAATGCTATTAAGATCTTAATTTAAAAAAAAAAANAAAAAAAAAAAGCCCTCTCAAAACACTACTTCCTCCAGTATTTTTTTTTTTAACGGTAAAAAGATATGTTGTTGCTGTTGTTTTTGTTGCTGTTTTTATTAATAGTATTAATGTGTTATTAGTATTATTATCTGTCTTTATATTCAGTTCCCCGTGGAAGCGTGGAAGTTAATTAAAGGGGTGTCTCTGACGAATAAAATTTCCTTCTCAAAAGAGTTCTCCACACAACAGTAAGTTAATGCTCCATCTGTGGAGCTGCCAAGTACCTAAAACACAAATGTAGCAAAAAAATTCACCTGTCTACAGCTCTGCTCTGAAAACAAACCCCGGAAGGGTAAAAACCAGAGAGGGCCTCTCTTAGGAGGAGAAACATCTCTGGCTGAGCATTTCTGCATGCACAAGCACCGCAAAGACAATGCACTAAATAATCCAGGAGATGCCAAAGTGCTGCCTACAAAGAGCTCCCCATGGCTGCTGCTTCCTCTGCCGGAGGAGGAGCACGGTCCAGCGAATCCGTGATCCCCAGCTGCTCACAGTTTGTTCTTTGAACGATCATCTCTCTAATTTATTTATCCAGTTTTAAAAGGAGCACTGCAGAGAGGCGGATACGGCAGCGGTGGCTGCTCCCCTCGTCCGCAGGGACACTGGGAAGGGGCTGAACTTCTGCCTCGGCTGCTTCCTTGAGACACTTGATGAATGACCAAGCCAGAGGAAAAATAATCAGACCCCAAGTGCAACAGCAAACACCGATGAGGGAAGGAGTTCTCTCTGCCTCACCGTGTCTGCCCGTACTCACAATAATCCCGAGGAGCTTTGCTTTCCAGCTCCAGCAGGAAATGCCATTTCCGCTCATAAAACAAGACATAGCTTATTTTATTTTCATCTGATCCCTAATGGAAGAGCAATAATGAGTTTTTCAGGTACAGATCAAAGATACTTTTGCTGTAGTGATTTGAACATCACTAGATTCAGAATCCCCTTTAGCACAGGGCAACTGTACAGCAAAGGAGTCGTTTTTTGCACTTAACAGTGGTCAAGTAGGATTGGCAAGAGTTAAGCCAGCTCAGCATAGCTCAAAACTTGCCTTTTTCACAGCTGCTGTAATATTTACTGCAGTTTTCTTATCCAAAAAGAGGTAAAAGACAGAGTACTTTGAGCAAAGCACTGAGCTGCAGGATCTGTGGCTTAGGCAGAAGTAGGTTGAGCAGCTGCATTTGCATTTATTCCATTGCTGCTGGAGACAGAAACACATAAGGGAGCATCAAATATGCAGAGGGAGATTGGCACCACAGGACATTTCTTTCTTGCCTTACAGATGGATTCTGTGATGGGCTGGTGGCTGTGGGAACTGATAGACCCCAGCAAACCACAAATACATGTAGATAAAACTTCATGCCTTGCCCACAGGGAAAGCAATGGATCCAAGGATCTTATTCCCCTTTCTCCACCTAATAAAGTTGCTTAACTACAGAGAAAATCCAATGGAGATTCTTTGTGGTCTGTGGAGGGGGGCACCTGTAGCATGAAGTTCTTCCCTGGAATGTGGTCAAAAACCTCAAACAATGCCCTACTTTTCAAGCTATCTGTGGTGGGCTGAGTGGGGCACCATGTGCTGGGTTTTGGAGTTGAACTATACCAAAACCCATCTGCCACACCAGCCTCAAACCTCATCCTGGTAGTGAGGCAGAGATTTGGCAGATGAGCTGCTAAGCTGACCTGGAGGCACATGACTGGCAGTCATCCCCTGCAGACTATAAAAGTCCAGCCCACTTTCCATAGGTCAGGTTCTTCTAACATATTCCTCCTTGGAGTGTGTGTGGAGATTCTCCTTTGGGTAAAGGAAGTGCCCCAAGGATGTCCCTCAAGGCTGAGTGAAAGAGATTCGCCCTCAGTCATTGGCCTGGGTGAGTTACAATCTCCAACAATTGATTGTTTTGGTAGCTTTAACAAAATTTCTTTAATCTTGCTCTGATATAGTGCACTATCCTATCTGATACTATCATAGTGGTTTTAGCATTTATGCTGAGTAGTAAATAATTCTGATTGGGTTCTTTTTGTCTAATCATTCATCATCGTAAATAACCCATTTTCATTGACATATATCTGATTGGCCGTCAATAAAATCTGAGGGACAAAGCTGTAAAATTTAGACTGTTGACAAAGTCCAAGGATAATCTTGGATCCAGCTACCCCCAGGCTCCTCTCTGAGGAGTTTAGGAAGCAAAGGGGTCCCCTCTGCACCTCATGACTGTAGCCCTGGTTCCGTCCCTGAACAGAATGATCTTTTGGTTTTCTAAAATTCTTTTCCCAAGGAATTCTCTGTAAACAGGAGAGATGTTTTTGTAACTGTGCTGTTATTCATTCCTTTTCCTAGGAGGGACTTCTTCTTGATGTCCCTCTGGTCTGACCAATGTGAGTGAAGGTGTTTGCCTTTGTGTCACCAATCCAGTTGGCCTGTGTAAAATAGTATATAAAGGAGACTCATCCCCAGAATAAAAGAGTAATTTTCAATCTTCTGAAGCTCGGAGTCTGTGCTGTTGTAGTGTAAAACAGCGTCACATGACTCAATGGTGGCTTCTCTAATAAACTTTGTCTGGACATCCCACTCCAACCTTCAATAGCACCTCCAAAATGATGCAGAGAATCCACCCCTGAGTGGTGACCCCAGTGTATCTTTACAGTGTATCCTACAGGGCCAGGATGATCCTAAAGCAGAACCAGAGAATCAGAGAATATCCTGAGTTGGGAGGGACCCACGAGGACCATCCAAGTCCAACTTCTGGCCCTGCACAGGACAATCCCAACAATCCCACCTTGACCCTGAGAGCATTGTTCAGGTGCTCCTTGAGCTCTGGCAGGCTTGGGGCTGTGACCATTCCTTGGGGAGCCTGTTCCAGTGCTCCACAACCTTCTGGGGGAGGAACCTTTTCCTACTATCCAACCTCAGCCTCCCCTGACAAAGCTCCAGCCATTCCCTTGGGTGCTCTCACTGATCACCAGTGGGATCAGTGTCTGTCCCTCCTCTTCCTATCATCAGGAAGCTGAGACCCTCATCTCTAGGATGGAAACTTTTCCTGCCTTAGATCACTGCACTTTACAGAATCACAGAAAGCCCCAAACCTCATTCTCCAGGATGTACAGAAAATCACGCTGTGAAAAGGAGGCAGAGGACTCCAGCAAGTTTATTCAAATGAAGGGAGAGATTCCACCCGGGCACGTGCCCTCGGGGTTTTCTCGCTCGGGGTTTTGGAGGGTGTAGCTTCCTTTTATCCCAAACTCCTGACCTCACGTTGCCCTCTTCCTTTCCCCGTTGCCTGAGGTACCAGGAAGGTGCAGCCTTCCCAAAGCTCCTGCCACATATCCCCCTTGAGCCTGGCATTTTACCCCAAAGTTCAGAATTCAGGCTTGTGCAGACTCACTTGTCTTAGGAGTCAAACTGTCCGGGTTCTGTAACAACCCTTAAAGGTAATAGAGAAACCAAGATCCATTTCAAAGACATTAACACCCAACCCCTCACCCACGGAATTGTTTGTAAAGGCATTAGCACACACCTTTCCTATCAAGAACTACTGGCTCTGTTTCTGCATGATGAATTCAGGGGGCATCTCTCACCTCTACGCATTTATTACAGACATAAACAAAGCAGGAAGATGAACCAGGAAGGAAAGGTTAGTTTTTAGAATCACAGAATCACAGTCTCACAGGACGGTTTGGGGTGAAAGCAACCATTAAGATCAAACCTTGTGCCATGGGCAGGGAGGCCACCCACTAGATCAGGTTCCTCAGGGTCCCATCCAACCTGGCCTAAGTTGTTGCATTAATTTTCACAAAGCCCTAAAGTATATTTACTGTGTTGTTACAGTCATCAAAGGAAGAAGAGTTAAATCTACTTATTCTGGCTCCAAACCGACTTGCTCAGCTGTTTTTTCCCTCCACTTTTTCTTCTTCAAGACCTAATTGTGCACGTTGAAGAATAGATTACAACAGAGCAAAATAAGAGCTCTAATTCTGATCTGTCAGCAAACCCCTTTGCATAGGTGTAAATCATCCAGCAGAGTAAAAGTCAGGAGAAATACGGACTGCTACTTCCAGGTTTCAAGCCACACAATATTCTAAAATAAAGGCATCATGGATTTCCAATTTGCCTGTCACTTGAAAGTATTAGGAGACACGGTACTATTTTTCTTACAGGAGCTTAGGGGATGGTCTGTGGCTGTGTGGGAAAAGAAGAGGAGGTATTTCAAACCCACCTGACACGGGTGAAATACTGTCCCTAGAGAGGAACACGGTTTGCAGTTCTGTTGTTCAATGGTTCTGCATTAAAAAGCAGGAATTTCTGTCAGCAGCCCTCACAAATTTCATCACAGAAGTGCAAACCTTGGAAAAATTTTTCATGGCTTTTTCAATACCTATTTTTAAATACCTTTTTTATCATGGCTTCTTAAAATTAAATAATCGTAAATAAAGAAGCAGTTATTACTGAAATAAGGAGAACGCTTGCTCCCCTGCAGGATTTGACCAGCTGCAGGCAGCTAGTTACCCATTAACCACTACCAGCAATTCAGATTTGTGTTTTTCAAGGAAATTATCTGCAGAACAGTTTATGAGACCCCCCCTCTTAACCCTGCATCACCTACAGATTAGTTCAGCATCGCCTCAGACTCCATCTGTCAAGTCATTGCTGTCAGCTCTCAAAACGGGACCCCACGGGAAGCAGCTCAACAATGTCACTGCCATTAGTCACCTCTCACGTTGTTTTTTCTTTCTCCCACCCATACTATTCCCAAGTAAGTTTTAATTTTAAAAGTTTTGCTTTATTTCCTAATGGGAGAGCCCCTTGAACCATTTGCAGCTGCCCTGCTAGAATTTGAGATATATTATACCTCCCTCTCCCTCATTATGCAGTAAGCCTCTTAGCTTATGAGAGGCAGAAATTAATTTAATTTGCCATAATTTCGTTTTGATGAACCCTGGTGCCTACTGATCATGATAGTCATATTTTTTTTTTTTCTCCCTGGGTGCTGATAAACTGCTGATTTCTTTTTACCTCTTCTTGCAACTTCACTTGTGCTGAGGTAAACCATCCTCCTGCACCAGATTTCTACAAAAAAAAAGCAAACAGATCCCTCCCTTCCCAGCCCAAGGACCTCAGCTGCCCTCCGTGAGCTCTTAATATTCACCCGAGTTTTAAGAATTGCCCCGATAATCCTTTTAGCGCCCGGAGATAAACGGCGCCGGAACTGTGACCGCTCTGATTGCTCTGCCCGTGCTTTCTAATTCCGCCCTGCCTTTCACATTCCCGCATTAACCGAGGGGATCGCGGCTCAGCATCTGCCGGGAGAGGTCACCGGGATGTGTCCCCGCAGGAATTCTCTGCCTGCAGCAGTCACAGGGAGCAGCTGAGCGGCACACAACCTCCACAGAGCTGCCTTCCTCCCGGTGATTTGCTGCAGTTCCAGCTGAAGCCTGGATTGGAGTTGTCCTTCTAGGGTTCTTCAGGGCTGGGACTCGATGATCTTTAGGGTCGCTTCCAAGCCAGGCCATTCCATGATTTGATGATTTTGCTTCTGCGCAGGGTCGCTGCTTTCAGGGCTCTGTAGAAGGGGTTAAGTCAACTTGCAGGGAGAGATGGGGAGAAGTAGAGACTTTCTGAGTCCTGTTTGTAGTCCAGAAATACAGAGAAAAACAATGTACACTGTAAAAAGAGTTTTAGAAACTTCTGGGAGGTGTCCCTGCCCTTGGCAGGGGAGTTGGAGCTATGTGATCTCTAAGGTCCTTTCCAACACAAACCATTCTATGACTCTGTGCCAAAACAGTCCCCCTTCCCTGGAATGGCAGAGATGTGGATGTTGTCTTAGTTTCATCCTCAAGTCTGTTTGAGTGTGGACTTCGACAAACGCAAACTCTTAACAACATGCTGGTCGCAGAACACGGGCCGGAAGCTACAGACTCAAAATCCAGAATATAACAAATCCCAAGGGCTTCATGAAGATAAAAGTGATGGCTGACGTATCTGCTTAAACAAGTTTACTCATCATTTATGCTCCTGTAGATATTACCTTGTGTGCTTCAGCACAGAATCACAATTATTGCTTTGAGGGTGCACGAAAGTGCCAGAAAGTGCCCTGCACACACACACACACACATGTAGGAAAGACAGGGACAAATGCACAGGAGATAAATGGCACTGTGGATTAATGCAGTCTATTATACTTCCCACACTCCTTCTCTTGGTTTTAGCATTTAACATGCATTCAATGCTCGATAGGGCACTGTGAAAAGCAAAGATGAAGGGTACTTTACTGATGTGAATGAATGATCGATTGCTTCAGCTCTCCTTGAGAAATTACAATGGAACCATGGTTAATAAAAGAGCCAGTACTTGGAGGATGAAAAGTTTTGGTGAAGAAAGATGTAGATTTTTTTTTTTTTTTAGGCTTTATTTTGATTTTAAGAGTTGCTTTTGCTGGTTTATGTGTTTTCTTGCCACCAATTTTTTTCCGTGGCAAGAGCATGCAGAGCAAACATCTGCCAAAAGGGAACAAACCACATCAATTTCTGAGATGTAGGCATTTTCATCCCAGAAAATACATGTTTCATTAAAAAAAACAAAACAAAAAACCCATCATTGCTTAAACCCAGGCAATTTTAATTGAAAAATGAATCCATTTCACTCAAACGACTGCGATGAGTTTTGTTATTTTGTGAAGCGAGCAAGAAATCAAAGGCAAACAAACAGCTCAAGACACTTTTCAGCTGGCTGCGGTCATTTGTGTATTTCTAGTTAGGGGCATTAAAGCACAAATGCTCCTGTGTGTATGCTTAAATTAAGTGATGTGCCTAAACCCGGTTCCTCCATCAGGATTTAAGTGAGAAGGAAAAGGCATTAGCAGCAATTGTGCCCCTGGAATTGTCAATGTGGAGCAAACAGGCTGTCTCATACAGCCGTGAAAAATGTCCACCCTTGGACTAGCAGGAAATCTAAACAGAAAGGCAATGACCAAGCAATTCTTTTGGAGCCCAAAGAGCAAAGCGAGGTGGTTTATCATCTCCAAGAAAGTCCTGTCTGCCTCAGGAACCAGCAGACAAACACCCCGAGCCCTGCAGCAGTGCACAGACACGTTGGATTCGTACACAGCCCTGGCAGGAATCAGGAGTCAGGAATCCTGGGAGGGTCAGGAGGAAACATCTCAGCAAAGGAAAACCATTTGTTACCCTGACCTCCAATTTCATCCCAGATTATAAATGAAGGAAATGTCACGATGAAGACGTTTGGTTCATAGACCAAACTGGAGGACGGTTTGATTCACACTGGTTTTCTTGATGGAGAATATCAAGATAATGTTTCAAAACAACAGCACTGGGGACACCAGGTTTGTTAGAAATGAACTTTTTAGGCATTATAAAATGACTTCATAAACCTCCACACTGATTTTAAGAAATATTGCACTGTAAATATCAAATATTTAAGTTGTCTATGCAATGCAAATGAATTGTTATTTACAACAGGTGTTGGAGAGGATACAAACTCCACTAACAGTGAAGCAACATGCAAAGAAATCCAATATTTAGCCAACTCCTGCTCTATTTGATTTGTTTTGGTACCATCACTGGCAGAGGCAATGGCATAGCTTTTGGCTTCCAAGGCAGATGTTTATGGATCCCACAAGTTGGGTTTCTCCTGGCATTTCTTTCTTTTCCATCTGGAAACTCCAAACCCAAGATGATTTTGGGTTTATTCACCTAGGATTTAAATGCAACTTCACAAACACGTCCTACTTCAAACATGGCTCATCCATAGAGTCCATATCCTTCTAAACAGAAAAGAATCTCTTGGACCTCTCATTACACAGACAAACCCCTTTCTGTCCCCCCAAAACCAGTTGTTTTATGCTTTATTTATGTCCCACATTTCATCTCCCAGTTCCCAACCCTCTCTCACACATGTCCTACAGAAAAGGAACTAAATTTTCCCTCTGTACCATTTCTACACCCCCGACAGCATGAACTTCACCAAAACCAAACACCATCCACACATTCTCTGATCCCTAAAAAAAAAATCCAAAAAAACAAACAAACAAAAAAAAACCAAACCCAAACCAACCAAACAAACAAAAAACCAAACCAAACCAAACCAAACCAAAAAAACCCCCAAAAAACTCCCAAACAATTTCACACCAAGAGTTTGCTACTACACTTTTTATATCAATCTCCCTAAGCTCTGATGGCCAATTCCAAATTCCTGCATAAATCTCCTCAGTCCTGGTGTGGAGGTGAGGTACATGTGGAGTGCTGTGTCCAGTTCTGGGCTCCTCAGTACAGGAGAGACACGGAGCTCCTGGGAAGGGGTCAGTGAAGGGTGATGAGGATGATCTGGGGACTGGAGCATCTCTGATAAGAAAATGTTGACGGAGCTGGGGCTGTTCAGCCTCAAGAAAAGACAACTGAGAGGGGACCTCCTTCCTGCCTGTCAGTGTCTGCAGGGAGGGCCCAGAGCAGGGACCAGGCTCTGCTTGCTCTGCCCAGCAATGGGACAAGAGGAACGGGCAGGAACTGATGCCCAGGAAGTTCCACCAGAACGTGAGTAGGAGCCTCCTTCTGAGCACTGGAACACAACATCCAGAGAGGGTGTGGAGTCTCCCTCCCTGGAGATATTCCAGAGCCATCTGGACACAATCCTGTGCCCTGTGCTCTGGGATTGTCCTGCTTGTGCAGGGGGGTGGGACCAGATGACCCCAGTATGGTGCCTTCCAGCCTGACCCATTCTGGGATTCTGCATTCCCAAAACATTTCTCCAACCACATCACCCAAGCTAGGACAGGGCCTCCTGCCCCATGACATCTCCACACATTTATAAAGCACTGCCACTCCCATCCCTCACCTGTCCAGCTCCAGCAACTGAGGAAAGATACCAGGACTTCTCACTCCAGTCCTTTGATCACATTTTCCCTGATAGGGGATGTCTAAACCCCTTCCTCACCCTCCTAAAATTCATCCCACATTTATGCCCACCATCCTGTCCTGAGCCAGACCTGCAGCTCTCACCCTGCCTGGTGCAAAAATATTTGGACCAGAATGGGAAGCTGCAAACTGCTGCTGCTTCAGACAGAAAAAAAATTACCTTTATGACTCCTTGTGAAAGTGATCACTTCCCCTGCTGCTGAGAATGACTTTCCCTGCTCTGTGTGCTGTGGGTTGGGGATCTCTGCTCTCACCGGTGCCATTGCTTCTCACACTGAACCTGTCGTACCTTCCCCCAACTCCACACCGAGAGCAAACACCAACTGCTCCACAACTTTGTTCTTTCTCTCTCCTCCACTTCTTCCTCTGCTGGAAGGGGTTTGGGAGTGCAGTACTATGCAGAGAGGGAGGTCAGCTGAAGGAAAGAGACATTTTAAAGTACAAAGTGAAGCGTAAAAGTCGATGTTGGTAACAGTGCTGGCGCTTTCTGAACACACTCCCTTGAGGCACTTGTGCCAAGATCTATTTTTTCTGATTTGTTGTGTTTTTTTTTTTTTTTTGAGCAGAAGACGGGGGAACAGAAAAATGTGAACATAATATAAGGCAGGAATCAGCTTTAAAATATGTTTGCTTGAGAGCAGGATTTTTTTTTTTTGTGGTTTTTATTTGTTTTCAAACTGCACTTTGTTCTCAAAAGCACAGAGATGACTGGGAGGAATTGTGCTGGGAAGAGAAATGGATCTCAGCAGCCTACTTGCCACCTATTGCTCTATCCCTTATACTTCATATGCCTCTTTAAATCTGACATCTCTGCAACTTTCTGAACATAAGGGCAAGCTGTGAAGTACAAGGCAAATTAATATATTTATCCCGCACAGAGTGCAATGCACTCAAAATACAGAGTCTAAATCTCTAAATACTTTTATTTCTCCTTCACTGTCCTTCCCACTCACCTTACATTTCCCTCTGCCTGGCACTGCTTTTTGAGCCACACTTTAATTTAACAGGCAGATAGATGTATCTGTCTCTTTTCAGGAATGATTATGTTTCCAAAACAGGCAAAAATCTTAAAAGAAATGCCACTGGTGAGACTCCTCTGCTCATCAGCCCCACATTTCATCGCTTTAAAGATCCTTCAGGCTCTCAGGTGACAATAATGCATAATTTCCAGAGTGCCAGAAGTCACTCTTCCCCACCACCCTGCAAGTGACATCAGGCCATAAAGCAGAGGAGCACTTAGATTACAAAAACACAAGGCACTTTATTGGCCCATAAAACACCCGCTAGAGCGGCCATGTGAATGAAGACCCCATTTTGTGGGGCAATAAATTTTGCACCAGCACCCAAAAGGCACTGCTCTTACAGGAGTTGTGCAAATCACCAGCCCTGGTCCACGACAAAAAACCCTCAGGCTGTGGCCAGGAGGACTCGTGCCTGCACGACGATTAAAATGCACCACTGGTCGTCCAAAAAATTAAACTTCAAAGAGATCCTGCCCTAGTAAGAAAAGAGTAGAAACAGATAATAAAAGGATGAACAGACAGAATAAAAGGCCTGAGGAAGTTCATTACAACTCACCAGGCTCTGAGGTTTGTTTCAGGTAAGACAAGACTCCCTTTCTGCTGGCAGAAGGCAATGGATGAAGCATTTAATGAACTCAGCCACAGCAACTGCCTGTTTACAGGGAGGGCCAAGGGAAATATCCAAGTGTTCCAATCCATTCAAATGTGAAAACTGTGAGCCCCTTTATCAGAAACCTCTGCTGCTGATAGCAAATTTGTTCTCTAGGGGGGAAACGGATTCAGCTTAAAAACCACTGTTAAGAGCCCAATGCAGGTGCTGGAAAGAAAATTACCTGATGAAAGATCAATAATGTTTCTCCTCTCCCTGAATCGAGGCTCATGTGCAGAATAAAAAATCCAGAGACTGACTCTCTGTTGCCTTCAATGAGTCATTGTAACTGCAACCAGGGTAGGAAATTACATATTTAAAATCATGGGGTGAAAATCGCATTGCATTTGCTCAGGTAGGGACCCAAAAAGAGAAGAAAACAGGGAAAGTCACACTCAGTGCACCATAAAAGCAGATGGAGCAGCCCAAATGTGTTTCCTTGCAGCCTCAGTGCTTAAAAACAGGATTTCATACAAAATGGTTAAGTGTGCTAAGTTTATGCAACAGCTGCCAAAAAGTTGAGCACATGGATCCAGCTGACAAGTTCCCTAAATGAATTCAGCAGCAATATCCATTAAAGGACCAAAGCACCACAGGAGAGATGCTACTGAAGCATGTGACTGACCTTTCTTTTTAAAATAAAAGGATTTTACATCAAAACAGGGTCAGGCTGAAATGCAAGAAGCTAAAGGGACTAATCCTAAATATAATTTTTTCCTTTTCCTTCCCAAACGAACAGAAGAGTTTGTTCACCTGAAAATGGACTTCTGGAGTACAGTGAGAACCTGGAGAATTTCAGACACATGAGACCTTGGATAAATGGTGATGGCTCAGTTATTATAGAGCAGAAAGAGCTGTTCCCCTCCTTGTCAGCTCACTAAAATCTCAGTCAGCGTGTGCTGTGGTAGCAACAGGAGGCACACATCAATTCCAAACTTCTGGGCTGCTTTTGAGTGATTTGAATCAATAACCCCATTGCTTTCTGGATAAAACCACTGAAATTAAAAGTTGGGGATAACTCATTATATGTAAAGTTCTGCCCTTTGGTCACAACAACCCCTTGCAGTGCTCCAGGCTGGGGGCAGAGTGGCTGGAAAGGGATTTGTTACTACCCAGTGTTAATTCTTTAATTGAGAGGAACAAGTCAGTATCAGATATACCAAATCTCAAACCAGCTCTTGGTTTGTTTGTTTCTTTGTTTTTGTTTCAGGACTTCTCCCTGAAAACTGGATAAAACACAACCACTGGGTGAGATCCAGACTCATAACTACTGATGCGTGTGACATCCAAGCCACCCATCCAACCACCTCCTATCCAGGACTGAGCCACCCTGGAGGTACCAAAACACAGACTGTGGCTCTCTGGTTACTTAAAAGCCTGTAGGAATTTAGTGTCTGTTCCTTCCATGGGTTTAAAAGCACCAGCTCCATGGAGACAGGCAGATTTCCCTTTCTCAAAGCTCTTTTGCTCTTCAGGCTGACGATTCCTGCACAGAGAACGCCACAAATCAGTTCTGCTGTCAACCCACAAGTTGTGCACAGTCTCCTGGCCGGAGCACTCACCTGGATCCCTTCCCCTTATCCCAAAATTGCTGAGAAGGTGCAAAGATAAGCAAGCTGGAGGCATGAAATCAGCAGGGTAAGTGCTGAGACATGACTGAATCCCACCGTTTTCCTTAACTGAGGTCTACAGTCACGGGAGGCTGCCAGAAGCCCGATCAGAGCTGGCCTTGTTCTTGCTGTTGGTCCAGATGACATCCCAAAAAAACCCCATGCCAGCCAACACGATTTTGTGGTGTGTTGAACTCTGCCTAGATTATTGGACTGATGATTTTCCCTGGAATTTATCACTCTTCTTTCCCTTCACCACTTCATTCCAAAGATAAATGAGGGTTATCTCAGGTCAAAAAAAACTCTCAAGAGTTTTTCAAAATGTTTGGAAAGCCCTGAAGCAACCACACAATTTAAATAAAATAAACTTTAAAAAATAATCAAAAATCACTGCTTCCTGATTTTCCACTTTCCCTCATTAATGACAAAAAAATTAAAAGAAATTAAGTCATCACTGGGTGGAACAGCTAAGAGATATTTTTAGCTGCATTGCCAAAGAGAAATGTTCTGCCCATATATTCCACCCTGTCAGACCAACATTTATCTGGGCATTTGGGGGTTCTCTCAGCAGCTCCATCAGACCACAGTGCCCACAGTGCTCCTGACACAGCTGCAGCCATTCCCAGCCCTGCCTCTTCCTGTCACAGGCAGTCACAACTTCAGTTCAGCAAGATTTCGGCAGATTTTACACCCTTGGTGAGATATAATTTTGTGCCATGTTCTCTCACTATCTCTTACAGAAGATAAAAAATCTCTATCAGTGCAGGATCTTATCTGCCCTAAAAACTTCCATAGTGGAACTTGCTGGATCAGCTGCATTGCTTTGATTACTCCACATCAATCTCTTGCATAAATGCATTAATTCAATGCCACTTTAGAAGTGTGCTTTATTATTAGTATTTTGGAGGCTGGAAGATGCGAGAGAACTACAAAGAAAGGTAGAGAACAGAAAATAAAACCAGCAATCCACAGCAGCAGCTTTTAAACAATGTTAGAAAATCAAATTGTCAAATATCTGATCAGAGATTTTTTTTTTCTTAATAGAAATATCCCTCTTTCTTTCTGCCCTCCTTCCCTGGAGAGTTCATTTTTAACACTCCTTTACTATTTCCCAACCAGCCTGGTACTGTCCAGGACAGTAAATTGCAGATCATAAAAATTTTACCAGAGTTTAGACAACATTCCTTGTTAGAAGAGCCCAACAGTTCAGTAACAGCTGTTGTCTCTTGAGAAAATCTGTTTGCAGATGGGATCGTTGGGGGAAATTCAAGGTATTTCAGTTAATTGTTCAAAATGCAGAGCAGCTTAGAGTCCCTCTGAAGCCACACAGAATTAAGCAATAATAATAAAAAACCTGAGTTCAGGAGAAAGCACTGATCATATCAAAGCCTATTTCATGTATGCTGCCTTTTTCCAGGTTCCCTATTTCAGCAAAATCAAATTTGTTGTTGTTGCTGAAGAAAATAACTATTCCTTACCTGCATGATAAGATGAAATTTAACATTGTGACTACACAAGGTGATATTTGTTCAGATGTTGACTGAAGGAACAAAAATTTTTTTTAAAAGCTTGAGGAAATTACCTTAAAAAGGAGCTGTTTTCCTACCCTGCATTTTCAGTTGAATTTTTTTTTTCTCTGCAAAGATCGAAAAACTGAGGTCACCCAAGACTGCTCCTTTCCAGTGAAATATCCAACTGTTTCTCATCAGCTGCCCCTTTCAACAAACTTTCAAATTTGTTTGTTTTGTATTGGTTTTGGTTTTTTGTTTCTCTGTTTGTTTGGGTTTTTGCTTTTTTGAGTTTTGTTTGTTTGGTTGGTTGGTTGGTTTTTTTGTTTTGGTTTGGTTTTTTGGTGGGTTTTTTCCCACAACTGACTCCAAGGACAAGCTTTCCTCCACACTGCAAGCACTGGCCAGGTGCACACTGCTCCCACAGAGAGCACAGCACTTGTTTTTCCTTTTACAGCACTATTTTTACAAAAGCATAAACGAGCCAGGTTACTTCTGGTTTAACATTTTGGCTTCTCTCCTGCTTCAGTTCCCATTTCTGTCGTTCTCAGAACTAATTTCTGTTTCTTTTCTCCTGGTTTCTGTGCCTTGTCAATGAGGGCTGGAGGTTCACCCAGCCCAGCAAAGTGATGCTCTCATTTGGGCTCTCACTGCACTACAAATGCTGGCAAACAATATCGAAATCTCATTTTCGGACCAAGATGTAATTGGGTCTGAACTTACCTCCGGTCTTACCCTGACGTAATTCCATTACCTTTAATGGAATTACTCTCGATTTGCACCGGTGTCTTGAATTGAACTTTTGCTTTTCAGGATTTATATATCTTGTTTTCCTACCATTTAAAACGAGAAGCCAGCCAAAGTCATTTCCAACCCATTTTCCCCTCCCCAATAAATTCAGGCATTATTACAGTTTATCTCTGCAACCTCCAGTTGCTCTTGTACATCATCCGTCTCATTATTCACAATTTCTGCAGGACGTTGCATTCCATTATCTCTTATTTATAACCTGAGATGTCTGAGAACAAAAAGGGGGAAGGGTTCTCCAGGATACACTTTTTTTGGGTTTTTTACAAATCTTCTTACTCATTTCCAGATGCTCCCTGCCTACAGCCTATCCTTTATCCTCCTGAAATTTGTGTCCTGTCCTTTAAATACAGCTGCCCATGACCCACCTTGTGGCTAATAAAAAGGAGGATCCAAAGAGGCATTGCAGATAATCTGTGAAGTAGCAGAAACATAAAGAGACATTTGACATTATCCAGTTTTTAATTCAGCCCAGGTGGGAAACCACAATTGTTGATGCGGTGGGTGATCAGAAAGTGAGAGGTGGGAAAAAGGCTTCCAGTTCATCATCAAAAAACATTATTTAGCCCACATTCTGTAAATAATACTACATTATTCAGCAATGCAGTGGTGGATTAATTTTGTAAATTAAAAAGGAAGCAAAGTAATAAAATAAAGGAATAAATATATCTGGATACAGTCACCAAATGGGAATATTCCAATCAAATAGAGGCAGCTCAGGATCAAATAGAGGCTGACTCAGGAGCATTTTTGTGTGACCAGCTCAGTGAAAACACCTCTGCTGCAAGGTGTGATCCCTCTCAGTAGGAGAGGAGACCTTCTCACCTCCAGCCTCTGCCCATCTTCACAGGGTGGGAGCATTTCCTCTTGCTCCGGGAGCATCTCCTCAGAAAAATGCAGTTCAAAAGTCTTTGAGACACCTGCTCAACCTCTATTTCCTTTCACAAGTGGAGTCAAATGTGCACAGCAAAGCCTTGGTGATGGGTTACCCCAGTTAAGCACACTCAAGTCTATTTGTTAATTGTATTTAATTCTTTTTCTGGTGTTAACTCCTTACCCTCTCGTCTTTTCACTCCTTTCCCTGACAGATTTAAGGACTTTCCTCCCTTGAAGAGGCTTGTACTCTGTAACGAGTCACTTCTCAGACTAATTTCTAAGAAAACAAATAAAAATAAACCCAAAATCAGACTGTTACAAGGTTCACTGAGAAAAAAATCTCTTTTTTTAATAGATCTCGATTATGTCTTGTGTTTTCCCAGGATGCTTTTTTATACTTTAACCACAAACTGTGAACACTGAAAACATTCCACTCTGTCCTGCTGCATAATTCCTGAGTTATACAGAGAGACAAAAAATTCATTTTCCTTCCCCAAACTCACTAGTTAAATGGTCCAACCTGGGAATGCCATTCCTGGGAATTCCTGCTGAGTTTCTTGACCCACATCGGGGCAGTGCTTTGCAAGTCGCACCACAGTTTTAAAACTGGTTCAGATCATTTCCTTTTTGGAACGACTTTGTGCCTGGCTCTACAGGAACGTGCTGCTGGGCAGGACTCAGCCTAACACAGCTCCTCCAGCCCCCTCGGGGGAACTTCCCTGGTCTTTGTGCCAGCTCTGAATTTCAGCAGAAATATTTTCACAGCCACTTAGCACTGACAAGAGAAATCACTTATGAGGATCAGGCCTGATAGCAAACACAGAGAAAACCCATTAGAAATGCTCAGTTTTGATTCCAGTTAACTTTGCAGAGAGCTGTCACACTCCTTATCCTGCCTTTCAGACTCAGCAGAGCATGGAGGAAAACTCCTCTTTAGGTGTGCCTGTGCTGGGAGAAGAGCAGAGAGATTTGGGTAACAGGAATGATGTTTTCAGGTGACAAGGGAGCGTTTAGCTCTTCCCCAGGGTGAGACCTGGGCATTTATCCTTCTCCTTCGAGTACCCTCTTCCTTGAAAAGTGAAGCAGGTTTTATGAGCCAGAGGAGACACAGGATATCCCAGCCACATCCCAGTGGCATCCTGGAATTCTGTGTCAGCAACAGTGTGCCCGGCAGAACCAGGGATTGTCCCTTTGTGCTGGGCACTGGGGAGGTCACACCTCATATCCTGTGTCCAGTTCTGGACCCCTCATGACAAGAAGGACATTGAGGGGCTGGAGCACGTCCAGAGAAGGGCAAAGGAGCTGGGAAAGGGTCTGGAGCACCAGGAGCAACTGAGAGAGCTGAGAAAGAGGCTTAGCCTGTAAAAAGGAGACTCAGGGGGGACCTTATCCCTCTCCACAACTCCCTGACAGGAGGATGCAGCCAGGTGGGGTCACTTTCCCAGGTAACAAGTGACAGGATGAGAGGAAACAGCCTCAAGTTGTTCCAGTGGAGGTTTAGATTGGGTATCAGGAACAATTTCTTAACCAGAAGGGTTGTCATTGTTAAAAGCAGCCCAGGCCACCTGGACATGGAACTTGAGGACGTGGTTTAGTGTTGACCATGGTGGTGATGCTGGGTTTGGCAGCTGGATCTGACAATCTAAAATCCCTTTTCCTATCTGAACTATGATTCTCTGACTCTGTAACACTACCCTTGTACAATCCCTGCCAGACTCCTGGTGCACACCTCACCACGAGGGTCAGATGCCCTCACAGCCCCAAAATTACTCTGCCCAGGCGTGTGATTGGCTGAAAGCGCTTCACGAGGGCTCAGTTTCACCGAAATCATCTTCTGCCTCCACAGGAGCCAGGGATTAACACCATGACAGAGCATCTTCACCTGCACCAGGCAGTGAGGAACGCTGGCTCTTTGTCCCCTCCACAGACAAATTATCATTCCTGGACTGATGAAGAAAGTGGAAGTGTCTGCTACAGACAGCACCAGGACATGAGGAAACACAACACATCTCACAGTGCACAGCTCACTGCTAAAAACCTGTTACCATGGGCCACGGGACCAACCCAATTAAAGGAATTTAAGAACCTTAATTAATGTCACTCAAAACCTTAGGTATTTAAATCCACCTGCAGAACAAGGGTGAAAATGCTTCATTTATTCTGTGTTTTTTCTGTTAAATGTTTCTGAGCTCAGCTTCCCATCAGCTGACAGTATCAATCCTTGCCGACTTTGCTATGTTTCTTCACCAATCTCAGCCAAAATTGGAGTGATCTGTCAAAAAAAATCCACAACCCCCCCCCCCCCCCNGGAAAAAAACCCCCCCCCCCCCCCCCCCCCCCAACCTTTGATGTCTGTGTTTCCCTGGATTTTGCAGGGGTAGGGAGAGTGTTTCCTTATTTTTCCTTTTGAAAAGGGATGGTTTGAAGAACTCACGTGCTGCTGATGCAATCCTGTTGATTTAGAAAGAAAACACACAAAGACCTCATCCTCAAATTGGGTAAAATGAGGAAAAAAATGCACCAACAGAGAACACTAAACCAAGCACCAGGGTTGTATTTTTTTGTCAAGCTGCCTCTCTGGCAAGTTCTGTGGCCTAAATCCTCCTGTCCATCCCAGAGCTTCCACAGCCACCCCTCCAGTCCCTTTTCCTGGGCATTCTGCAGGGTGGGAGCTTTTATCAGCTGCATGATGGAGCTGAACTGTTCCTTCTGGTCAGCCAGAGGAAAAAGCAGCCTGAATCCCATCATCTTTGGGAGAGGGAGATTATTGCTGAGCACTTGCACCTGTGGGACCCAGCCACATCTTTCTAAATACCCTGGAAAATAAAGTGTTACCCCTGGCACCTTTGCTGGCTTTTCTTGCTGCAATTAGTGAGTGCTGAAATAAAGGTGCTGCTAATGCTGGGGTGAACTGTGATTCCACTTCTGACTGACTTCACATTTCTGCTTTGTCTTTTTTTTTTATTATTTTTTCCCCCTAATGTTCTCCTTTATGCAAGACCTTGAGTATTTATTTTGACAGCTTACATTATTCAGCAAGCAATTAAACTTTCAAATGTATTGTGTTCTCATAGCTTAAAATAGCTTTGGCAACATCAGTAGGGTTTCTCAATCCCCCACACAATGCAGATAAAGAACTTCTCTGTTGAATTTTTTTCTTTTTTTTTTTTTTTTCCTGCAGGGTGCTTTTTTTAAGCAAATACAGTATTTTAGAGAGTCTTCATGTTTTGACATTCTAACACAAATCAGGCAAATACTACCCATGGAATTTCCCCAAAAAAAGTTAAAATTTGCAACAGGTAAATAAAATGTGATATAGGATAATGAAAGTAAACAGACAAAGTGTGAGGAACAAACCAGAATGTGCAGCTCCTAAAGTTCCTCTTGTTCATGGCTCTGCCTGTCCCCTGCACTCTGCCGTGGGAGGTTATGAGGGGTGGGAGAGAGAAAAATATTTTCAGGATTCAGTTTAAAGAGATAATTAAAATAATTGTGAACACCCCCAGCACTCCCAGCTTGTCTAAAAGCAGAGGTTTTCCAGCCCTTGGAGCATCTCTGTAGTCTCCTGTCAACTTTGTCCAACAGTTCCACATTCTTCTTGTCCTGGGGGCCAAAAAACCCAAATCCTTTGTTTGAAAAAGCCCTTTAGAGAGCTCCAGCAAATATAAGCTACCAAACACAAACATTTGCAGTTTTCCCACATTTCCAAGCACAACTCCAATTCTGTTTTAATTCTGTTACTATTTCTCTAAACCTCCGCATTTTGCTCGCTGAAAAACAAGATTTTGTGTCATCCAGGGGAAGGGAAGGGAAGGGAAGGGAAGGGCTGCATGAGATGCAGAGGATGACATTCTATGGTTATTATTATTTCTTACACCATTCAATATCCTGGTGATGTTGGACTGAAGGATTCATACCTGCAACTGCTCATTACAACTGTCACCACTCCCTGCAAACACACCTCAGCTTTCTCTGCTCAACAGAGCAAGGGTTAGCTGCTATTTTTTCCCCCCTGCTATTTACCATGAAACAATCTCCTTTTCTCCCTGTAGCGACCCCTGCTCCTCAGTAATTTATTGTCCTACTCCTCTTGGCTTCAAGCACCCAGTGCCAGAGGAGAGAGGCAGGAAGTGCTTCAGCTGACAGCCTTAAAGCCTAAAACTTGCTGAGATTTTCCACCCTTTAAGTTGCATTTTCAAGTGAAGGGATGTCTCTGCAGAGCAGCTTGGGAGTTTCTGCACTGCAATCCAGCCCCAGCCAAGAACCACAGCAGCCCCAACTACCTGCAGAAAAAGGAGGTTTTTTCTTTCAGAGTACCCTGGACAATCTTCCCCCTTTCCCCAGGTAACAGAGAGTAAATTGCTGCAGTTGTTCTGGTCTGAGAACAAATGTTGGACATTTTTAGGCAGAGGTAACCTTTTTTTTCATCAAAACAAGAGGTAGAGCTAGAAGAAGCTTCAGGCCTACAAGTGAGTTCCTGTACAGCTGAAGGAAACTTATCTATTTTTACAACTCCAACACTTGGTCTAATAAAAGATGCCAACTCTTTAACACTCAGACTGAGCCAGGCCAGGTTTTTGAACAGCACAGTGCTGAGATTCCCATCTTTACAAGGCGAAGCCTAAGTTTGGTCTGCTCACACAACCCTCCTCCTCATTCTATATCCCCAGACAAAAAGTGCTGCTTTTCTGACTTGCTTTGCAAACGCAGCATTAAGGCTCCTGGCACACACAGCATCACAACTCTCCTCTTTCCTTTCCATTAGTGCAAGAAAATTAAGGGAAAAAGAAAAGCCACCTCTGATTTGAGGCTCATCAGAGGAAAATCATTGGCAAAACTGGCAGGTGCCCCTCGCTGCCTTGGCCCCTGTGTGGGAGGTGGCGAGGCAGGAGCTGGGATGTCACCACTGGGGACCTCCAGTTTGGTCTCTGAAAGGCAGAGTCACAATGATGCCTTGGGAAGGCTGAGCTGGAACAGAGACTGGACAGAGCTGGAGAATAAAGTAAATATTTATTGAAAGGCCTTGAAGGGTACACCTTGGGCAGGACAAGAGCCTGACCAGGGCTACACCCAATATGGACCCAAAATGGTCACAAAATGGACAACTGATCATGAGGTTTCACACTTTTATAAGTTTTGGCCCATTTGCATATTGGGGTTTAATTGTCCAATTACAGCTTCAGGTTGTGAGGTCCCATCCTTCTTGTTTATCTCTTCAGCCACTGTTGTTTGTGCTTTTGGGCCTGAAAGCTGTCCTTGGTCTCCAGTAGGAAAAGGATTTGTTTTGTCTCCCTACTCTGTGAAGAGCTGACTGACACTTGATATGAGGCTCAGAACTGCACCCTTGGGCAGCACAGAACCTGAAAAACATGAAAGCTAAAACTTAAGGCATCAACAAGACAAGGTCACAAAACCTTGGCATTCTGGATGAGCCATGCAATTTCTGTCCAGCCCTGCTGGCATGTCACAGCCCAGGAGGAAGTGGGAGATGGTGGGAGATGTTTCGGGGCAGTCTGGGAATGTGTGGAGGGAATGGTTGGTTGCTTGAGCCCTGCTGATTTTCCTTTGCTGTTTTCACTACTCTGAACACCTTGAATCCTCAGCACCATCCTCAAATCCAACCAGTTTTGCTCCACCAAGAGCTGCATTCAGCCCCCAGGGCTTGTTTTTAGGTAAAAAAACCCCAGCATTCCCATTGCTGGAGCTGGCCGTTTTCAATCCGTGGTTTCCTAGGAGACATTTTTCATGGAATGAAAAGCGTGACTCACTGGGTTGCAGGAGTGTCCCTCTTCCCTCCTCCTCAGAGGTCAGCCCCATGCTCTTTGTCTCCTGTGAACACACACCAGAGCTCCCATTTCGACACCACATTAACTCACACTTGGCTTTGAAGGAGTCCCTGAGGGAAAAAAGCCTTTTCCTCCCATCTCCCTCCAAGACTGGATTGTGGAGGTCAGCCCCAACAAACCCATCTGCACATCCCAACGTGATTGATCACCACCCAGCCTGTCCTCAGACAAGTAATGAGCCACCAGCATTAATCCAATGTTCGTGACGGAGAAAGTTTAATTAACAAATTGTATTTTTATATGAAATTTAGGATTCAGTGCGTGCGGATGATAATAGGATGTTTGAATACCAACCTGCCAGGCAGAGAAAGACAAAATGTTTTAACTCTCATTAGTTTAATCACTGCCCAACAGTTTCGTTCAGTGCCAGGACAATCAAAACATTTAGGACAGGACAATGCAAGATCTTTTGAGGCAAATCAAGAAATGCAGGAGGAATTGGAAGAAGCACCAAAAAAAATGAAGGAGACTCCCAGAAGGTAAAAAATCCAAACAAAAGCAAACCAAACAAACCCAAACAAACCCAAACCAAACAAAAACCCAACCAACCAATCAAAACAAAACAACAAACAAACAAATAAACCCCCAAATAAACCCCTCAAACCAACGNAAAAAAAAAAAAAAAAGAGTTAGAAGCTGTGAAAAGTAGAGGAGCATTATCCTGCCCAAACCCTAGACAGCCTCATCAATCATCTCCATCACTTTATGTCAATTTGCCACTTACAAAAGCAAAGGCAAAACCCAGTCTGGGAAGATGGAACAAAACACACAAAACCACAAAACTGAATCCAGAACAAAAGGCTGAGAATAAACCAAGTTAAATCTGTGTTACTGAAAGCTGCACATGAGCAGCATAATCCTTTGGGCAGGAAAATCTTTTACTAAGAGGAGAACAGGAAGGATGAAGAGAATCTTTGCATGGAAAAATGACAGAGCTGATGTTTCCTGTTTGCTATTTCCCTTTAATGGGAGTAATTTCAAATGTATCAGGCATGAAAAAATAGTGGTCATTGCCTACACCACCAATTAAAAAAAACAAAAAATAAATCCAGCTTTAATTAAACTATGCAGATCCTCAGCACTCCTTCTCTACCGCACTTCTACATCCTACATCCACTTCTATGTCCTTCTCTACACCCTTATTTTTGTTCAGGGACATACACCTGTGCAAATATTCAATATGCTTTATACCCACTTGAAGAAGGAGAGGAGTTTTTGACAATACAAAAACCCATAGAAGACCTTTTGTTAGCTTGTGCTGCACATTGAATAGTAAGTACTATTTATTGCTTACTTTCAGATTAAGTGAACAGCCCTGGAAAAGAGGGCCTGCACTCCAAACATGGCACCAGGATTGTGCCTCTTTAGAACTATAAGGCTTGGTCCTCGAAAGTAATTTCTAATTTGGGATGCATTGGTCACTCAGCATAATTCATTCTCTATTGCAAAATCGTTTCCCAAATCTAGAAAGACTGGACATAACACAAAGTCATTTATCACACTGACCTTAGCGCTTAACACAGTCTCAAAATTAGCCTCAATCCTCTTTTCTGGGACAATCTGGCTTGTTGGGTTTTTTTATTATTATTACTATTATTATTAGTCATACCAAAATTTGTTGTTTCTGCTTGCTGGTGTGACCAGAACAGTAGTCAGAAAATATGATTTTGCCATAATTTAGCAAAAAGCCACAGTTTTTGGCCTGACCTGACAGTGCAGGGTCTCAGGGACTGGTCTGAACTTGTCTTGACCTGAGCTCAGTTGAGTTGATTTCGGCTGCAATGACAATGGTCTGGACGATTGCCACTGACCGAATTTGTTCTGGTTTTGCGTCAGCTCACAGAAATAACAGGTAACTACTCTGTGTAAAGCCCGGGTTAAAATAGGTGTGGATGAGTGCAAGCACAGGAGAACAGCAGCAATCCCAGTCTGTAACAAAAACACGTCGCTCATCACTGCTCATGGCAGCAGAGCTGCCCCGGGAACCAGGTAAGAAGGACTTTTTATAGACAAAAAGAACAGAAAACTTGAATATCTGTGAACCAAGTAAACAAAAGTACCAGCAATAACAATTTCAGTTCTATTATTAATTAAGGAACTGAAGAAATTAGGTAATGTGGACAGTAAGAGTGTGAAAAATTCACTAGTCTAACAATAAAACAATAAAACTAGCCTAAGAATAAAACCATTGTGCTCCCTTTTGGCCCCAGTAGGTTTTGGGGAATAACAAAATGCACAACCCTGTGGTGTTGCAAGGCTGGGATGACTGGAGGATGCCAGGGCCACACTGCCAGGAAAACTGATGGGATTGATCTGCTGGAGCCTCCAATCCCCAGACAACTGCGACAGAGCTGCCCTGAGAGACACAGCCCTGCTTTGGAAGTGAAATACTGACCCTGACAGTGACCAAAACACCTCCCAGCAATCCTTCTCATTCTTACCACTCCTACAACTGCTTCTGGCACAGCTGCTGCCCCAGAGAAGCAAACACGGTGGGAGTTTTACACACCTTGTTTTGCTGTTCAAAGGATTGCTGACTAAAACCGTAATAAATACCAGGAGCTCGGACATCCCTGCAACGGAGGCAGGGTGGAGATAAATTTAGGTATGTGCCAAACCAAATGTTCAGGCTGTGATGAATTATTTTAAGCCTGGAACTTCACTTGTAATATTTTACCCAGAAACACTGGCTTTAGTCAAGAACTCGAGTCAAAGAGCAAATTTAAGCCTGGCTACCTCCCCAGGGTGAAGGGCAAAGCAAATTAATTTTATAGAACATTTGTTGTCACGTTATAATATAATTTATTTTGTTTGTTTCTTGTTGAAATGTAAATTTACAGAACAAACTATTTGGCAATAACAGAGGTTTTTTTATCTGAGGAATAAAACCAATAGGAACCATAATGGGGCAGGGACACCCTAGAGGGGCTGCAGAAATGCAAGCTTTAAATTTACGCATTTTCAAACCAGTCAGGTTATTTATCAGAGCAAAGAAATGAATAAAGCACACAAATAAACAAGAAAATAAATGTCAGCAGGCCTTTTTTAGTGTGTTTAAATCAGGCAACCCCTAATTACCCCATTAAGGAGAGCTCTACACCCAGCAAGTGCAGTAATGCTTCTGTCAGAGGACAGACCTGGAGACTGTTTGACATGTCCTTTATCCAAGCATTCCTGGTTTTCCTCTTACAAAGGTGCTTGGAGACTGGATGGCTAAAATAACTTGGACAGTTGTTCCTAGAACTTTAAAAAGGGAAAGCTTAAAGCATCAAATATTGTCCATGTCACATACTTTGTTAGGGCCAAGGAGGTGCTCAAGGGTCTCTGTTTTCACCTCTTGAAAACCAACTTAGTCATTCTGCATTACAGGGCATTAAAGACATCACAACAAATTGTTTAATAGTCAAATAACTTTGGGTTATAGGCAAAGCATGAGGTTGAAGAAATTTCAGAGGAATTTTTTATCACATTCCAGTACCACAGCAGTACTGAGTATTTTTTTTCTAAAACTTCTCCTCTGAATAAAATTGGGATTGGGATGGCTGTGGAGCCAGTCTTAAGGCTTTTTAGGAAATAAAGGATTGTATTTTTTTAATTTTTTTTTTGCTTGTTTGTTCTTATTCTCATCAATCTGGATTTCAAAAGCCAGAGTTAAATGTTCTGCCATACACACAGCTCAGACTGTGCAGCCACATGTTAACAGCAAAAAAACTAAAGAGGACAAAATGATTAAAAAAGGATTAAAAATAATCTGTTCACTGTTGTTTTGCATATTGAGTAATCACAGCTGTGACAAGTAAATTGAACTAAAAATCACTCCAGTCCCTAAAAAACCCCAACAAACAAACCCACAGAATAACCTGAACCCACTACTGAAGGAAAATACAGATCATCACAAATAGTGTGCATCTTCCCCAAGCCCACAGACATTTATGTATCAAGCAGCACCTCTTTAAGTGTTTAAAAAAAAAATACAAATGGCTGCATATAAACATCAGACCATCCCCAGGGGAGCAGACACCTGCCCATAGGTGTGTCCTTGATAAGATCTTATGGCTTTTTAAAAACCGGTCGCCTGTTGTCACAAGGACCTAAGGTATCCATGAAATCAGCATTTAATTAGAAAGTCATAATATGTGATTATATTAGATCACAGAATTACCTAAATTTTAATGTTGGAAAGGGCCTTTAAGATCATTAATCAACCAGCATCATCACCATATTCCCCATCAAACCATGTCCTCAGGTGCCACTTCCCCTGTTTTTTGAACACTTCTAAGGATGGCCCCTCCACCACTTCCCTGGGCAGCATTTTCTAATGCTTGACAACCCCTTACATCATGATTTTTTTTTCCTAATACCCAACCTAAACCTCCTCTGGTGCAGCCTGAGGTCATTTCCTCTCATCCTGGCACTTTTCACCTGGGATAAGAGGCTGGCATCCACCTGACCAAAACCTCCTTCCTGTTAATTGTCGGGAGCAATAAGGTCTCCCCTGAAGCTCATTCCCTCCAGGCTAAACACCCCCTCAGCTGCTTCTCATGAGAGAAGATCCTTGAGCCAGCAAAATATTAAGAAGAGTGCCCCAGAAAACACAGCAAATTCACAAGCATAATAATTCAGGATGCACAGAATACAAGGGAGGTGGGCCAGAGTGTAAATTTGCTGCTGCATCCACCAACGTGGAAGGAATCAAGCCATGAAAGCCATAAGAAAGGTCATGAAAGAAGGGAATGATTTTTATTAAGCCTATTGATGAGAGAGGGAAGGGTCTGGAAAGAAGGAATTATGGTGCTTGTGGGTACAAACAGAAGGATGGTGTCAGCTTTCCGTGTTTTATCTGACTTCCTTATGTACAGCATTCTTCTGAAGCTGATCCTGCTCTTGTTTCACCCAGGAATTATTCCGAGTTTGTGTTTTCCAGGCGTCTTTGCGATTTTACAATCATCCTACACTGTGCCAAGGGTAGTTTAAAATGTCATATGAGGTTCTTTGCTTATGCTATTTATTTTTTTTTCCCGGTTTCTCTGAACACTGTTTTGTCCCTGCTTAGGCAAACTTTGATTTCAGCTAGAAACTCTTCTCCCTCCATGAAAACAGAAGGCAATGGGGAAAACAGTGAGCCGTTCACACGCTCATCATAAATCTCTCCTCTCTCACAATAAACAGTCCATCATGTTCCAGCTCCCCCTCATGCTGATGATTTTCCCACTCTACAAATGCCAGATTTAATGCCTCCTTCAGCTCCTACTCCCCTCTTTGTGCCCTCATCTGCACCATCATTTACGAATCAAAGGCTGCCTGGATCACCATTTATGAAGCTACAACATTTTCTCCATAGGTCCAACAGCTCCTGCTGGTGTCACTAAGGCTCTGTGCAGAGAAACCTCAGAGAGGGATGTCACACCAGGAACTCTGGAGCCCTCACAGGGTGGTTTGGGTTGGAAGGGACTTTGAAGATCATCTCGTTCCAATCTCCCTCCATAAATTCTCCTGTCCAGGTGTTAATCAACACGCAAAAGCAGCAGATTTGGCCACGAACCAGCCAGGAGGGTTCCTGGTGAACCGTTCAGAGCATCCTGCATTATACAACAAAGGGAGCAGCTCTTTGCGCCACGACTTTATTCTCACAGCTTGTTGATTTTAAGCCTAATCAGCATTGAATAATTTCTTAATGTTTTGGAAGATAATGAGAAGTCAGAGCTGAGAAGGAAAGAATTACATCTTGATTTTGACCAGTCCCCTCCAAAATCTAGGGAAAAGATCCACCTGAACACAGTCCAAGGCAAAATCCCCCATGAGCAGCAGACCCGTAAATAATAGAACTGCACTCCCTGCAATTACCAGCAATGAATGGCTTTGATCCTGGGTAGCTGTCACCTGCCTTGGGTCCTGCAAAACGTGGAGGGAAGGGATGAGAGAGGCAATCCACCAAGGTGCATTTTTCGGGAACAGTACCCATCTGCACAGGAATAATCTCCTTTTGCTGAGCAGGCACAGCAGCTCATGCATAAACCAGATCTTCCCAGCCCTCTCCATGTCGCAGCCCCTGCTGAATGCAGAGAGGGAAGCAGGTGCTTCTGTGGTTTTGTGTATATTATTTGAATGGGTAGATTGGGAAAATTGCTCAGACCAGTCCAGGGAAAATGCTCTTTCTCTGAAAAGGAAATCTGGGCAACGGCAATAAAGAGATGCTCTGGATTTCTGAGACCTGCACAATGACTCTGTGGTCAGGCAGCTGGATTCAGGAATATCTTCGCAAGAAAATATGATGTAGTTTGCTTTTAGCAGAATAAAAGCATCACTGACAAGCACAAGCATCCCTTTTTTTTTTCCTCTTTATTCATCATTTTGCCAGTTGACAAGTGTGAGATGAGTACTCACTACATACTCATTTCACTTCTAAACAATGGAGGGAAAAAATGGTCAACAGTCTTGAATGAGAGAAGAGTCTAAAAATAAATATTCAACATTTAATGAACTTTACATATTAGAAATAGAAAAGGAGGTGTATAACTGATTATTTATTGTTGCTATTCACATAAAATGATCTCTATATTAGAATCATGGAATGGTTTGGGTTGAAAGGGACCTTAATGATTGTCTAGTTCCAACCCCCTTCCATGGGCAGGGAACCTTCCACTAGAGCAGGTTGTATTCTTACATCTGTTACCTCTATGTTGAAAGATGGAGGAGGAGGAAATCTTTCAGTGGGAGCAGAAATTACTGCAGGAACTGCAAGTGCTCTGTTGGCCGCCAAACTGTGTCCCTGGATGGGGGTTTAGATAAATGAAAATCCCAATATTTTTTCACTTCATCTTTTTCCATGCCTCAATTTATGTGTCTGCCTAACAGACACATCAAAACACGAGGCACTTGAAAACACAAAAAACCAAAAATTATNATTTTGCATATTTATTTAAGAATGTCTGTGTAGTGTATATAGACACACACATATACATACACACCTACAAAAATAATTTATCTCCAATTATATACCTGGAAAAAAAAAAACCCAAAAACATGTAAATGCTAAAATAATGCTTGTTGGTTGCACTGCTCGAGCAGAAAGAAAATGAGCCTCAGTGGGTTCATAAAAATTAGGATGAAACATAGCTGACATTTCCTTGGCTGTGACTAATAAGCACTGAACAGCAGAAGTGACTGAAGCACTCCTCCCTCAAGCAGTGGCCAAGGCTCTGAGAGTGACTGGGATTACTGGGTGCCAGCATCACAACCCATCTCCCAAATTCTCCTGCCTCAGCATGCCAAGTGAGCTCAGATTTGGGAAGAGATGGGATCCAAAAGCCCACACCTGCCTGTACAGAAAAATTCACAGTGGGAAGTGATGCATTATTTGAAGTAGGTGGGTTTAGGCACGAATTTTGTGTGGAGTCAGCTGCCAAAGCCGAGATCAGCTCCTGGAATTAAGGTGTGTCATGTGCCAGTCCCCCGGCCCAAAGGCTTGGACACACAAAAATACCTGACAAATATTGTCCTGTATATCTTGGCTTCTCTTTCCTCTCATAGCAATGAGCCATGTGGAATTTCCTACGAGGCAGAACAAGGAAAAGCAATCACCCTGAAGCCCACCACCTCCAGCTAAAGCATCAATCCATCCCTTGCTTCTCCAGGGCTGGAAGGATCCTTTCTCTGCTCAGGCTGTGTGCCTGTCACAGGAACTGTGCGTGATCTAGTGCCCAAAACCATTTTCACTGCCACGATCCAACCTCTTATCCCAAGAGCATCAGCCCCAAACCACAGGGAGCAGCTTCCCCCCAGCCCTGCTGCCCACCCCTTTGTCCAGCATTTTGCTGTGTTAAAACCAGCTCAGGGGGTGCACACCCAGCCGACAGCTTCTACAAGAGATTTCTTTTTCTTTTTTTAGTTCCTTATGACCACGTTTTCCATCCCTCATCTTCCTCCCCTAGGTACAGACCCGCCATGGCACATAAAATGCCAGAGGCAGCCGTGCTCTGCTGTAAAAACAGATGCTTTTTTAATTGTCCATCTCACAGGCATAATTGGTTGAACGAAGAAACACATAAAATAGACTGCAGCACACGTGTCAAGGGAGGCAGCTTTCCTCAGCTGCTGCGAGAGGGAAAAAAGTCTCCCTCTCCCAGCCTGAGAAATGCAGTAATTTACACAGATCCACTCAAATTCATTCTTCAGGGCTGTAATTAGGATGTTCTGGCCCTGTAATGTGGCAACCTTTACCCTGTGACCCTGCTGTCTCTTTTTATGGCTTGTTAGCAGTGTGGTCACTCAGGCATAGCCAAGAAAAGCAGATTCATATTGGAGCCATGGGACTGCTCCCATCCGTGGGCAGGGAGCACCTGGGTAAAATGCATCTCCTCACCTTCTTAAAACTAACATTTCTTACCCTATTCTGATCATTTCTATGCAGGAGGAAAGGTTATTCCTTTTTTTTTTTTTTCCCCTTGTCATTTGCTCATTGCGGGAAACCCTTTCTCCTGTCAGCTCAGTCAACTCTAGAATTAACCAGGATGCAAAGAGCCTGCACTCCCAGGTCTGTGTGAAACCTTATTTAATAAAGATGATTAACAACCAGAACGATGGTAAAAAAGAACTTTTTAAAAAAATAACTTTTTATTTAAACTTGGTTTGGTACCTGACTTTGAACCTTTCATTATTATTAGACTGCTCCCCAACTTTGTGATTAATTCACTGTAAAACCTTAAAAATTTACAAGGTTTCTTTTCTCCATCTGTAAAATGAAGAAATAAAACTAGGACCTGGATTTTCAGCATTTCTACTGAGGCTTTTAAAATGCCTGTTGCTATAGTACTGTGAAATCTTTTTACAAATGAGTCTGAAATATTACCAGCATTCCAAGAGGTAATTACAAAAGGGAAAAAAAAAAAAAGAAATAAATCACTATTTTTTCTTGTGTCCTTTACAACCTTTAAACCTGGATTTGTAATTGAAGTGCAAACTGACCTTTATAAACTGTACAGCATCACTAAAATACATTATTCTGCAAGGCTTGGGGGAATTTTCCATGCTCAGCAATTCAATAATCTCACTTGCTTTCATTTCTGCTCTCCAGACAATGTGACATTGCTGGATTTTCCTTCTTACTCCGGTGGCAAATCAAGCTGGAGAGACTGAGGAGCTTTATCAAAGCTATAATCTAAATCTCCTGTCAACTTGCTGCTGTCACCTGCTTTTTGGCAAATAACTCAGCTGTCTTGCCCACCTCCTCGAACATCTCAGCAGTTAATACCAACCCATATTAAATCCCATTTGCAATCTGCTACCTCAGAAGGTTCAGTGGTCCATATAGAGGAACGATCCATCAGCAGCAGCTGAAATAGCTGAGATGATTTTATCTCTAACCTGGCTGTACAAAAACACAGTCGTGTGCAATACCATAAACCCAGCCAAAATGTCAGACACGAGGCTTTGCTACAGGGTAATTACACTGAAAAGAAAAAAAAAAGTGCACAAAGAGCTGCACATGGGAAATTGCTGCAATCCTGCACAGAAGCTCCCAAAGTAGTGATTTCACACACCTCCTTCAGTTCTAGGGAGCCCATCCACAGACAATCATTTTAACAGTGCCCAAATCCCTGCTCTGCCCCAGTCAGCTCTGCTCCCAGCCAGTACAAGCCCAGCTTCTCCTGGTTCAGATGGATTTGCATTGTCAGGGCTGTAGAATCGAAGAATTTTAGTTGGAAAAGATCCCTCAGATAATCAACACCGACTCTTAACCCAGCACTGCCAAGGCCACCTCTAAACCACGTTCCCAAATGCCATTTCTGTGTCTTTTAAATCCCTCCAAGGGATGGGGACTCATCCACCTCCCCGGGAAGCCTGTTCCAATTCTTGATAATGCACATTTTTTTCTTAATATCCAATCAAAACCTCCCCTGGGACTACTTAGGCTGTTTCCTCTTATCCTATGGCTTGTTTACTGGGAGAGGAGATCCCTCACCTGTTTACAACCTCCTGTCAGGGAATTGTAAAGAGACAAGGTCTGCCCTGAATCTCCTCCAGGTTGAGGCCCTCAGCTCCCTCAGCTGCTCCGGGTGCTCCAGAGCCTTTCCCAGCTCCATTGGTCCTCCCTGGACATCTCAGCCTCTCAACGTCTTCCTTGTTGTGAAGGGCTCAGAAACAAACCCAGAATCTGAGGTGTGGAATCTGCCCCTGTACCCTGCAACTGCAGTGCAAGGCTCTCATTCTGCTCTCAGCCCTTTTTTTCCACCAGGGGCAAATTCACCTGAAAAACTGATACCAATTTACCTGCCCCCATCCCATAGGCAGCGTGGTTTGTGTGGCTCAAAGAGCAACTTGTGTCACCCCTTTTCTTTCACACCTTTTTGTCAGTCCTCTCCATCAGCTTCCTCTGGAACCCTGAGGTCCTGCACAAAGCCACGTCCAAAAATACATCCAGGAGGAGCATTTTGACTCAAGGGTGGTACGAGCTCACCAGGCAGCACAGATCAGCTACGTTCTATTTTTGGCTATTGCCAGGATTTTTCAGTTTGCACCTCTTGGGATTCAGCACCAGAAACAGAAGCTGCTGCTCCATCTCCTGCTGCTGTGTTTGTGTTTCTCCCCAGGTTCCGCCTCCAAGAAGGGAGACTGGACTCCAGCCACAATCACTTCCTCTCAGGGAAGATTTTTCCTTTTTTTTTTCCCAAAAGGGGGTATATTATAACTTATAACACCCTCCAAAAGGGTGCTAGACAAGAGTTTGGCACACAGGATTAACATTTCCTGCAGCTTAAAGGAAAGAAGAGGAGAAACACAGCTGAAACAAAACACTCTCGAATGTCGTAACAAGTTTGCTTTACCTGCACCTTTCATAGCCTCGTTGTTGCCATGGGACCAAGTGGCAGAGCACTCGTGGCACTCTAAACCACTCAAACTTCATGGAACTGTTTACTGCTGCAAAGAGCAGGGATTCAAGTGTGCAGTTTGAACCTTCTGTAATTATTTACTGCATCAATCCTAAAAAAAAAAAACAACTTCAAAAGAAGGTTGAAAATTCCCCCTCAGCTGGTTTAATCCCTAAGGATGTACACAGAGGAAGTAAGATTTCTTTTTATTTTTTTCCCCGTTCAATCTAGAAAGAAATTTCCCATTTTGTGACACCGCAATCTAGGAAAGAAGCATGACATTACTTGTTCATTATTCTGCAAGACTGAATGCATGAAGATCACAGGATGTGAGCAGGGAAAGTCTCCATGTACAAATTGCATCTGTGCTTTGTGAACAAAGGGAATATAAGCAGACAGCAATATAAAATATCCTGGTAAACACATATAATTCCCTCGAGGTTTCAATTATTTCAAAATAAAACACATCTGCCTGTTGAACACTTGACCTTCAGCTTTGTTATTCAAGAAGATGTTGTGGACCCATGGCTAATCACAATTATTTTCTGGACTAAATTTGTTAATTCACATGCTATATGACAAAAACCAGTGACATTAGTAACAACCAGTCAATGTCACATTAAAACCTTTCCTTTCCTTTCCTTTCCTTTCCTTTCCTTTCCTTTCCTTTCCTTTCCTTTCCTTTCATTTCCTTTNTCCTTCCTTCCTTCCTTCCTTCCTTCCTTCCTTCCTTCCTTCCTTCCTTCCTTCCTTCCTTCCTTCCTTCCTTCCTTCCTTCCTTCCTTCCTTCCTTCCTTCCTTCCTTCCTTCCTTCCTTCCTTCCTTCCTTCCTTCCTTCCTTCCTTCCTTCCTTCCTTCCTTCCTTCCTTCCTTCCTTCCTTCCTTCCTTCCTTCCTTCCTTCCTTCCTTCCTTCCTTCCTTCCTTCCTTCCTTCCTTCCTTCCTTCCTTCCTTCCTTCCTTCCTTCCTTCCTTCCTTCCTTCCTTCCTTCCTTCCTTCCTTCCTTCCTTCCTTCCTTCCTTCCTTCCTTCCTTCCTTCCTTCCTTCCTTCCTTCCTTCCTTCCTTCCTTCCTTCCTTCCTTCCTTCCTTCCTTCCTTCCTTCCTTCCTTCCTTCCTTCCTTCCTTCCTTCCTTCCTTCCTTCCTTCCTTCCTTCCTTCCTTCCTTCCTTCCTTCCTTCCTTCCTTCCTTCCTTCCTTCCTTCCTTCCTTCCTTCCTTCCTTCCTTCCTTCCTTCCTTCCTTCCTTCCTTCCTTCCCCCTTTCCTCCCTCTCTTTCTCTCTTTTTTTCTCCCCCAAGCCCAGCAGACCTTCCAGAGGATGCTAATTGCTCCCACAGACATTCTGCAGAAACGTGGCTGAATTGGGAACTCATGGCACTAAAACCCACCATAAACATGCAGTTGTCCTATCCCCCTTCCAAGAATTATTATTTTTTTGGCCTTAAAAAAAATTTACAAAACTTGTACTCAGAGAGCCAGAGGGAAGTCGCTCCAGTCAGGACCTCAAGTTATTAGATAAACTTCCTGCCTGTGGATATTTAAACCCAAATATAAAATGTTTTGCCCTCTGCAGGCTATGCTAACAGAATGTGATTTTGTCTTGCACTTTCTATAACTCTGCGGGAGGAGAAAGGCAAACTATCTGAAGTTGGTTTGTTTTTCAAGGTGAGGGAGGATGAATTTTTCTCTATTGACTCAAAATGCCAATTTTGACCCTGATCATATCCCACATTTCATTGCTAATACATGAAAATGTCAAAAGATGCAAACTCTTAATTAAAAAGCTACTATTTTAGTAATATTAAGAAGGGAAATTTGCATATTTTTTAATGATTAACCTCAGAAAGGCTGCTGAAAAATTAGCAATACTATCATGGTGGCCCAAGAGACGAAAAGAGAAAGAACACTTTATTTTATTTATTTCTTCGTCCTTCTGTCACCCATAAAACAAAAAAATAAAAACAACATCAGTGTGAAATCAGCATTTCCCAGATAAACATCTAAGAATAAATTTATGAAAAAAAACCCAACAAACCAAACATGACAGTATTTTTTACACATAGCAATATCCAGCTACACTTCTGGTAGTGTAAAATTTTCTTGCTACAAATAGAGGGATGCAGTTGGCTTCCAAAATGGCTTGGAAAATAAGGGAGGTAATGTGCATGTCTCAAACGCTGCTGGCTGGATGGTGGTGGAGCCAAGCAAGGATTGTTGGCAATAATAAACTGGAGAAAGAACAGGATGTGGCTGCAGAGGGGTGATGCAGAGGTAGGGCAGCACTTTCCTGGGAAAAACATCCCGGGTTTGCCTCCTGGAGATCAACACAGCACAGCACAGGCACAGGAATGAGGTTGGGAATTGGGAATGGACTGTAAGGAGGATCAAGATCACCTGGGATCCCTGAAGGCTCCAACCCATCTCCAGACAGGTGTAGAAGAACTGGCTGTGTCGTTGTAGGACACGAAAGAAAGATGAGAGACTCCAAATATTTCAGAAGGCAAAGAGCAGAGAAAAAAGGCTTTTTTGTCTCATTCTTACTACCTTTTATAAGGTGTTCCCATACAGACTTAACACGATTNCATGGTTGGTGAATAGGAACGACACCTCTCTGATCCCACTGGTTAAACCAGAGAAACAGCAAAACACCGCCTGGAGAAGGATTGTTGTGAGAAAGGAGAGTTGTTTGCCAAGATTGTTTTGAGATGAAGCTTTCCTGAGAAACTTTTCCTTGGGAAAATGTTAGCAGCTGCTGGGGGGCTAAAACCTCTCAGACCCGGAAATCTCAGGCCCACAAGGCTGTGCATGACAACTGATTTGTGTGGAAAGAGAGAAAATAGCAGGGGAAACTTTTCTATAAAAGGTAACCCCATGAAGCCTGGGCTCATGGGCACCCCAGGATCCTGGACACCCCATGAGCTGGACCAACACTGGAGCCAGCACTGGTGATCTCTCTTTCTTCTTTTTCTCCCTTTCTTCCTATCTCCCTGTGCTTAATCCATCTCTCTCTTTTTCCTTTCACCTTACCCCCTTATCCAAAACCCACTGCCTTTTGCTTAGACAGGAAGTCAGGGACTAATTTATACTGATTTCCAAGCTAAATGTGCAATTTGCTAATGAATCTTTGTAAGCTTGTGTGGATCCTCTTTTGGAATGGACTTCTGCCATTCCTTTTGACCACAAGCACCCACAAATCTCAGTTGTTCCCTTCCCCTTAAGGGTGGGATGCCACAGGAACAAACACTTTTCACCTGGGGCACCAAAGGGGGGAATTGGGTGAGGAGAAGGATTATTTTTCCATTATCTAGCCACTGGCAGAAGACAAAACCCATCTCACTGTTTACCCAGATCTATGCTCCAAATGGCACAAAGACCGTGGGACACTTCTGCAGATCCTTGGAGGAAATGTGACCTGGGCTCACACTGTGGTAACTTCTGCTCCCCATCTCCCTTGGAGATGTGACAGTCCTTGTGTTTAACCAGCTGGACCTAAAGCCAGATCTGCAAATCTGGAGATGGGAACGAGGATATGTGGGAAGGCTTGGGCTCCAAATCCATGCAGTTTTCACCAGCACTGAGTGTGCTATTCTTCCCTTGACTCTGCAGAGCTCTGAGGAGAAAAACCAGGGGGTCCTGGTGGACAATAAGCTGTCCATGGACCAGCAAAGCCCTTGTGGCCAAGAAGGCCAATGGGACCCTGGAGTACGTTGGGAAGAGCACGGCCAGCAGGTCAGGGAGGTGATCCTGCCCCTCTGCTCAGCCCTGGGGGGACACATCTGGAGTGCTCTGTCCAGTTCTGGGCTCCCCAGGATAGGAGGGTGTTGTGGTTTTGGTTAAAATTTTGTTGTTTTTTGGCTAATGCACTATTTAATGTGGTGGTTTTATGCTTACTAAATTATTTGCTAACTGGAAAATTGGGATTTTTGGGAGAAGAAGGCAAAATAGGCTTAAGTTAAAGGTAAACATGCAATTTATTAACACACAGAAAAGAAAGAGAAGAGGAGGGAAAAAAACTGAAACTTCTAAAACTCTGTTCTTCTTTTACTAGTGTTTATTTCTTTACAACTAACATAGAGACAAAACTTGTGACATTCAGTCAGTTTTACTATTTAAATATAGTCTTTTATCTATTCTTCAGGAGAGGAGTTCTTTGTTTTTTATGGAATTTTCTTACTGATAACTAGATAAGGCTTTTTTGTGGGTTGAGCTTTCACAGAAACAGCTGCCCGGGGAAAATCTGCTTCTATGTGGTTTCTTCTTATTAGCAGTTTCTTAAGCTGCTAATGGGTTATGGTGTTCAGGCATTTGGGGTGTCTGAAAGGCTCCTTGCCCCCACCCCTCGGTCTCATTCAGGGTGGGCCTAGCTCAGAGCGGCGTGGGCCTGCAGGCCCACGGCCAGGCCTCCGGGGCCAGCCTCCCCCGCCATAAGAGAGCAGCAGAGTGTTTTCCAGCTGCTAAAAACCTACCAGGAGAGGAATGAGGGCCCCTCATCTTCTCTCTTAAGTAAGAGCGACTCGGCCAAGCAGGCTTTTTGTGAAAGCCCGGGGCCCGGGAAGGCCCCGGCCTGCCCCGGGCCCCTCTACAAGACAGAGCCAAGGCTGTCTTACCTGCTTGGAAAGCAGAAGCAAAAAAGAAAGAGATCTTAGACTTCTTTTAACTTTCAAAGCTCTGTGTGTGTCCCAGAAGTGCATCTCTGCATGCAATTGGCTATCCTAGCTGTTAGTTTAAAAAGAAATTACCAACTGCATTTCAGCTTCTCTCAAACTAACACAGAGGGACATGGAGCTCCTGGGGTGGGTCCAGTGGAGGGCCATGGACGTAATTAAGGGACTGGACCCTCTCTCTTCCGAGGAAAGGCTGAGGGGCCTGGGGCTGTTCAGCCTCAGGAAAAGGCAATTGAAAAGGGAACCTCATTAGTTTCTGTCAGTGTCTGCAGTGAGGCGTCAGAGCATGGAACAGGCTCTGCTCGGTGGGGCCCAGCAAGGGGACAAGAGGAATGGGCAGGAACTGATGCCCAGGAAGTTCCACCTGGACACGAGGAAGAACAACACAACCCACTGTGGTGCCTCCCAGCCTTACTCAGGCTGTGATTTTCTGTAATTCTCTGACCCACCACTGCAGTGAGGAGAGGAGAAAAACCATAAGGTGACACATGAAAGCATTCAAAGATTACATGAACAGCAGCAGCAGTAAGAGACCTTCAAGAGATTCTTGGTTATCCCCCGGATGCCACCATTCCTTGTCATCTCCTGGAGGATCCATCCCTCGCCACAACGAATAATCATTGTTCCATCACTGCAGGGTTTAAAATCCCCACCCTCTATCCACAACCCATCTTAATGTGGGAAGACACTTTTGCTTTGACCAAGGTTTCTGGCCACCTCAGAACTCTGGCAAGGACAATTTTGGGAGAAAAACACTGAAAAGAAAAACTATGCTGACAGATTGATTTGTAGTGGCCATTAGAAACTGCTCGAGCATGTGAAGGGATACTCCAAGGACCACTCTAAGCAGGGCAGGCAGTTCAAAAGTGTATGAATTTATCATCATTGGAGGATTCTGCAGTTCATCACCAGCTTTTGTAATTTATCACAGGGATGTCACATATCTGGAGCTCTGGGATTCTTAAGGGTGAGATCTGTCACATAAATACAGTTATTAAGGCAGAGAGTGTATTATACAGTTAAATGCAAATGTTGCAATCTGGCAACCCATTTTTACTGCCAAAACCTAGAAGGTTTTTCCTGTCAGAAATTGATGCCAGTAGCGATAAATGGGGGATAGATAAAGTTAATCCGACTGCTTTGAGTTGAACAGGGAAGGTATTACTTTGAAGGGTTTAACATATTAGCGGAATCAAAACGACATTTCAAAATATTTATGGAAATCTTTTTTTTTTTTAAAGCTTCTACAAGCAGTATAACAAAACCATATAAAACATTATTAAATTCCACCCTTAATTAAACATGCTGACACTTAAAAGCTTCTGTCTGATTTGCTTTAACAAATCGTCTTTCCATAAATTATGACTTTAAAACATCATTCTGCTCTAAATGAATCTGTATTCCAGATGAATTAAAACCTTTTTAACAGATGCTTTAAAAAATTAATATTTAAGCTATACCTCCACCTTATCAAACGTAATGGCGGAACAAGAAAAGAAGAAGGAAACAATATACATAAAAAATAAATTAAGTGACAAAAAAGCCTTTACTGTTTCATGTCAGTTCAGAAAAGCTGAGGGGCGTGGATTGATCCACCTCTGCAGTAGGTTGGTGAGGCTCCAAGCCATGAGGAAAACTATTCAGCCTCCCTGGAGCATCCAGAGGAACAGGGGAATGTCCAAAAATCACTTTGCTCCTGCTAATGTACAAACGACCCCACAGCTCCCCCCCAAAAAAGTTTCACTGCGTTTCTTAGTGTAATGTGGGTTAGGTGGGAACAAACTGAGTCACCCCAATCATTCACCCCGAAGGTGAAACACCAGTGCCAGTTCCCTCATTTGAATCAGAGGGTCACAGGGTGTCCCTTGAGATGTCCCAGTGTGCCACCACACCCAATGCTGCCTTTTCAGCAGTGAAAGAACAAAAAATTCTGTGCCAAAACCACCAAGCTTGGCCACCTCAACAGCTCCAAGAGTCACCAATCACTTCCTGGGCTGCACCATAAGAAAGGGTGGCCAGAAGGTCAAGGGGGGGGATTCTTCCCCTCTGCTATGACCTCGTGAGAGCTCACCTGCAGGGCTGTGTCCAGCTCTGGGGTCACCAACAGCAGAAGGACGTGGAGCTGTTGGAGTGAGCCCAGAGAAGACCATGAAGATTCTCTGGACACTGGAGCCCTTCTGCTCTGGAGCCAGGCTGGGAGAGCTGGGGGTGTTCACCTGGAGAAGGCTCCAGGGAGACCTCCAGGGCCTAAAGCTGTGATAGCTGAGGCTAGGATGTCCCAGTTTCAGGGACAGAAAGATGAGGCCACACCAGCAGCAGTTCAAGGGAACTAACCATTTATTTCAAAAATCTGACTCCATTTATATACATTTGTACAAAGGTCAAGAGATTGGCCACCACAGGGGCCACCTCTTTAACCTGGATGGTGGACGTCACCATCAATCACATTTCTCCTCCCAGAGGAGAAATATGTAAACATTCTAAAAATACTCATTGTTTACATGAAGCTGCGTGAGAATCTGCAGTATAAAGTTACAAGCCCTCAAAAGCAAGAAAACCCAGGGCGACATAGAGCAGCTCCAAGAGAGCTGGAGAAGGACTTTGGGAAAGGGATGGAGGGACAGGACAAGCTGGAGTAACTGAACTTAGAAAGGGAAGTTTAAACTGAACACTGGGAAGAAATCCTTGGCTGGGAGGGTGCTGAGGCCCTGGCACAGGCTCCCCAGGGAAGCTGTGGCTGCCCCAGCCCTGGAAGTGTTCAAGGCCAGGCTGGATAAGACTTTGAGCAACCTGGGATAGTGTAAGGTGTCCTTGTCCATGAAAGGTGAGGGTTGGAACTACACCTCCTTCAAGGTCCCTTCCAACCCAAACCATTCCATGACTCTCTGACCTCACCAGGATGAGCTGAAGCTTGACAGAGTCCAGAGATCAAGAAAATGTAGGTGACCACCTTTGGGTTCTTCTCCATAACAGGGTGTAACAACTTGTGCCAAGCAAGACTCACAGATGAGTCCAATCCATCACAAACTTCCTGATTCTATCCTGAATGTCAACATGTGTCAAAAATGCTCCTACAAATGCAGCAAAGCATCTCAGGCTGAGCCTGAGAACACTGAAGAGGTTGTGGCTACAGTCTTGGACAGGGACGCCTCTCTTCCCAAAAACACCCCAAACTGACAGTACTTCACCCTAGGCTTCCATCAATTTTAGGGTGGCAGAATAAACTGATTAAGTGATTTTTACTGTTCGCAAAAAAAAAAAATCTGATGGTGATGATGCAAATTTCCTGAGGAAGGACGAGGAAGATGGAATTCCCTTCAATCCCAGTAAAGAATATAGCAATCTATACATGCATGTGTAAGGAAAAGAGGTGTTCTGTGAAGTTAATGTTTGACCAAAAAAACAAGTAAGAGCAGCAAAACAGAAGCTGCACTTTCAGTCTTCTCCAGGACTGTTGTCTCACCCTGAATCAGCTCAGATCTCAAACTCAGCTTCCCCACTTGGAAAATACTTTGGAACTCCTTTGTGGCCATAGGCATTCTCTGCCATGCACCACCTTAACCAACATTTTGTATCAGTTCAATCAGAAAAGCAGGTTTGTTCTTTCACACTGTACAGATGTAGAGCTGAGCCCTCCCTCAGGTGCAGGAAAAAATCATATTTCAATAATGTGAACTTTTTTAAAAAATTAATGCCAGTGGAAAAAGTGAGGTGAAAGCTGAAAGTCATTTTTTTTTTCTCAAATCAGGAGAAATCAACACTTTTTTTTTTTTTTAGGGAATCTCATCAGTGCTAAAATCTCATCAGTGCTAAAAGCCCCAAAAATATCCTTCTTATAACTCCTCCTTAAACAGGCAAATTCTTCTGCTAGTGACTAGTGAAGGACCCAAAAATGCCACAGAGGGAGGACTCATGGGCTGTGTCCCAGACACACCTGACACTGGTAACAAGCTGTGACTGTGACTCAAGGCTCTTATTCCTCTTGACCTTGCAATGACACAAGGTCAAATGTCCAACAAGGTGACAAACTCTTCTCTGAGGTAAGCAGTGCAGAATCCTGGTTTGGAATGCCTGGATCACTTCTGCAGCCACCCAGCCTCCAAGAAAAGGACATCAAAGACCTCTCATTGTCACCTCAAGCTCAGTTTCATGATTTCCAGGGAGTCACCAAATGCCTCTTGCAGCCTGCATGGCCACTTTGCTTTTCTTGAGATCACAATAAGAAAATAATCACAATCAGGTTGTGTGAAAATGAAAGAATTTTAATTTTTTTTTTCCTTCTTCTAACACACCTGTCAGAGAGCTTTGTCCAGGTTGCAGGGAGGCTTTCATCTCTAGCCACTTTGTGGAGGACATTGGGAGACCAAAGAGCTACACCAGTCAAAAGAAAGGAGAGTGGTTTTCACTGTCTCTTGGAGACAGCGCTCTACCTGGGTGTTTAATTCAATTTGCCTAAATTAAAAACTCATTACCTTCAGTGCCTAATGTTGGAGAACCCCCTCATCCCACACACTCTGGCTAAGGAGGCAGATAAATGCCTTGGAAGCCTGGATTATTAAACCAAAGGTCAGACACAAAACAAATCAGTCGATTTTTCCTGCATCACTGGAGAAAGCCTCAGTTTTGCCTCCTGGCCTTAGCTCCTCATCCCAACTCCATGCACCTTTTTTCCCCTTTGCTCCCACTCCCTTCCCAATTATTCCAGGGTCAGTTGCATTCAGCCAAGAGCTTTGTGTGGGCATTTACATTTCACTTGCCAGCACATCCAGCTCCAAGCAGGCAGCACACAAATATTTGTGCTGGCTCTGGAAAGAGCTTCGACCAGGATTATTCACTTTGGGTCTGATATATACCCTGTTCACAGCAGCAGCCAAATCTGTCTCACTGACTGGAGCTGGCACTCCATGTGGGATGAACTCTCCCAAATTTACTTGCCACAGATACAACTCCTATTCTGAAGGACTCAGCTCTCAAAAGCAGAGAAACATTTCAGGAAAGGGAATAGACCAATTTGACAGTAAGAGTCCTGCCCTCATCTGATGTCTGTGTGAGTCCTGTGCTTAAGAGGCAGAAAGTCTGCCTGGATTTGCAAAGGAAGCAGGTAACTTTGGGGGTTTTTTTCTGTTTTATCAGGACCCTGCAGCTAGGTAAGCAAACACTTCTGCAGTTCTGCAGTCCAAAGTAGCTGAATGTCCTGTGTGGCAGAACAATTCACCATTAATCCCTATTCCCAAATACGCTGCCTTTCCTCATCTGCCTAATTTTAGGTGGCCTCATTTTAGGCAGAGTGACAGCCACTTAACAAGTAGAAATTGTGGCCATTTTACTACTTAGATACCCAAAGCCATTATCGTTTTCCCAACAGCCAGGGCCATAAACCTGCCAAATGTCCCCTCACTGCTCCCATCTTCCAAGCTGGAGGGTGTTCAAGGAGAGACATGCATCAGCCTCTGAAGGAGAGGGGTCAGGGGGCAGAGGAGGAAGATTAAGCCATGATTTGCAGCTGGGGAAGCAGAAAGCACTGCCCCAGAGGTCTCACCTGAAGAGCTGACCCTCCTGAGGAGAGATCTATGCAGCCCTGCCAGCTCTAGTGATTCATGGCACGCTGCTTTGTGCTGCTGCAGCTCTCACAGGAGACAAGTTCTGGCAGAGCTCTGGAGGCTGTTTGCCTGCATCTGGTGATGAGAAAGGGGGGCAGTGGAAGGACATGTCGGTGTTGGGACAGGGTGACAGAACGGGAGGGTTGAGAGGAAGGGAGCTGCTGGTTCTCCTCAGCAGAGCACCCTGGCACTGCTCCATAGGGAGGGACAAGAAGTCAAATGGGAGAGCCCTTAGACCATGGGGAGAGGGGGTGAACAGGGAGATAGCTGGAGGAATCCTGGGGCTGATGGCAGGAGTGGGGAAGCAGGGTTAAAGTTTTTTAAAAAAGCTGCATTTAACTATCTGAACAATTAACAATAATTCCAAGATCAAAAAATAATTAGTGCAATTAGTGCCTTATGCATCTATTTATGTAACTGCTCAGGAAAGAGGAAATTATCTAGCCATGTTTCTGGAGTGCTCTGAAGAGTCGAGGAATTGATTCTTTAATTAAAAAAAAAAAAGCGAGTAGTTTAGGAGAGCAAACACAATATCTGCATGATACAGAGTCTTTCCTGGGCTAAGGATCTCCAGCAGTTATTAAGGTGCTTTATGCTGCAAATAATTTTGTACATGTAAACATCTTTCCTGATTACATCGATCTCCACAGGCTGACTTTTTAATCCCACATCCTCTCCAATCTCCTAAATTTACTTTCAAATCTTCTGACTATAACTATTACTATTTTTAATCCTCTGGTTTGCAAAACAGAGTGTATATGTGAATTAGGGCAGATCTGATGTCCTGATGGAAGCAATGGATTGGAGAGAAAAGGAGAGACATTGCAAACAGGTTTGAGAGTTTATATTGCATAGAGAAGGTCAGTCAAGTCCATCAGGCAAATAAAGAAATAAACCCTAAATTCTCTTCTTTCTTCACAGCTAAATCTCAGCAGGAACAGCAGTCACACACACTAAATCAGAGACATATCCCAAACTGTTGATTTTTGCCTGCAAGCTGCTTGAAGGGAGGCACCTTTAATAAATTGCACTACATTTGGAGAATGTAGCACAATTTGAACTTGGAAATCTGTAATTAGCACACAGACAATGAGAGCTAACTGTGCATGTCTGTGTGTACACAGCTCTGGGAGAGGGGGTTTAATGAACTGTGTCTCCTGCAACTGCAAATCAAGTTTCATTTTGTCAATGTTGTGCCACGTGATGCAGCTTCCAACACCACAACACACTTTCGTCCTATAAAATATCCTCTTCCTCTTTTTGGCTTTTTCATAGAATCACGGAATGGTTTGGATTGGAAGGGTCCTTAAAGATCACTTGGTTCTGATGTCCCTGCTATGGGAAGGGACATTTTCCACTATCCCAGGTTGCTCCAAGCCCCATCCAACCTGGCCTTGGGCACTTCCAGGGATCCAGGGGCAGCCACAGCTTCTCTGGGCAACCTGTGCCAGGGCCTCACCACCCTCACAGGGAAGAATTTCTTCCTAATATCCAATCTACACCTACTGTCTTTAGTTTGAAGCCATTCCCCCTGTTCTGTCACTACATGACTCTGTCACAAGTCCCTTTTTCCTCTTGGGTTCATGGACCTTGGCCAAGTAGAACTGGGGGCTAAAAGAAAAGGAAAAAGCTACAGAAGCATCTATTTTGGTTTAACTCCAGCCAGCAGCTAAACTCCCACAGCTGCTCATTCACTCCTTACTCACTGGTGGGATGAGAAGAAGGAAAGGCCTTGGCTCTGTGTAGGAACTGCTCAGCAGTAACTAAATTATCCCTGGATTATCAACACTGCTTTAATTACAGATCCAAAACATAGCCTCACACTGGCTACTGTGAAGAAAATGATAAAATTATCTCCATCCCAGCCAAAACCAACACAGCTTCCTACTCCAGCTTCGCTTAAAATAAATGTCCACCACCCCCAACAACAAAAAACCAGGAAAATAACCCCACCTCCAAGAACCACAGAATGCCCTCTTTCACTGTGGGCCATCTTTTTTGTTATCTCCTCACCATTCTCTGCCACCTGGAACCAGCAGAAGCAAAGCTTTGTAGGATCAATACACATCCTACCACCATTAATCACCACCAGGAACGGAAAAAAACGAAGTAATCCTGACAAAAAGGTGTCCAGCCATAATAAAAGGAAGGAAGAAAGGGTGAGGATAGATGAGGGGAAAAAATGAAAAGGCTGGGACAAAGAAGGATCTGCAACAATTTAAAATAAACTCACAGTCCATCCTGCAGCTCCTGTGTGTCATTCGAGGTCCCCAGGGATCGAAGACTTCTTTCCAGAGAGGTCACTGTCAACAGCAGAGAAAGAAAAGATAAGGAAGCAGCACATCTTTTCAGAGAAAAAAAGAAAATACTGGATCTTAGTTCAGATGTTTGTCTTTTAATTTTATATTTTTTTAATACAATGAAGTATTTGAACAAGTAACCTGTGAGGGAAAGGAGACAACCAGTAGCCACTGCCACAGAATGGTAAATTGGGTCCTCTGGAGGCATAAATGGTGAATCCATGGAAAACGTGCCATGACAGGATGGAATATGACCCCTTGTCAGGAAAACCTCAGCTCCATGGACCTTACACAGATCTCTGACTCTTCCAGCCTTGAGGTGACACAGAATTGTGCTTTGAGCATTTCCAGCTGGAAATGTGCCCCTGGTGAAGAGGCAAGAAATTGCACAATAACTATTTATTGCTCTGAATAACAGTTAAGAAGAACACTGATGTCCACTCTGATATCTTCCATCTTCTTGTTCAAGACCCTAACACTCAAAACGTTTTCTATCTTTTGGCTCAGAAAAAAATGGAGATGTGATCATCTCCTGTGTTTGTGCTCGACAACTTCTTGGGCTTTTCCATCAGAAGAGAATACCCTAAAAGCAGCTGGAAGGTGCAAACATGGTTTACTTTGTAATCTGCAGTTACTTCAGATTTAAGAAATATCTAGATATGTGTGTGTTTCTATAAAGGCAGAAATCTAGGAGTACTGTTGTCTTTTTCCACCCTTGAATTTCACTGTCTCAATTCACTTTCAAATTAACAGCAGGTCACTACTTTTGGACTTAGCACAGCCAGCATGCAAAGCACTTCAAGATTTCCCACAAGGGAACGTGTTAAATAAATTACATTCTTGATATTTACATGTGGGATTTCTCTCAGGACATTTCCAATTGTAAAAACCCCTAACCCGTTATCACTCACGCTTCAATATTTAAGGATAGGAAGAGAAAACAGATTAAAAACATGGCTCAATTATTTCTGCAGAAATTTAAGAAATCCTCTGCTTTAATGACTCTGCAGACTTGGGCTTGGCCTGTAATTTTGAACAAGTCACTTAATTATATTTCCACTGACAGAAAAAATCCACTCTTCTCTTTTGGGCTCTGCTGGCTTGACACCAAAAGTCACTAAACAGCATAAAAAGTAACAAATGTGCCTGAACTACATGAATATTCAAAAAACACCTTGAATACCACCATGTATTTCCATCAATGTTAGTTCTCAATAACAGATTTTACTGCAGAGTTTGGAGGTTCAGTAAGATAAAGCCTCAAGGAATTGTTTATAACTGAGATAATAATTATTCTTCTTTGCTGGAAGCACGATGTTTTAAAGAATAAATTGGAAGTTTTCACTAATAACCACTTGCTTCTGTAGGAGGTAGCACTGATCCTGTAGAGATCTCATGGATTTCCCCCTTTCCCTCTCCACAATCATTTTCCCATAAAACCTACACGCTGTCCAGTTCAAATACAAAATTTTGCATCAACTAAAAATACTTTTGAGCTCATCAACCCTTTGGAACAAAGCAGAGTGGGGTCCCTGGGGAACAGACAGCAGGCCAAGGTGAAGAAAGGATTTTTCTGTGGGCACAGAATTTGTAAGAACAAGTTAATGTCATGTGTGCAACTCTAGAACAAAAACAGCAGCTACAGCCTCCATGAACCTTTCTAACCTGACCTGCCAAAATAAGGACAATTCAAAGTGAGTTTTGCTGCCACCAGCTTTGGAGAAGATTGGAGTGGGAAGTAGTTTTGCTACTGAACAAAACAGTTCAAGACTTCATACCCATGTCATTTTTACACTGAGGCAAACCCAGGAGCTGTCAGATTTGTTCAGCATTTTGGAAAACCTACAAAAAGGTGAAAAGAATATGAGACATGAATGCGAGAGGTGAGGAAAGTGTTTGTCAGTCAGATGAGAAAGTGAGCTGTGATTAAGTTCTTTTCCAATAATTTTACCTAATATTCCAGTTCAAACATAGTATTTTGAGAACCAAGTAAATGTCATCCCAAAATGACAAGATAATGCACTCTGGAGGAGTCAAAGGTTATCTTTTGATATAGCTCTTATCTGGAAAACAGCAGGACTAAGACTCCAACATGAGTTTCCTGAATCTCAGGAAAGCCAAAAGTATCCTGGGCTGCATCAAAAGAGGAGTGGCCAGAAGCTCAGTGGAGGTGACTCTTCCCCTCTGCTCTCCTCCCATGAGACCCCAGCTGGACTGCATCCAGCTCTGGGCTCCCAACACAAGAATGATGTTGACCTGTTGAAGAAAATCCAGGTGGCCATGGAGATGGTCAGAGGCTGGAGCACCTCTGCTCTGAAGCCAGGCTGGGATTATTCAGCCTGGGGAAGAGAAAGCTCCAGAGAGAACTTAGAGCAGAGAAGGCTCCAGGGAAACCTCAGAGCCCCTTCCAGTGCCTAAAGGGGCTCCAAGAGAACTGGAGAGGAACTCTGGACAAGGGCATGAAATGATAGGACAAAAGGGAGAGGATTTACACTGAGGGAGGACAGGTTCAGATTGGATATTAGGAAGAAATCCTTTACTGTGAGGGTGGTGAGGCCCTGGCACAGGTTGCCCAGAGAAGCTGTGGCTGCCCCTGGATCCCTGGAAGTGTCCAAGGCCAGGTTGGGTGGGGCTTGGAGCAAACTGGCACAGTGGAAAGTCTCCCTGCCCGTGGCAGGGTGCTGGAACCATGTGATCTTTAAGGTCCTTTCCAACCCAAGCCATTCTAATATTCTATAAGTAAATCTGAGCTACTCTGAGATAAATCCAACTTGCTTCGACCAAGAAAGAATTCATCAAAATCTCTGCAGTTCCTGTGCTGGATGTGGAAAATCTCTCTCAATGTACCAATTCTGACCAATTTGACCAGAGGAGTAAAACATCAAGCTCTGCTGGAGGGATGTGTGAAGTCATTCTTATAACAGGAATCCTCTTTTAAAAGTCTTGTTCTTTTTGTTATTTGCAAGAGACCCAGTAGGGAGTTCGGGTTCTCCATCTGGCCAGCACAGGTCTCACTCCTCCAGTATATCCTCCACTGATCGGACAAGATGCACCAGAGCAACTCCATTTAGGAGAGTTATTTGTTGTACTTATTTGTAAGATACTTACTAAGAGGCAGCTAAAAGCTGCACATGAAAAAAAAAATACAAAGTCTCGATAAAAGTATTCATGCAAAAAAACCCAAAGAGCCATAAATGAGACAAATTCAGGCAGTATTTGAGCTCCTTTTTGCGTCTTGATAGGAAAAACAACTAAATTTAAAAAACTCCAAAACAGGAAAGTTGCAAAAGTCAAAGCACTGTGTGACAACCTGGTCTAGCGGAAGGTGTCCCTGCCCATGGCAGGGGTTGGAACAAGGTGAACTTTAAGGTCCCTTCCAACCCAAACCATACTGTGACTATGATTCTATGAACCTTCTCCATTTTCAGCAGGGACAGCCCCAAAAGTTTAAGAAAAAGAAAGCAGACGCAAAGATTAGAAAAAACCTCCCTCTACCCCTCCACACTTCTATAAGAGATGGCATTAAAAAAAGGTCTGTTATCTCACGACCCGGCAGGAGAGTGATCCAGTAGCATATAAACAGAACCAGCTGTCCTGGCTAAGATTTTTATTCAACAAATGAGGAAGATTTCCATTTTCATGGCAGAAAAAGGGAGCAGGGAGCATTTACAGGTAAAAATATTCACAATCAACAGAACTATAAAATCCCCTTGGCCAAAAAGCAAGACCTGAAGTGCTCAAGAAGAATTTAAATTACCCTAAAGGCTCAGAATTCTGTAAAAAGAATAAGGACAGCAAAGATGGACAAAGCATGCAGTGTTTATTATTTCTGCAGTGTTACTCAATAAAATGCAATGGTGCCTTAAAATCCTGGTACAAAGTTGACTTCTTGTTTCATTAAAAACTGTCATCCCCCAAAGGCATAAAAAAGTATCGCTGAGATTGGCCACAACCTGGGATTTTTAGAATCTAAACAACAAAAGCATAACATGGCCAACTCCTGACAGCTTGGAACAGCCTGGCCAGGGAAGGGGTGAAGTCACAATTCTCGTTCAAAAACAATCTGACAAGGCACTTCCCAAAGTTCAGTGGCCTTGGTGGCCTTCAGTCAAAGCTTGGACTTGAAGATATTGGAGGTCTTTTCCAACCTCCATGATTCTATGACTCCTTGATTCTTTGATCTTCAGCACCCCAAAAGGGACAAGAACATTTCAGGGGCACGGTTAGATCTCCAAACACAACGGGGAACCTAAAAAGCCCCAGAGAGGCTGCAGCAAGCCAGGAGAAGGAGGGAAAGAGGAGCTGTGATAGGATTTATGCAATCTGTAGGATGTTCAATACACCACGCCCAGAACAAGAGGGGTAACCCCATCATCTGGGGAGCATCTGGAACGCAGCTGCCTGTTTCTTGCTCAGCCACTTTGCTGGTGCTACACAAACAACACCATTGACTTATTTTCCATGCTCCAAGACAGAGCTTCCTGAGTTTCCCAAAGAGACTTTATGGTACAGAAAGAATCGTGGGCATTCTTTCCCATTTTCTAACCCTAAAAAGTTCTTTACCTAAAGTGAATTAGCTCTGCCAAATCTCAGCAGTACACTCAGGAGCCTTCTCCTGAAAATCTCTAACCACGTTTTGGGGGGAAGACTATAAAAAAAAAACCTGAATGAAACTGATTTTGTCGGACAAAAAATAATATGGGTAGTGAACAGAGCAACAAGAGTAGAGTATTTTATGGGCATTTCTTCAACCTGAAAGCACTTTACAAGGCATTATAGATTCATAGATTCATAGATTTTAAAAGCCAGAGAGAGCAATTCTGATTATCCAATCTGATTTCCTCCCATAAAATTTTTGTCCCATCACTACCACATCAAGACTGTGGACTGCAGCTGGACTAAAGTACATCTTACAGAAAAGACATTTAAATCTTGATTTAAAGGTTTGTGGCAAAGCCAAATCCATCAACCCCTCTCCATAAGCAGTTCTAATGGCTGGTTATCCTCATACAGCAGGATTGAATTTGTCCAGGTTTAACTCCTATCTCCTGATCTCCTTCTGTGTGAGAATGATAGATTAATGATCCCCTTGCTATTTATTTGATGTCTTTCTTCCTAGAGAGGTACTTACATACCACGATCAAGTCCTCTTAGATGTCTCAAACAGAAATTTGGATGGAATGAATTTTAAAGTCTGATTTTCAGACGTCAAAGAGTTTTGGCTTTTCTCTGCACCCTCTCCATTTTTGCAAAATAGTTTTAATTACAGGCATTGTCATTACCTCCTTCACAGAGCACTCAGTTCAGGCAGCTCTTAAGAGGAAAGACATCATCACCATCTCGAGAGGAGAAATAACAACAGTGGTTGTCAAACACGAATTGAAGGGGTTAAGGCAATTCTAACAAAGGATGAAAACAGAAATTGGGTTGTGGCATTTCAAAAGAGAAGTGCCATCCACCTTTAGGTTTTCTCAGGATAAACTCCTCCACAGAAGGAGTGGTGATTGAAGCACAGGGCCACATCAAGTCAGCCCTAACCTGGCCAGTTTAGACAAGAGCAGCACACACACAGACTCATGAGAACGTTGCACAATCTCGTTCTCAGCCCTCAGTTTGGAAGCAGAAGTGCTACTACCACTCATCACTGGCATTGTCAAATTAAAACTATCAGTGCTGGAGCAGCCAAAGCTGGTGCTAATGCAGGTATTTGTGTGTGCTGTGGTGTGCTTGTTCACCCCCCTGCAAGCCAAGCACCCGTGACCACAGCTGGGAGGTTCAAGCTCCCACAGTGGCCATAATCCCTTTTTTATATGGGATGTGTGTCACCAATACAAGGGTCACCAATCCCTTGTAGCTGTAGAAAAATTGGTGCTTGAATTCTCCTGGAAGATGGAGCATACCCAACTCATCACAAGCAGAGACAACCACATTTTAGAAGTTTTTAGCTTCCATCCTTGTTCTAACAAGGATCCCCTTGCTACAACGACCAGAGCTCCACCCCTGAGACACCCTGGGGAAGAATTACACGCAAATAAGGAGGCACTAAAATCCTTTCCCTACACCTAGGCCAGGACACAGAAAGAACAGACACAGAAGCTGTCCAGGTGATTCCAAAGCAATTTCAAGGTCTATTGTAAAATCAGCACTGATAATTTCAGATCTGCAGGTGACATTGGTGTGTTTCAGAACTGGGGTACGGTGGCATTACCTTCCACTCAGCAATGTTAGTTTAGATCTGTCTGCAAGATGAATTCCTCCAGCCTAACCCAACCAAAGTGATGAGCCAGAGCTTGTTTCAAAGAAGGGAGGAGATATGAGCAGCAACAGCACCTCTGCCCAATGTACAGAGTGAAGAAGAGCAGAGTTTTGGTGTTTTTGAAGGGAGATGGATGTTTTGCAAGCTCATGTGACAGGCTCTGAACGCAGCAGTGCTGCAGCATATTTGAAAACGAGCCCGGCTTGTTCCACCTTTCTGAGCTCTAGCTCTCTATTGTAACAGATGACACAATTAAAAATAGAAAAAGGATGTGGTCTCAGCAAGGATTGGAATATATCTGTGCCTGTTGGATGGAACATATGGTGGAATATTTTTACATCTTATAAGGAGCTGTGTATTGGACATGTGCTGCTGCTTGTGAGATGCAGCAGCAGAAAAGCTGCATTAATATTTGCTCCCTGACAAGAGGAGCTGCCAGGGGCCGTGTCCACGCACAGGGATCTTCATCAGGACAGCACAGGAAGCACCAGGAGACCTTTCATCTTACTCACCATTGGAGTTAATCCGGAAGACATTGGCTGAAGTCTCCTGAAAGAGTTCCTGCAGTTCGCTGGGATCAATCTGGGTGGCTGTAGAGAAAAATAGAGAAAAAAAAAATGTGTTAATACTGGACATGTCCACTCACTTTGAAAGGAGGACCATGCTTTGAAAGGGGATGTAGATTCCTCCCTGTTGCAGAAATTTAGCCCAGGTAGGGTGGTCTGAATGCAGTTTGGAACACGTAACTTGCACTGGACAGACAAATCCAGCACCACCAGGACAGTGAAGCTGCTGCTGCAACACGGTGCAGCCCACATGGACTGAGATGGCATTTTTAGGGATTATCAGCCATCAGAATACAAATAATTCCACTTCATTTATGAAGTGGGAATATCAGAACCACAACTGAATGAGAAACCACAATGACAAGTGATGGTCAACCAGCACTTTCAACCAGTCCTGACTGTGGAAAACGGGGAGGAAGCTGTGAGCAGAGGACACCTGCTCCATGGAGCCAAAGCTTTTGGGGCAGGAGGGAGGTGGGAGCTCAGATGGGACCTCCACACATTCCTCTCCTAACACCCAAGAGAGATTCCTCTTCTTCCTATATCTTCCTGATAGCTCAAATAGAAGGGACAGTGAGTCAGCATCAGGAATTCCTACTGCAGGTGACCAGAGAAATTCTCACAACTTCATTCCCAAGGTCCCTGCTTTAGCCAAACCTGCCCTACAAGGACAACACTGAAGTGAGGGTTTGAAAATTTTGGGGTTTCAGGTTTGATGGAAGGTGGGGTGGGTTTATTTTGATCAGTTGGATTTTTGCCTTTTGTTTGTTTTTGGTTTTGCTGTTGCTTTGTTTGGGTTTTTTAGGATTTTTTGTTTGTTTTGACTTTTTTGTTTGTTTTGCTTTGATTTTTAAACTTCATTTCCCAACTTTAAAATCCCTGAAACTGTCCCCAACTTCTCCACAGTCTCATCATCCCCAGAGAAGGAGTGATGTGGGGTTGGATTGAGCTATACCAGAGAATCACAGAATGGTTTGGATTGGAAAGGACCTTCAAGATCATCCAGTTCCATCCCCCTGCCATGGGCAGGGATGTTTTCCACTATCCCAGGTTGCTCCAAGCCCTGTCCAACCTGGCCTTGGACACTTCCAGGAATCCAGGGGCAGCCACAGCTTCTCTGGGCAACCTGTGTCAGGGCCTCACCACACTCACAGTAAAGAATTTCTTTCTAATATCCACTCTAAATCTACCTTCCTCCAGATTAACATTATTAATTATGGCTGTATTAAGTCCATCTTACAGAGAAAGGATACATCACGTAGATAAGCTTTAACCAGGTGTTTCAATTTTGGTTGATCACAGTCACCAGAGAAACAACTCATTTGTAACAACACCTTTGTCACCAGTTTTATGGCAGCAGCTTTCCAACAGATTATTTTTTTTTTTTTTTAATTCTGCCTCCCACCCGTGTCAACTTTTTCTGGTTTCCCAGGAGCTGCTTTACCTGAAGCTTTGGTCACACCCTGAAGCACCCCAGGGCTTGTCCACCCAGCAGAGTGCAACAGCCCCTGTTATCACCCAGCTGCTCCTCTGAGCTGAAGCATCTCAGGCTCAAACAGGACCTGAGATTCATTTCTCCAGGTCAGCAGACTGGAACTCTGACCTACTCTGCATCCTGTAACCAGATTTCCCTAAGCTGCTAAAACACCACACACCCAGCCTGCACCTGGCAGAAAGAGCATAAAGACAACGAAGGAGTGAGGCAAAAATGAGGGAAATTGGGCAAAATGAGAAGGCTGCTGGATGCACTGCTCAGGTCAGGGCTGAGGATGCATCTCCCCGTGCTGGAGGAGCAGCTGCACATGCAGAGAGCAGATTTTCCACTGCTTCTCACACTCACTGAGAGGGTCCAGCCCTGTAACAGCTGTAAATAAAGTCATGGATCAGCCTCTCAGGATGACACAAATCCAGGGTATTAAATGGTGTTTAATCCAAATGCACAGGGCCTCATTGCTAGAGATTTTCCCACTCTTCTCTTCCTGCAGTTTGTCCTAAATCAACTGTCCCAGGCACTCCTTTCCTTTGTTCTATAGAGGAGACTGCAGAAGAGCAGAAATTAGTGTGGGCTCTCTTGTCCCCCAGGAATTTCACTTGTTACTAACAAGTTACTCTCATTAAATCTTGTTACTCTCATTAAATCACTGGCAAAAGAGCAGCACAGGATAAGACTTTTAGGTCTTTACAGACTGTGATTACCCCCATTTTAGGAGGTTTTTCTTGGATTTTCAGGGTGCTAACATGTTCCAGAGAAAACTGGTCTGCACATTTTGGGACAGAACTCATTTTGGATGGGTGGAGCTGTTTTTTAGAGGAGAGAGAGGATTTGTCTAACCTCTTTATTTCTATTCTTTCCTTAGAAGCACTAAATTTGCCTCAACAGATTTTTATCCTGGCCCAGTGATCCTGAGTCCACACGCACTGAGGTACTGAACAAAGCCTCAGATGAGCCATGAAGGAACCAAACCAAGGGCTGGGAACTCTCTCAAGAGCTCAGTTGTAATCACCCAGCTGGGAACAGCATTGCTTTAAATCCCCAAATAAACCTGACTGCCGACCTCAGTGTGTTCCCACACGGGGACACTCCTGCACACATCCAGCCTCAGGTACCTCTGAGGAGACATTTCAAACGCCAAAGTCACACCGAGAGTAAAGATGAAATATCCCAAAGGTTGCAAAAGGCAGGAGAAACACCAATTTCACTGCACAGAACTGTGCACACCTGAGAAAGAGGCACAGAGCAACACCAAGAGCCCAGAGTTGTTCCATCAAGTTAAAAACTACCCAAAAATTCAGGTGCTAATTTGGGAGGGTGAGATTTATTGATATTCATTGGTGGGAGACCAGTTTTCTCACCCTGTGCCACAATTCCCTAATGGGAAAGAGACAATGCATGTGGATCATACTCTGAAGTCATGGAAATAATTCATTTTTTAAGCTTTTACTTATTCATTGTAGCCAAAATTATTTAAATGGGAAAGGACTCTGAGGTTATGAACTCCTCCTCAAAGGCCTCTCAGTCCACACCTATCTAACAGCACCCACAATCACACTCACACCTAAAATATTGCTAATTAAATCTAAAAATACCCCCCAAAAAAACAACAAGTTAAATGAAACCTTTGTCCAAAATTTCCAAATGATTACTTTGAAAATCCAATTCATGGAGAATGTGTTTTCTGAGAAAACTGCTCTGTGTCTGGCTTGAAGTTTCCTGCCCCAAGTCTTCTATTTCGTGTCACAGCATGCTGCCAGTTCTGGCTTTTATTTTGTTTTTATTTTGCAAAAGAAAAGAAAATAGTAACAAGAAGGCTGTTTTAACTACTCCAATTTCAAGCTTCAACACATCAAGCCGAGATGTTGTAACTATTCATGGAGGATGCAGCAGTTCAAGCAGACAAGCAGAACAATTTGAAAACAGCAGCAGAAAGCAAAGCAAAACTGCATCTGTACTACCAAGGAAGCCAAGGAAGACAAACCGAGACTGAGAAGTAAAGTGGATGTGAAGTCTGATAAAAAATTAAACATCTTTGATTACATCAAGTGAATAGTTAAATATTATGATTGCCCAAGAAGGATTAGGAGGTTTCTGATATGATGAACAACATGAAATTATGTTATGCATTAAATACATGCCCAGACACTAATAGAGTTCAGAGCCACAGCTGCGAAAAATAACTTTTATTTACACCGTGGGTCCTCAAGGTTGTGAAGGTTTTGCAGTGGATGTGTTACAGAATCCCACATGGAAATGGTTTCTCCTTTACTTCCTTAACTGGACATTTCAAAAAAAAACCCCAAAAAAAACCCCCCAAAACCAAACATTTCTCCTATTTCCATTTATTTTCCCCATTTATTTTTCCAGGAAAATCCCCTTGGATCCCAGGACAACCCTACCCAACTCTGTTCTGTCAGTTCAACCTCCTCCCTGCCTAGCATATAGTGATGTCCTGCTACATTTATTGCTGTCATTTTTATTTTTATTCACAGAAATCATAGAATGTCTGGGGTTGGAAGGGTCCTTAAATATCATCTGTTCCTGCCACCACGGGCAGGGATACCTTCCACTAGACCAGGTCACTCAAACCCCCACCGAACAATTCCTAAAGCAGCAGCAGCTGACAATGGCATTTCTGATATTTGCCTGTTTAATTTTTCTTTCCTTTTCCTGAAAAGCCGCAGAGTCACACAGGCAAGTGCAATAGATGGAAAAAAAAGAGCTTTTCAATCCCTGCTCTGCCAAAGCAAAGCATGTGAATGCACACTCTGCAGGGGAAGGCCTCAGATGGGAGGGGGACCTTGAGGAACTTTGTGATCTTGGGTGTGGAGTTTTATCCCAGAAATTGCTTCCTCTAGGCAAAAATCTGCGAGGCTGCAGCAAGTTTAAATCCAGCCCTGCAACATCACCTCACACCCATCTGCCATGCAGGGGTGGCATCTTAGACCTCTGTGGTACCTGGCACACTCTGGATCAATGCAAAAAAAAGGAAAAACAAAAAAGAAAGGGAAAAAAAATAAAAGGAGAAACAGGAAAACAAAACAAAACAAAACAAACAAACAAACCCCAAACCCCCCCAAACCTAAAACAACAACAAAAAGCAAACACACAAAACCAAAAACAAACAAACAAAGAAACAGTAATAAAAAGGAAACTGAATCATGGAATCACTTAGGTTGGAAAAACCCTTTGAATCCAACCATTAACTAAACACTGCCAAATCCACCTCTAAACCGTGTGCCTGGGGTGCCCCATCTACACATCTTTCAAATATCTCCAGGGATGGTGACTCAGTCACTTCCTCCGACACCCTGTTCCCATGGCTGATGACCCTTTCATTGGAGAAATTGTTCCTAATATCCAGTACAAACCTCACCTGGTGAATCTCCAGGTCATTTCCTCTTTTTCTACCATTTCCTACCTGGGAGAAGTGACAGATCCCAGCCTGGCTGCAATCTCCCTTCAGGGCAATGGAAGGAGTGGTTGAGAAGCTTAAAAATCCATGCAAGCCTTACACTTGATTTTTGCAATCTATTTCAGAAAACACTCGGAGTGCACCACTTTCCACGACTCAGAGCAATTATAATCTTTAATTCATCACAATTCTGTCTACAGGAGGCAACTCTGGATGAGGATTGGCCAGGGCAGGGATGTGGTGTCTGTGCTCGGAGCAAAATAGAACCCAAGGACTCATGGGCTGCTTTCCTCCGTCCTGCTCAGGAGGGTGAAAATAATTCTGCTGCCCCTGGGCATCCCTGGGGATCTCATGTGCTGGGACACTGGACAGCTCCAAGCACCACCAACAGCAGCTTTGGTAGGGAAGGAGAAATCCCAGCAGGAATTTCTTTCAGTTCCTCTTCAAGACAAGCCAAATATGTTGCCTGACCAGGCTTATAAGGTCTTGTCTTGAGTGATCTGGATAAAATCAATGTCCAAAGGGAATTGCTGGAGGTCCAGGACAACACAGGTGGAAAAGGAACCTCCAGGAATGTCCTTTCCCTTAATGTTAATGAAAAGTGCCCATGTTTGCCACGTTAATCTTCCTTTCCTATTAATTATTTCACACTAATTTGGAGCTCCTAATGGCTTTTCTGCAGCCAGGTGAAGTCAATTCCCTCCCTGAACTCAATTTTTGCAGCAAACCCAAAATAACCTAAAAGCTGCAGAGAAGAAGAAGCAGTAATTAAAGTAACTCTGGTAATAAAAGGGGGAAAAGAGAAAAAAGAAGACAAGAATTTGATCTTTCTACTTATGATAGTTAACGTGGCTGTAGCAAAGCAACTCAGCACCTCAAATTGCCATGGATTTACCCCCAAAGCACCACCAAGAATTATATCTGTGGTCTGTTGAAGAAAGTCACAGATTTCCTGCAGCTTCTCTGCTTTGAAACCCTTAACTGAAGTTACAGCATCATTTTTTGCCAAAGAAACTCCCACAGAAAGTCACTTGGTCTCGCAACTCCTCCTTTGTACCACGAAACACCTGCAAGGAGTAAAAAAGCAGGCAGGAAGCAACCTGCTCACTCTGATTTCAAACCATCCACCCCAAATCCTCACTCTACCTCTCCCAGTATGGATTAAGCCCCACCACAGCCAGCCCTGTGGTTTAACCCTTTCACAGCTGAGCTGATGAGTCTCACCCATCCAGCACCCTGTTCCTCCTCCAGGAACACCTGAGCCATTGCAAAGCTTCAATTCCCCCCTTTTTACAGCGTTATCCAAGAGAGTGATTCCTTACTGAAGACTGGGATCCCCAATGAGAAATGAACTCAAGGGAGAGGAGGAGATTGATTTTTGGCTGCTGGCCAGAGAGGAGATTTGCTCCAGAGAAAAAATGGTAAATACACGTCTTTATTTTAGTTTTTTCACAACAATTGGCATAAAAGTGAAAAGGTGGAAGAAGGTGAAGGAGGCAAAGGACAAGAAAGAGTAAAGAGGAAGAAGCTGATTGTCTTGTGAGGAAGAAAATGCTAAAGAAAACAAGGGAGAAGTGGTGGAGGCACAGACATCTACACCTACCCCAGACAAGTCCTTTAGTCTCCAGTACTCAACAGCTTCCCAGGGTGTCCCTCCATGTGAGTTCTCTGGTGTCTGATCCCATGTTCCTCACAGCCCTTGGTTTCTTCCAGTGCCAGAACACTGGTTTGGTCTTCCACTGCCTTTCCCTTTCATACAAACCACAGGAACCTCGATTCTCTGTTGGAACCCTGCAGGCTGAAAATTTCAGGCTTTCTGAGATGAGGTGCTGACCCTCATGCAGGCACCACATTTGACTGGAGACCTTGGAAGAGGCTCCCGAGATTGAGTGATACCACGGGGGTTGTGGGTGTGTAGTTTGAATAGTGTCGTGTGCTCTCACAGGGTGAAAACTTAGGTTTGGGGTTTTGGTATAGAGTAATGTGTGTGGGCCAAGATGGAGGATTCGGGGTGTTGTCTGGGTCCTTCTTCTTCACCTTCTTCTTCCTTCTTCTTCATGGATTTTTGGGTGGTTTTCTCTAACTGGGTGAATGATGTCCACATTGTGGACCTTGAATGGTCATTATTGGGTCAAAAGTATAAATAATATAGGTGTCACTTTGGCATTGGTTAGTTATCTCTTAAATAGCCTTGGTAAGAGTTAGGAGGGGCTCCATTTTGTCTCATTTCTTTAACTGGGAAGTTGGAGCTCACACTTTGTGAAACTATAAATACTGTAAATGGATAATTAACAACCAAGACCAAACTCGACTCTACGTTTCCTGTGTCTTTCATCCTGACCTCAGCCGAGATAAAGCAGGCAGGACTGTAACAATTCTCCTCATCACCTCTGCTCTCCTGTCAAAAAAAAAGCTTCAATAAACACCAGGACAGAAAGGATTGGCCAAGGATGTGTTTGAACAAAGTTCCTTCCCTCAACACAGCGAGCTTAAAATAGAAAAGGAAATGGAAGAGAATGAAAGAAGCAGCATCATGTGTAATGTGAAGTTGCTCCTGGCGTGCAAGCTTGGGAGGTTTTTATTTCCTGCTGATGAAATTTGAGTGAAATAAGTGATAAAGGGAAATGTAAGCAAAAATCACACTCATCAGGCAATGTGATTTTCATCAGCATTGTAAAATGTGAGGCTGTTTCACATGGAAAAACTCTGGGGCTCTTTGCTACATATTTGTCCAGAAGGCCCTGGGTCTCCTCAGCTCAGCCACAGCACAATGAGGGGGCACCTATGGAATTACAAGTGTAAAACTTGGAATGAAGCTGGTGTCTGCACCAATCCTCCCTCAAACCCCTGCTCCCACAATGGGGTCAGTGTGCTCAAGAACTCAATTCCCCACGGGTTAACTCAAGGTCTCTGCTTGCATTAACACTTATAAACTCCGGCTCTTTTTTTTTTTTCCTTCTTCTTCTTTTTTAATCATCTTCCTGATTTGTCCAAGTTCTTCCAAACTTAAAAAAATACACTTTTCTTGCTTTTAGAAATTAAGCTTTACCTGAAGGTAAAATTCTTCTCGGCCCGAAGAACACATTTCATCCCACCCATCTAAAAGGGAAAGGTGTAAGGTAGTAAAGTACCTGCCTTCTCCTCAAGGGAACACCTTGGGAAAGTTGGATGGGACCCTGAGCAACCTGGTCTAGTGGAAGGTGTCCCTGGTCATGGCAGGTGGGTTGGAACAAGATGATTTTGAAGGTCCCATCCAACCCAAACCATTCTATGGCTCTGTGATTAATTTTCTTTTTACAGTGCAATCAAGATTCAATCAGATTTGCTTTGCATTATTTCTGGTTAAGATGTTTTCCTTCCCTTTGATTTCCTTCTTTAGCATAATATGCTAATAACAAACTGCTGAAGAAGAAAGGATAAGACTCTCTAGTGAAGAGCACCTCACCTGGTGTGTCCAGGACAGCACAGACAGTGCCAGAGTCTCAGCTCAGGTGGGAGTGTGGCCAAAGAGATCTGCAATTCTGTTAAAACCACAGGAATCATAGAATGGTTTGGGTTGGAAGGGACCTTAGAGATCATCCAGTTCCAACCCCCTGCCATGGGTAGAGAAATGTGGTGACAACTCATTTTCAGCTTTACCCAACCACTTTGGGACCATGTCCCTGAGGGTACATCTCACAGCAGCAGCAGTCAAAAACAGCCTCCCAAACCCACCCATGTGGCATTAAGGAAATAAAGGGAAAATCCAAACTGTCCACAAAGAGAGGTTGTTCCTGGAGCCAATCCTGAGACAAACACTCTGCCAGGCCATGCGCTGACTCTTGGCCAAGGGGAGAGGCTCCTCCTTGGGGGGCATCACCTGTTCCCTGAGCCCAGATGTGAACAATTAGCAGCACTTCCCAGATTCCCAAATCCTCCAGAGGATTTTGCAATTGAATGGCAAATCCATGCCCAAAACCCTGAAAATCAGCAAGTACAAGGTGCAGAGAAATCCCAGAGAGGATCAGAAACAGCTGGAGAGAAAGTTGTTGGCATCAGGTGTCACCCAGAAGATGAGCTGCATTCCATTGTAAACGCAAAGTGGTGAGATCAAGCAGAAATGCTGCTTCCAACTCATGATGGGGAGGAAAACACCCAACAAAACTCAAGCAAAAGTCCCAACCAACCAACAAACTTTGCTGCATTATTACCCTAACAGTTTATTTCAATTTATTAACAAGTTCCCTGATTGTGAAAGACCACTAGAAATATATCAATTTTTTTTTCCCCAGCAGCGAGTGACAGTTTTTGCTTCTCATTCTTTTCTTCTCCAGCTTGTTAAAGATGTTGGTAACATCAGCCTTCAGTACAAAACCTGATATTCTCTACATCTGCATTAATGCTCCCAGAAAAAACCTGTTCTCATCCTAAGCTCCTTTTCAGGCAGCAGGGAAAAAAAAAAACTAAAAGAAAAAAAACCCCAACCAGCATGGGATAAAAACCAAACAAACACACTGCCTTCTAACTTCTACAAGAAAAACAGCAGCTCTTGTTGATTTAGTAGAAGGAAATGTCAGAGGCTCAGAAGGCTGTTACAGAAATAAAGAGCCCATCACTTCATGGGGGCAACACGGTGGCTAAAAGGGATTTGAAGGTCAGGTGAGGTTGGCAGCCCATGGGAAAGGAGCTGGTGGGATCCTCAGCCCTGTTTCACCTGCTCAAACCCGTGTAAAATGAACAAAGTAATTCAGAGAACTCCCACTTTTGCCACAGGAATCCACAGTGATCTTCTCCAGGTGGGAGAATTAGGGGAAAAGTCGGTTTTCTGTGATGGTTAAATGCAAAATAGCCTTCGGATTTTAAGCAAAATTTTATGAAGAATAAATGCAGAGCAGAGCAGAGCTGGGCATTGGATTTAGAAGCTGCTAATTCTGGCAGTGAGGAAATTTTGGGTTTGGTTCAACAGTTTTACAATTAACAGTTTTTCTCTATATTCAAGCAGCGGGGAGACAAACTTTAAAATGTTTTGCATAATCCTGATGTGTCACCAAGACTCAGTTAAGTCCCTTTTACATGAAAAATAATCACTTTGTTTTTGTTTTATTTTTAATTTTTGCTGGTAGTGGATTAGGTTAGAGTTAAAAGGACAATTCATTTTTGAATGAAATAAATCAATGTACTGGAAAATACCAATTAATTTTTAAAATTTCCCTATCAAATCCTATTGTTTCTTGCTTTCCAAGATGGAAAGTCTAATCACGTTCCCTCCTTCATGCTCCAAAGCAGTGGCAAAAGCGAGCATTAAAGCAGTGTCTGCCTGTATTTTTAAAAGAATACCTAAGTCATTAAAAAAAAGGCAATTTAAGGTGTTTGACAGTTTGTTTCATTTTTAAATATTGATGCTGTAAGAGGATATAAATAAAACCTGAGTGAAAGCAAGATTTGTTTGTACTGCCACATTCTTGGGATAGTCTGCAGTCCTGTGTTAATGCAAACACAAACAACAGCACCAACAGGATGTGGAAATGTAAAGGAATTGACTGGAAAAGCAAAGTGGAAATGATTAATCTTGCACTTACTGCCCGAGCTCTTGAGAGGGTAATGTGAAAACAGCTAGCAAAAAGATGAAGAATCCAAATATTTTTGAAACTCCGTTATTTAAAAATTTATTGGTGATATAAATCACAAAATACTGTTTTTATTTTTAAACTGGCACTTAATCAGCCTCTCTTCTGGACTTATTAATGAACTCAGCACTAATTGCCTTAGAAAATATCTTTTTAAAGATTCAGGCTATTAATGACAAGATGGAAAGGATTGTTTTTTTCTGATTAAGTCCATGTGATGCAAGTGAGTGGTAGCAGAAAAAACAACCCTATGAACAAAAGAGAGAAACCCTAGAAAACATTACCAGGCCAACGATTTCCAGTTGAACAAAATCTCCCATTGGGATGGGACACTGTGAATGCTCCAACCCTGGAATTGCCCAAGGCCAGGCTGGATGGGGCTTGGAGCAGCCTGGGACAGTGGAATGTGTCCCTGTCCATGGCAGGGGTTGGAAGTGGATGATTTCAGTTCCTTTCCAACCCAAATCATTCCATGATCCAGGTAAATGGATATTTCTACGCTCCTTGTAAATGTGATGCCGGACCCTCAAGTTTGTTCCAGAGTCAACACTTGTTGTAGCACAAGGCTGTAGAATTTCAAGTGTAAAAAATGCCTTTTCTTCCCATCTCCTTCCTCTTCATAACTTCCCTCATAACTAAAATTTCAGGCCATTTCAAGGACACAGAAGACAAATTGCTCCCAAAGTGAGTAAAAACAAAAACCTCAGAGAGACCTTGCAGTGTCATTGAGACCTGCATGAAGAGTTTTCACAAACTAAAAGCCCGGGAGGGATGAAGTGAGATCTGGGATGACAGGACAGCAGAAATGACTGAAACAGAGACAAAGTGGAGGCAGTGGAAAATAGCAGCGGAGCAATGCAACAGCAATGCAACCCCATCTATGGGAAAAAGAGGTTTGTGCATGGGTAATGTTGTAAATGCTGGAGTAGATTTCCCAACTCAGAGCAAAAGTTCCAACTGATGCACCCTCCTCTTCTGGAGAGCTTCAACTCTTTTATTTTGATAAAAAAAAAGAGCTTGGTAATTTATTAGGCCTTTTAAAAAGAAATGAAAAAGGATAATACAACCCTTGCCATTTATTGGGAATCTTTATCTACGTGTTTAAATAAGAAAACTATACTGCTAATTTATGCATAATACTTTATATACCTTCTCAGCATTACTGAGTGGAGGAAGGAAAATTACTCTTGTTTGCTTAAGATTAACCATAATAGAAACCATCTGGCTCCAAGAATCAGCTCTTTTGGAAGAAATCATAAAACCCTATACAGGGTTTTATAATCCATATGTACCAGACCCCATACGTCGTTCAGGAAGATGAAGTGCCATCTGCCAGAGCTTCTGGAAGTCTCCTGGGCTTGTTTCTGTGGGACATTTTTTGGAGATCCGGTCGCACACAGCTTATGGAATCTGCAGCTGGTCAGCAGAGGTTGTAACAATGGCCATAAAATGTCCTATTTCTTGTTACACAGCTACTGCTGTAGTTATTCCCAGGAAATGAAAAAATAGCAAGGAAAGCACAGGTTCAGCTGCTTCTCCCTGGGATTCACATGGACCAAATTTTGATTTCTCAGACCCTGAGCAAGTTACTGGCGAGCCCTTTTATTGTTCATCACAGTGAAATGGTCAGTGTGGGGAACCATGACAGAATTAGTATTTTAACTTTTTTGCATACAGAGGCACACTCACTCAGGAACAGACAGTCCTCATTTACCAAGGGAGGAGCAGAGGAGGACATCACCTCACTGTCATGTATTACATAGAAAAAAATTACTTTGTTGTTTCCACAGAAAATTTCAGGCATAAACATTGAGTTGTAGAATGATTTGGGTTGTAGGGGATGATAAAAATCAACTTCTTCCAACCCCTTGCCATGGGCAGGGACACCTTCCATTATCCCAGGTTGTTCCAAGCCCCATCCAACCTGGCCTTGAACATTTCCAGCAGTCACAGTTTCTCTGGATAATCTGTTCCAGTGCCTCAGCATCCTCACAGCAAAAAATTTTTACTCATATCCAATCTAAAGCCATTCTCCCTTGTCCTCTATGCACCCTTATGAAAAGTAACCTCACAGACCTGTTACTGTACAAGGAAACCTCAAACCCACCACAACAACCCAGCCCTAAAAAGACAGAGCTAAAAAAAAAGTAAAATTCAGATAAAAGAGAAGTTCACTAGAAGTTTATGCAGAGCTACAAAAGAAATGGAGTTTCTCCATGTATGATGTGATTTGGACAACGAACTTTGTCCCCACACTTGCACACAAAAGAAAAGAAAAAGTCTGTATGGGTGTTAGCGTTAATTAGACGTTATTATATTGCCCTATGCACCTTTGTAAAGCAAAAATATCCCTTCCTTATGGGTAAACCAGCAGCATCTACACTGCACTGGGGCTCAGCCCTCATGTTCAGGGGGACTGATCCATCCTCAGGGTCAACTGTGCCTTCAGCTGCAAGACAAAAAGTGGCATTTTCGTTGTTTTATCCAGCAGAACTTTGCTCTGTTTCTCATTCTCAGCATGAGTCATTAAATATCTGCAGACCAGATTTTGCTCTTCATCCTAATTGAGAAGACTCTATTATGTACTCGAACGCAGACTTTCTCCCTTTCTTTCAAAATAAAACTGAGACATGGCTTGAAGTATTTGCCTAAAAAAAAAAAAAAATCCCCGGCACTGTGATACTGATAAGTATGAGAAAGTGGAAGTGACAGGAAACTGATGAAGAAAAGGCCGAGTTAAATTTTTTAGACAACTGGTTTATTAGCTGAAGCATTCTGGTTTAGATCAACAGATACAAATGCCAAACCCAGTAAGCTGGTTGCAGCTGAAAGTTGGTTTTTTTTTTTCTTCTTCCCTTTACCATAGTTGAAGCAACCCCTTACAAGCTTCCAAAGGAAAATGTTTTGACATTTTGAACCGAAATACTGTGTTCTCAAAATTTGCCCATATTGAAAAAAACCTAAATAACACGAAAATGTTAAATGTTCTGTTAGTGCAACTCTCCTTTCTTTTATGCTTTTTTTTTTCATTTGCAGGTCAGTTCTAAACATAATTGGCAGCCATAAAAAGGAAAAGCTTAAAAAGTAAATAAAAGTACCAGCACCACTGCTCATGCAGAGAAAAATGCATAAATGCATGTACAAGACATAGCAAAGAGGTGAAACCAAAATACATCTGAAAGGTTTTGGCTCCAAGAGCAAAGCTTGAGCAGATGTGCAACTTCCACAGGAGGTAATCCTTTAGTCCCTTTGGAAAATGTCAAGGAACCCCAAAGCAAATAATCATTTAAGGGTCAGGGAAGTCATTCTGTCAAAGAATCCAAGAAATTCCATTTTGAACTATTTCATGTTTCTTTTCCTCCCATACCCTCTCTTAAAACGTTCTTGCCAAGTGCTACAGGGATTTTCTGACACCTATTCCATGACAAGTGATGGAACCACAGAATCACAGAATGGTTTGGGTTGGAAGGGATCTCAAAGCTCATCCAGTTCCAACCCCATGTCATGGACAGGGCCACCTTCCACCAGACCAGGTTGTCCCAAGTCTCATCCAACCTGGCCTTGGACACTTCCAGGGATGGAGCATCCACAGCTACTCGAGCATGTTGCTGCAGCTGAGGTGAAAGAAAACCCTTTCCCACATCTACTGCTTATCAAATGCCCATAAAAGTGTTAACACCCCATTTCCAGCCCATCTACAACATTCCCTACTGTGCTCACCTCTATTAATAATAAATGTGAACACATGAGCAGGGTGTTGGCAGCAATGGTTTTTTTTTTTTATTTTTTGTCAAAGTTGGGATTGCAGTAAGAAAATATAATGTTCCAGGAGAAGGAACAGGACTGCTGCCAAATCTCTGCTCCACCACGTTCCCTTCTGCTGGTTTTGCATCCACCAGAATTTAAATGGTGGGGACAAAAGGTGGGGACAGCCTCTGGCTGGGACAGGGGACTCATTCACCCACGAGCCAATAGTGGCCACCTCATGGGAATCTGTCTTGGATGTGAGTCTAGGGATACTCCATCCCTGGAGATTGTGGGTGTCCCTTCCCTGGAAGTGTTCACAGACAGCTGGATGGGGCTCTGTGCAACCTGGTCTAGTGGAAGGAGTCTCTGTAAATGGCAGGGGATTTGAGCCAGACGATCTTTAAAGTCTCTTCCAATCCAGCCTATTCTATGAGTCCTTTCACCTCTTTTTGTCTCCTTTTCCTTTTCTTCATTCCCTCAGCCTCTCCCTTGCTTTTCCCACCCACCACTTTTGAAGTCAGCAGCATCTGCTGCCTTGCAGAGCTCACAAAGCAGCTCAGGGAGACTGAGATGTGTCACATTCCTCCCTGGGAAAAAAAAATCCTTCCTTGCTGCTTCTCAGAAGAGAAGGTTGAAACTAAGGGGTCCCCAAAACTGCCTCCATCTCTGTTGCCAGGATGGTGCATCCCCAGGGTCTGTGTTTATCTACAGCAAACTTCAGCCCATCCAGCCATCCATCTGGTCCTGTTTGAGATCTTGGACTTTATGGACTCCAGAAGTTCCTCCCAAACTTCCATTATTCTACAGCTCCTCAACAGACCCTTCCTCTTCTTCCTTAAAATAAACAGTGATGAAGATCCAAAGGGCAGGAGTACTGTGATTTTCTAATCAAAGGTAGGATTTGATGATCTCAGAGGTCTTTCCCAGCCTTGATGATTCTGTGATTTTTTTTTTTTGTGGCCACATCCTGCCTTTCCTCCTTCCCAATCCCTGTTCAGAGGGGCTGGCAGCAAAACAACCTGCAGGAAATGTGCTACACTGCTGCTCAAACAGGTAAAATGGTGCTTTTTTAGAGGCAATCATTGATCCTTAAGTGGTCAGAAGTTGCCTCCCACAGGTTTCCCATCACGTTGCAGCTCCCAGGTGTTATCCCTGCACCACCCCACTGGGCAACCACAAGAAAAATCATCCCACCTAGACTGGCTGGGACACATAAATCTCCTGGGGAAGGAGATGCTCTGTAGGTCAAATTCTCCACTGCTGGTCTGCACTGGATGAATGAAGTCAAGGAAAGCACCAAGAAAACCACACTGGATATGTAAAAGTCACAGCAACCAATTTCTCCCAAAACCAGAAAATATCTCCCACTGGACACAAAGAAAAGACGAAGGCTTGTCAGGAAGGTGGGGATCAACCTTTAACACTGATCCAGCTCCAATGAGTTCCAGATCTAGTTCCACAGCCTGGTTGGAAAGTTCAGTGTCAGGTGATTTCCCCCTCAACAGGTGGAAAGGGAGTTTGGCAGCCTCACTCATCCTCATGTCCCACTCCCTGTGCTGTACTAATTCCACACTTGAGATGGTTTAACCTCCCCCAGAGATCTGAGGAGGTCAATCAGCACTTCTCCTCCAGTTCATTGTACCCAGCAGCCCGAGCAGTTAGCAGCAGTTCCTTTGAGTGAGGTGATTTTATCAGAAATTCCTGCTGCGTGCACAAACACTGTCAAGGCTTCTATAATTAGAGCACACCGAGAGAGAAAAGCAATTTGTAAAGAGAATTACATCTTTAAAATGTGTCTTTCCCAGAAAGGTGCTGCCTGCATGTCTGGGGGGGGGAAAGCTTGAATATTCAGGAGGAAATTCTCTGTTCTGATGCCACTAGACATTAACTAGGAAGCTAATTGTTTTGGGGGTTCTTTCTCACTGTCTAGCAGTCCCAAGTCATGAAAAAAGAAACAAAACCTCACACAGGCATAGACAGGTGCAAACTTGCACATACCCCTCAGTCACCTGTGCTTAGTCAAAGACCAGATACACACAAAACAACCAAAATATCAGCCAACATGCTGAGCACTGTGACTGGGGATCTGTTTGCAGTGCAATGGCACGAGACCTACAGGAACAAGACTGGGGTAAATTTGTACAGGCTGAGATTTATAACAACAGAGTATGTGGTGCTTTGGACCACGTTTATACTGATGTTGCTCCAGAGCAAGAGAATTTTTGATCTACCAAATCCCACACCACTTCTGCTCCCAAATATTTAAATGAGGCAAGATGAGCGTACTGGACAGTTGCATCCACCAACTGCTGCTGGGTACTGGGGGTGTTTAGTCTGGAAAAATGGGGGTTCAGGGAGACCTCACTTCTGTCTACAACTGCCTAAAGGCAGGTGTGGTGGTGAGGTGGGGGTTGGACTCCCAGGAAATTCATGATAGAACAATGGGGTACAGCCTCAAGGATCACCAAAGGAGGTTCAGATCAGATATCACAAAACATTTCTTCACTGAAAGAGTGGTTAAGCACTGGAACAGGCTGCCCAGGGCAGTGGTGGAGTCACCGTTCCCAAAAGAGTTAAAAAAATGAGTCAATGGGGTCATAGTGGTATTTGGTCAAAGGTTGGACTTGATAATCTTTGAGGTCTTTCCCAACCTTATGGATTCCATGGTTCTATGATCCCATGAAAATGTCCCCACCCAGAGCCAACCCAAGGCTGTTTGCTGGTTTGGTGCAGGTAAAACCCACCTGTACAACCCTGACTGAGGTCTCACCTGAGTCACCATGGCTCCATTCGTGTCCCCTTCCCTCCCTGCAGACCCACGCCATTGTCTTGAAATATTGTAAAAATAAAAAAATTAAAAAAAAAAAAAACAAAAAACCAAGCTTCACAGACATGGAAAGTTAAAATTCTCGTGCCACCATTAAAAAGTTAGAGACTTCCATTCCTCAAACATTAGTTGGGTTGTTCTAACAACAAAGCTCGAAGGCCAATTCAACAGGCACCCACAGCACCACGAAGCAGAACCACTCCGGCCTCTGGGCCACCACACAAGAGATTTGGGGTTATTTTTGCAAACAGGAGGAATAGAAGACCTTGCCAGACTGGGAGCCATGAGGTGTGCAAGAGCACATGGGCAAGAGCAGGGGAATGGTCCCGAGTCCTTGTCCTGACCCTGCAACATCTGAAGTTCTCCCCATTCTCCACTGGAATCCTCCCCCCTATTACTATGGAGGCAGGAAAATCTCTGTGATCCTGCCTGCAAGCCTGAGAGGGAAGAGCAGCTTTGGGTCCCAGTTGCGAGGATGATGCAAGGAGCTGAATATACATCGAATAATACTGCAGGAAGTTCTTCGCATACAGGTAATTCAAAAATACTGACAAAATAATCTCATGATCCCTTCCAGCTTTAAAATCCATGATTGCGAGAGCTGAAAGGCTTGCTAGGAAAAAATATATATAATGCTACTTAACTGCTAATGCCAGGGTTAGATGCATTTTCATCCAGGATGGCTAAATAACAGAATTTCAAAACTTCCAGAAAAGTTTTGCACATGTAGACTGCCTGAGTAGGTGGAAAACATGGAAAACAACATTTTTTAAAAGGACCATCTTTGCGTCACTAAAAGCAATTTTTGTCTAAATGGGCTGGAACTATGTCTGGGGACTTCTATGCCATTGTCTTCAAATATTGTTAAAAAAAATTAAAAAAAACAAGCTTCACAGACATGGAAAGTTAAAATTCTTGTGCCACCATTAAAAGTTGGAGGCTTCCATTTCTCAAACAGTAGTTGGCTTGTTTAAAGAACAAAGCTCAAAGGCCATTAGCAAGATTCATCTTGTTAATAATTCATTATCATTCTTTTCCTCTTTCATCAAAACGTAGATTTTTACTCAGAAGGTTGCAATATACAAAGTTTTTGAAGACTGTCTTGTTTTTACCCTGTTTCCCTATTGAGAGTACACTAAGGGCATGGTTGGGTGTGGCTTGGGCTGCAGTCCTCACACGACGGGGGGTCACCAGATGTGACCCAGGCTGCAGTCCTCACACGACAGGGGATCACCAGATGTGACCCAGGCTGCAGTCCGCACACGACAGGGGGTCACCAGATGTGACCCAGGCTGCAGTCCTCACATGACAGGGGATCACCAGATGTGACCCAGGCTGCAGTCCGCACACGTCTGGGGGTCACCAGATGTGGCTTGTCGAGGTTTGGAGTGTCCCATTTCAGGGACAGAAAGAAAGTAGGCACACACCACAGCAGTGGGGAACAAACTCTTCTCTCTTTATTTACAAATCTAACTCTATTTATACATTTGTATAGAGGTCAAGAGATTGGCTACAGAGGTCGCCACCTCTCAACCTGGATGGTGGACATCACCATCAATCATTTCTTCTCTCAGAGGAGAAGTATGCAAACATTCTGAAAATAGACATTGTTTACATGAAGCTGCGTGAGAAAGTTCTTCACTAAGACAAAAAGACAGAAAGCTCAGGGCAACAGTTGGGACACGATTTTGTGGTGCATTTGGCAGAGTTGGGTTTATAATTGGACTTGAAGATCTTTTCCAACCTTAAAAAATCTATGATTCGATGATATTGGTCATTGGGTATAAATAGGCTGCCCAAAAGAGTCACGGCTGCCCCATCCTGGAAGTTTCCAAGGCCAGGTTGGACAAGGCTTGCAGCAACCTGGGATAGTGGAAGCTGCCCCTGCCCATGGCAGGGGGTTGGAACTGGATGATATTTAAAATCCCAGGCCATAAGCCATTCTAGGATTTTATTATTAAAAATAAAAAACAAAAACCATTTACTCCATGTATGAAGGAGACACAGTCCCACATTCCCTGGGTGCATTTTGGTGGGGCTAGAAAACAACTTCTGGTGAGCTCTAAGACACACAGTGACACAGAAGATCTCTGTAACCCCTAAAAAAATGAGACCTGGTACAGCCCAGGCTCCAGCACACATAGATGAGTAACAACTACTGGTCTTCTAAGAGAAAACATAAAAAGATGACCTAAAAGCCTGCAAATATTTCCTATTCCTTGCTAAACTCTCATCTGACTGCTCCACCTCTTCACCCATCTCATGGAGGGCAATTTTCTTGCAGACACAGCTCACCTCAGATAGGGGATGGAGCACACACCTGAGCTGTGGAGAGCAGCACAAGGGAAATCTTCCTGAGCCAGGATGTTCACACCCGATGTGGGTCTGGAAGTGCTCCAAGTCCGTTCAGGTTGGTCTGGACAGCCTTTCCCCTCCCTCAGGGGGTCAAGAGCTGCCCCTGTGCCACCCCCCAGCCAGAGCTGGCAGCACAGCACTGAGCAGCATTCAATTAGCAGAGCTCCCTGCAAGCTGAGAGAGAGCTGAAACACAGAGGGAGGAAGAAGCCAGCTCAAATAAATGGATAATTGCCATTTAATTCCCACGTATTAGATTTGGCAACACTCGCATTCTGGCTAAGTCAATAAAGCAACTTTGACTGGAGCCTGATTTGAGGACGGGACAGGGTGATCAATCTGGCTGAGAGGCAGCTCCCAGCCCTGCCAGGGAGCCCTCGGGGTGGGCACAGGGGAAAGGCCACTGCCCCACTGCCACAGCTGGAGGGAAATGGTCCTTTGTGTGCCAACATGAGCGTCCCGTTCCTGCTCTTCCTAAAGTAGGCAGTTTCCTTCATGGGCAATGAATCCCCCTATTCCTGCACCTCAATTAGGCTGAACAGCACAACCCAGACACTCTGCTGGGAAGGTGTGCTGTGCCAAGCCTGTCTGTCCATCATGTGCACAAGAAGGCAGCTCGGGAGGCAAATCCGTGTAGTAAACCCACTGGCAAGCAAGAGAATTTCCTGCTCAAGAGAATGAGCTGGTTCCAGCTGCAGCAGAGAGATGAAAACTTCCCAGTGCTGCCTCACAGCTTTGTCATTCCCACCTGGCTGCAAATCAGTGAGGGCAGGATGTCCATGGAACCTGCCACTGCCAGTGGGAAACAGCAAAGGGCTCTGAGGGAACAGCCCTTGCAGATGTGTTTAGTCCAAATCAATACTAATAAATATTTCCTGGCATCTGACAACTATAAAATAATTCATTTACAGGTGCAGCTCCCTTTCAGTGTGACAAGTGAAGCTCTTGATTTTTTTTGGTGAGCTTCAGTTTCTTTTGGGAGGGACAAAAATCTGCCTCTAGCACAACACGGAGTTGCTCATAAGACATGAGGGAAGGCAAGTGAAACCATGGGAATTTGAGTTCAGCAGAAAATATATCAAGACAGAAATGCCACCAATAATGCATTATTACTACTAATAACAATTATTATTGTTGTTGTTATTATTATTATTATTATTGCAACCAAGATACATAATTTTGCACTACATGGCATCTATAAAATAGAATTCTCCATTATACCATTGCTCTAGTGGTGTACCAGGCATGTGCCCTACCAGTACAGGCAAGAATCTGTGAAAAGCTGAAAAGAAAACCATGGCAAATTGGTTTGGGTGAGCACAGAGCCAGGCATTGCACAGGCTCTCAGGCTCTATAATTGTGATAAACCTGGAAATCCCTGGAGATATTGCCATTAGTTTCAGTGGATTTAACACATATAGGGCACATTCCACAGCAGGATGCATCATAAGAGTATTCAGCCCAATAGACTGAAACTTCACCAGTATGAAGTAGGGACTTGTTCATCCCTTGATGCTTAAAACAAACAAACAAACAAACAAACAAATCAACCAAACANACCTGAAAAAATATCAAAGTTTCCCCCAAAACCTAACACATTATTTTATGAATGTAAAGCGGGTAAATTAAAGAAAAATATCTAAATTCCTCTGCACATTTGTAACCATTCGAATATTAGTGATAATTCTTCACCTTACAGTAGTTAGATAGATGTGATGTGGTTTTAGAGGCACATAAAGCACATTTGATAGCATTTTTCTGTTTCAGTGTAAGTGTTTTCCTGAGATGTTCTACAAAGCAAGAACATTAAAAGCACCTGCTATTAAATCTTTGCTAAAACCTCCAAATTTCTCACAGAAATTCGAAGTGTGCTGTTAATGAAATTGTTGAGTTTTAATGTACATGCCATTCTGATGAATGTAGAACATAATTTCCATAATGTCTTACATCTTTCACGCACTTCTAGGTATTATACCACCTTCTGAAGAACCCAGAGAAACAGATTATTAGCAGATTATTAGGAAGGAAAACAGAATTACGGATCCACGTATGGTTACAGAGAATTTGCTTGCAGGTAAGAATCACTGCACAAAACCTCCCAAGCGCTTGCTCACTTTTCCAACCACTAGATTAATATTTTCCAATCCTTGCAATAATTTAATTAAAGTGATCAGAAGATGAGAAGTAATACTGCATCACTGAATCTAATTAAACTTCAAGTTTATCGTCTAGAAATCAAGAAAAATACATATTTCCTCAAGAAAAGACATTCATTTTATTCTGACAGTGGAGAAGATAAAAGTAAAAAACCAAATCAGTTTTGTTGATAACATCTCTCTCGTCTCTCTCTCTCTCCAAATGACAATTCTTGCCTGGTTAATAATCAAATAATAAGCATTCTGCAAAGGTAATCTTCCTTTTCTGAGCTGTCTGAGCCACTTTATCCCATCCCATCCCATCCCTGTCACTGCATGGCAAAACAGCTGCGCCTGTGTAAAAATGGCAACAAATAAACAAATGGAGGGAGGCCTCTACCATGTTGGAGCCTGCCAAGGAGGGGATCATGGAAACAAAGAATATCCTGAGTTGGAAGGAACCCACAGGACCATCAGGGCCAACTCACTGCATGGGACAGCCCCAGCAATCCCACCCTGTGCCCGAGCTCTGCCAGGCTTGGAGCTGTGACCACTGCCCCGGGGAGCTGTTGCAGTGCCCAGCCACCCTCTTTTCCCTGATACCAAACCTAAACCTCCCTGGAGAGAATTTCAGACAATTTCAAATTCCTCGTGTTCTGTCAGTGTCACCACAGGGTAGAGATCAGGGTCTTCCCCTCCTCTTCCTCTCACGAGGATGCTGAAGACCACAATGAGGTCCCCCCTCAGTCTCCAGGCTGAAGGGCCTCACCTCCAGACCCTTCCTCATCCTCGTAGCCCTCATTTGGAATCCCAGTGACAGCTTTATGTCCTTCCTAAATTGTGAAACATTGTCCACTCATTAAAATCAACATGTGAACGTGAGATGGTGCAAATGAGAAGACTTTGAGGGAGGCCAAGACAGCTCAGGTCTCTGATGAGAACTTAAATTCCATTCATTGAACCAAAGCCACTTTTCATTATGACAAAATGAGGGATAAACACCACAGCATTACTCAGCTCCTGGCACTTAGAGCTCGAAGGACACTGAGTGGGTGGCAGAGGAGAGCTGAAAGCAAAGGGAAAAATCAAACTCTGCACCACGGCATTATTTGCAGCTGGTCTTCTGTTCACGCTTTGTCTAGAGGCTTCTTCCTCTAGATAATATGATTTATTATCATACCACAGTGCCACTGTCTGGGGTCACCAAATGCAGATCAGCAGGGCCCAGCTTTACTTTTCTCAGCTGAGCCTCTCTCAGATGTTGATCCTCACCATGGTGAGGCAGCTGTCCCCTTGCAGCCCACAGAAGCACAGGGGGGAGCAGATATCCACCTGCAGCCCACGGAAATACAGGGAGGAGCACAGATCCCCCTGGGGCCCATGGAAATACAGGGAGGAGCACAGATCCCCCTGGGGCCCATGGAAATACAGGGAGGAGCACAGATCCCCCTGGGGCCCATGGAAATACAGGGAGGAGCACAGATCCCCCTGGGGCCCATGGAAATACAGGGGGGAGCACAGATCCCCCTGCAGCCCACAGAAATACAGGGGGGAGCACAGATCCCCCTGCGGCCCATGGAAATACAGGGGGGAGCAGATATCCACCTGCAGCCCACAGAAATACAGGGGGGAGCACAGATCCCCCTGCAGCCCATGGAAATACAGGGGGGAGCACAGATCCACCTGCAGCCCATGGAAAATCCCACACTGGTACAGGGGGAGGCCTGAAGGGGGCTGGACTCCATGGGAAGCCCAGGCTGGAGCAGATTTGCTGGCAGGAATTGTGACTCCATGGGAGATCCTGGCTGGAGTGTGGGCTCGATACTTTCTGAGCCTGAGAACTGCTGAGCCCTTCCCAAGGAAAACTTTTTAATAGTTTTCCTTTTCCCAAAACAACCTTGTGTAAACAATATTCCTTTCCCACAGCAACAGGCGTGTTTGCTACTTCTGTTCCTTAGCCAGTGGGAGAGGTGTCAGCCCTATGAACCAATAACCTGCCTTTTTAGTGCAGCATGTTATAAAAGGGCTGAATGAATTGTAAATAAAACCTTCTGATTTCTACTGCCTTCTGACCGGAGTCAAACACCTTTATTTCATGTCCTATTGTGACACTGGAGCAACCTCTTCCTGAAGGACTGCATCCCATGGGAGGAACCCACCTTGGAGCAGCTCATGAAAACCAGAGCCCATGGGAAGGACTGGTGCTGGAAACGTTCATGGAGAACTGTCTGGCATGGGAGGGACTTCACGATAAAGCAGGGAAAGAGTGTAAGAAGCCCAAACCTTGAGGAGGGTTGACCTGTGATGAACTGACCAAAAGCTCCATTCCCTGTGCTCCCACACCACTGGAGGGGAAAAGGTAAATAAAAATACTTAATGAAGTTGAGTCTGGGAGGAAGGATGGGTGGTGGGAAGGTGTTTTAAGATTTGTTTTTATTTCTCATGACCCTAACCCAACTTTTGAATAGCAATGTTAAGTTCATTTCCTTAAGTTGAGACTGTTTTGCCTATGACAGAAATTATCTCCTTGCCCTTAATATCAAACCAAGAGCATTTAATATTTTTTTTCCTCCCCTTTCCAGCTGAAGAGGGGAGTGAGAAAGAGGTGTGGTGGGAGCCTGGCACCCAGCTGGTGTCAACCCACCCCAGCCAGTACCACTCCAGTACCTTTATGGGCTGTGCTCAAGGGAAAGGAAAGTGCAGTGGAACATTAAATTTCCACCTCGAGAACAGAAGGCTCTGCAGGACTGGAGGTGCTGCTGCTGCTGCCTGCTGACAGGGACCTGCTGGAGCCAGCTCACCCCTGCTGAATCCCTCAGACACAGGCAGGTCATCTTCTTCCTGAGTAAGTCCCTCAGAGGGATCTGCACCTGACACATGAGGCTGAACTCTGATGCTGTAACACTGGATCCAAAGAACAAGTATTAATATTAAATATATTTATATAAAAGAAAAGTAGACAAGGTGAAGGTCCTGCTGCCACAAGAGAATAAACGCAGCAACAACAAGGAAAGGTTTGTTTTTCTCTATCAATACTAAAGAATTTAAAAGCAGTTAAATTGATTAATTAAATGCTTAAAATCACCAAAGCAGACAGAATCGCCACCTCATCTTTATCAGTGCCTATGGGTTTAGAAAGAAAAGAAAAGAAAAGAAAAGAAAAGAAAAGAAAAGAAAAGAAAAGAAAAGAAAAGAAAAGAAAAGAAACTTAGATTAGATTTTAGAATAAAATGAATTTATTGTCAAGGTGGTGAGCCCCTGGCACAGGTTGCCCAGAGAAGTTGTGGCTGCCCCATCAAAGCCAGCTTGGACAGGGCTTGGAGCAACCTGGGATAGTGGAAGGTGTCCCTGCCCATGGTAGGGGGTTGGAATGAGATGGTCTTTAAGGTCCCTTCCAACCCAAACCATTCCATGATGCTACCACCATCCCAGGAACATGACAGCAGCCTTCCCACATCACATTCTGCCCAAAACCTTCCCAGAAATTCCTCCCTTTAAGGAAGATACCCTTCCCCAGAAAACAAAACCCATAGAGACTGCCAGGGTGGCTTATCAGAAAGTGCAACACCTATAATTGCAGGAATGATGAGGAAAAGTAGGTGGAAGTTCTAATCTTAAAACGTCCATGTCTGAAAAACAAAATATATTTCCAAACCTCACTTTCCAATATACCTCAGAACTGTGAGGAAGGCAATAATTATCCCTAATTTACAGAGGGAGCTGTAGCAGAGAGAATTAAAGGCTCTGAGTCACCGGCACTAAACCAAACGGTGGCAGGAGCACACACTGCTTTTCCCCCTGGGCTGATGGGTGATGCCAGTCACTGCCAAAGATATTAATATAAACCTTTATTTATTGGTCCTTTAGGATAACACAGGTTACAGTGCTCACCTGGGAGAGAGCAACCTCCAGATCTGAGCTGGACTCCACGTCCAGCAGAATTTCTCTGAGGTCAGTCTGAGCCCAAGATTACATTATTCGGGAGTCATTCAATTAATTAGGGAGCATGGCAGTGATGAGCACACCAAATTTCCAGGCTCCTCTAAGGGTTTGCAGGTCTGTCCAAAATGCACTTCAGGCCTATGAAAGTGCTCGCCATGAGCTCTCCAAGTGCCAGAACAAAAGCAAATTTGGAAATGTCCAGTGAGCAGAGGTGTTTGACATACACAGGCCCCAAACATGGCTTAAAATATCTAAAGGTATTAACCAGGTGCTCAGCTACCACAAAAACTGAGCTGATGGGAAAAGGAGTGAAAGAGCTCTGAGGCAAAGGAGATAATAGAAGTTGTAGAGCTTCCTTTGTGCTTCATTGATTGAACTCAAGTGATTACCTACGAAATAATTACACATGTATAACCTAAGCATAAAAACATACTTTGATTTTTTAGAAGGAATTCACATTACTTCAGAGTCAAAAAGTGTATTTTTGATAGGTTTGCCCATCACATCAGACTTTAAAAAGTCGTGGAGTTTTTTTCTTTTCTGCTGTAGAGCAGTTTTTATCTCCTTGAAGCCGCCTGTACAAATAGGCCGAATTCCACGATGCTGGTCATAGACACAGGCTGGGAGGATGACTCAGCCCAATCAGAAGTCCTGCCAGGGTCTGCAGGACTAGAAACAGAAGCCTCAACACAGTGTTCCAAGGAATTGCACCTAAACAAATTCTCAAAACCAGAAAATTTCTGACAAACTAAGGTGGAAAAATCATATATCCATGCTATAGAATTATATACCCATAGAGATGCTCTGCAACGTTGGCTTTGGAAACTGATTCACAATTGATTCACTGATTCACAATATCTTACACATATTAAAGGTGGTAACAACCAAAAAGAGCTGATTGTTCATGATTTAAGAACTGTAAGGAGAGGGAGAACAACAACACCCCACACAGACACACAGACCCAGAAGCAGAAGTGACCCCAGCAATTCTCAGTGACGAGCACATCGACGCCTGCACCACTTGAGACCAGACCTGCAAAAGGCACCTTCTCTGCTGGGAACATCTTTTGCTGGCAGAAACAAGACCGATGTGTATTGTGCTCCTACAAATAACTTACTTCCTCATAAATGGGTCAAATTAACCCTGATTTATAGAACCGAAGTTCCCACTCAAACTCCTGCACAAGTCTAGGAAGACAAATTCATTCTTATTACAGAGTCTTAAACAACCCGCCTTAAATTTCTCTGTTATGATGAAGAACCCGCTATTTTAAATCAGAAGAGACCATTGATTCTTTCTATTGCAACATTTTTCAGAATTTGTTAAATAGAATAAATCACTGAATGGTTTGGGTTGGAAGGGTCCTTAGAAATCACCTAATTCCAACCCCCTGCCATGGGCAGGGACACCTTCCACTGTCCCAGGTCCACGCCACATCCAACCTGGTCTTGAACACCTCCAGGGATGGGCAGCCACAGCTTCTCTGAGCAACCTGTGCCGGGGTCTCACCACCCTGACAGGGAAGGATTTCTTCCTAATATCCAGTCTAAACCTGGCCTCTCTCACTTTCAAGCCACTCTCTTGCCCTATCACCACATGTGCTTGTAAAAAGTCCCTCTTGAGCTTTCTTGTAGACCCCCTTTAGGAACTGGAAGATTGACTTTGGATGCTGACCAAAGGTCTGAGAAAAAGCAACTTGGGCTTCTCAGCTCCCCAAAATAAATCTGAGGCTTCAGAGGAGCAGCAATGGCACCAGTGGCTTATTATGAAGAACACATCTCTTCCCTTACCAGTAGAATTTGTGACACCTTTTCCAGAGGTTTGACTGGACTGGAATATCACAGAATCCTTAAGGTTGGAAAATATCTCCAAGATCCACCCAGAACTGGTCTCAGGGTCTACAATACCATGCACAGAACATCCCTGCACTCTGACCTTGTTACCACCTTTGCCTCATAGAAGAGAAAATCATGGAATGGTTTGGGTTGGAATGAGCCTCAGAGATCACCAGGTTCCAACCCCCTGCCATGGCCAGGGATGTCATTCACTGGATCAGGTTGCTCAGGGCCCCATCTAACCTTGGCTGGATGTCATATCAGGACATATGCAGAATTCCACCACTAATCAAGTTGCAGCTATTCCTTATATTTAGTCTCCATCCAGACATTACTGATCTTGCAGAAAACTACCAAGAAGGCAAAAATGTTATTCAAAGAGTACCAAAAATACTCTCAATGCCTATGTAGAAGTTTTTTTTTTTCCTTTTTCTAGATAGCTTTCTTAAAATTCAGGCAGTCTTTGTCCATAATTAGTAAAAGAAGCTATTGTCTGTTCTTCTTAACACGACACTTATCTTCCCAAGTCTAGCAAAGTATTTCTTAAATACTGACAAAGTTCCTCACTTCGTATTAATATTTTTCTACTTAAGCTGTACCCCAAAATAGCAGCCAATTATTTCTTCAAACACTCTTATGACACTGGTGAGCAAAGTGCTTGTTGATCCAATAATGCCACAAGGATGTTGCTAAATCCAGCCTTATGTTCAAAAGAGATTTCCAAATATTTTGCATCTCAAAAGTAGTTTGCATCAAAAGTAAACTTCAGAAGGCTGCTGGAATCTCCTGGCTCTTGCAGAAGGATGTGACCTGGGTGCCATCCACATCTTGAACAGGGCTATATCCAAGCATAAAACACATCTGAAACTTAATAATCCCACCATAGACGCACATCTGAAATTCAATAATGACTCTTGGAAAATCAGATTCAGCGGGGGTGTTTGCAGAGTCGCCTGTGCACTTTTAGACTGAACTCCTGGTGGGAAGTGAGAGCCATTGGTGTCACTATTTCAATGACTGCGATGCACAACCAAATTACAGCACTGAGCCCACAAAACCAACGTGCTCTCAGTCAACAACAAACCAAGATAAATCTGCTTTGCTCGCACCCACGTGAAAGATTTAGGTGCGTGGGTTTTATCTCATATTTGCAGAGATCAAGGCTCTTTGTCAGGCTCACTGGACAAACCACAGCAACTTGTTTCACTGATGTGGTTTCCCTGTGCCTCAAAGGGGATAAAACCCCACACTCTTTGATCTCAGCAAAAAGCACATCCATTGCTTGTATTCACCCAGGCCTTCCTTCTAAATCAGATGTCCATTTCCTTGAGGCAGTGGATGCACATTGTGAGAAGAGTTAACTACCCTTTTTCCTCCCAACCAAAGTCCTGACTCTACCTTCATTTACCATATTTGAGAATAAAATAAGCAGAATAAAAAGGCATCTGTGACACACATCAAGAACAACAAAAAGCTGTTTTATTTGTCTTTCAAAATGTATATAAAAAATCACATCTATTGCTTCAGTTTTACTATAATATTCAAGATGTATTACACAGTGCACAGTGTTGCTTTCTGGCCTGATTTTTTTTTAATAGTAAGGTACAAGTTCTCTTCTGAAACACTTGGCATATTCCTGGTTGACAGAGGTAGGGGTTTCCCCAAGTATTTCTTAAACTAACTTGACATTTCATATAATTATATCTGCAACCAGAGAGTAAGCACTCGAGCTATCACATTATCCGAGTTTTGCATATATGAAAATAATTGCACCATCTCCTGAATCAGGGAAAGGCACAACCAGCCTGGTTAAACCCTAGCATTAGCAGGATAAACAGTTATAATTTTATTAATCACCATTTTTGTACCGGTGCTGGGGGTGAACTGCTCCCTGACGTTCCATCACGCGCCCAACACGCACGATTAAACTTTGTTTCTTTGTTCAAGTCCAGGACATGAACTTTCCAGAAGGGTAATTAAATGTGCTCGTTAGAAGTGGGGCTGATCCCACAGACATGAGTGTGTTCACAGCCCCTCCAAGAATAACCAGCTCACGTGGGTGTGAATCAGGGCTGGAGCCCCAAAACAAACGATGGGGTGAAAGGCAGGCATTGAGCACTGTGCTATTTTATTCCTTTCAGGCAGCCAGGCCTGTCTTCTTCATCCAGTCCATGAATCCTGTTTCCTCCAAATGGAAATTATGCTCACACCACACTGGTGTGCTTGGGCAGGAGACATTCCCTCTCCTGGAAACTACAGTTTGGGATAAATGAGAGACCTTCTCTATTTTGAGCACGTTTAAGGCCTACCAGTCCTGAGCAAAGAACAAAGCTTGGTAAATATAATACTTACATCTGATAGACCCAAATATGTGCATTCAGTATTAAATGATGCTTATAGAAAAGAGGGAGAAGAGCTTTTTACACATGCAGACAGTGATAGGGCAAGGAATGAATGTTTTAAACTGAAAGAGGAGAGATTCAGGTTAGATATAAGGAAGGAATTCTTCCTTGTGAGGGTGGTGAGGCCGCAGCACAGGTTTCCCACAGAAGCTGTGGCTTCCCCATTCCTGGAAGTGTCCAAGGTTAGCTTGGATGGAGTTCTGAGCAACCTGATCCAGTGGAAGGTGTCCCTGCCCATGGCATGGGGTTGGAACAAGATGATTTTTAAGGTCCCTTCTAATCCAAACCACTCTATGATTCTACAACTACACATATTTATTCGCATTTGTCAGCTGTGGGCAAACTGCAACTAGCAGCAAATTTTCCTCCTTCAGTGCTGAAAATAAATTAAACCCCAAAAATTTAGCTGTTCCTCTGGCCTCTAATATTTATTTATTTATTTTCAGATTCCTGTGATTAGTGTGTAACCATTTTTTTGCATTGCTGAAGCACTGGGAAGAACCCTGCCCTTGCTCCAAGGAATTCTCTGGAGGCTTCAGAGGCAAGGACTCAATTATCAGCACTGGTCCAGATTTTGAGGAAGCTGTCTGGTCACTTTTCTTGCCTCCCCCTCTTCTGTTCTTACAACACACAAAAAAAATCACAGAACCACAGAATGGTTTGAGTTGGAAAGGATCTTCAAGATCATCTCATTCCTACTCCCCCTGTCGTGGGCAGGGACACCTTCCACTGGACCAGACAGCCCGAAGCCCCATCCACCCAAGAGATACAGACTGAAGGGTGACAACCACAGCAGGACAGGGTGTCTGAGATAAACAGCCCTGCCAGGATTAGTTTAGGAGCAGCACTAAACTGAATGCACCCATCCTAAACCAGCAGCTGAGCTGGTGGCTCACAGAGCCTCGTGCCCCTTCAGGAGAATATATTGAATTACCCTTTCCAGTGGCTAAAGACATGAAAAAAGAGTGAGAGCTGTGGGCTCCGCCATCTCTTAGAGCTACCCTCCAGCAAAGTGCACAAAGTGACTTGACATTGCTTCTCATAAAGCCACTTATTCCCCTGTTCCCTTCTCTCCAGAGGGAGAGATGCATTTGCAACACAGTGCCTTGCTTTGGTTGAGTGCTTAACACCCCTGCTTTTTCTTAAGAGTTAAAAAATGCTGCTGAGCATATTTACAGCCCACATAAACAGTGTTTGAAAATTAAAAAAAGAAATACCCTTCACCCCCTCTTGCTGTGGAGAAGCATTGGAGGTGATAGGAGGTAAATTCATCCCCAAGCTCCCTTTACTGCAGCTGTCCTTGAAAAGAAGGAAGACTTATTTTCAGTACACGAGTATCAGTTACACTGGGAGAGAGAAACAGTAATTCCCTCCAGAGGAATTCAGCTAAATCCACTCGATGGCCCAGGAAATACCTGGTGGAACAGATCACACATATTGCATTCCTGGGCTTTACCAAACCCCAGTATCACAACAGCACACCTTAAGCATCAGCAAGATCTTTTCTGTCCTTCTCAAAAAATAGCACCACCTGTCCTGGTCTGTGTTCACTGCCTGTCCCTCTGTGGTGGGAAAACACAGCTTGGAAGTGTAAGTCTTTCTGAGAATATAAAGCAATGAATAAATGTACCAGAACCACTGAAAAGGGATGACAGTGACAGATATAATCTCTATTTTCTGGGGAAAGAATACTGATCCCCCTCCATTAGCTTTGGGAACTGGTGTTCACATAAATATTAACAGTTTTCATTTGCTAGTTTCCCACCTTATGGCAGATACCCCTCTGAGGAAACTTTCTCTATTTTTGAACTACACCTGAATTTCCTGGCTGAAGCTGTGAAGAGAAAGCAAGACATTACCCAGAAAGCCAATAGCTCTCACTTTTTATTTGTGTTTTTCTTCATTTTAGCCCTACAGAACATGGGCACACAAGGTTTCATGCCTGAGAAATTTCATCTTTGCCATTTATTCACTTTGTGTGGGACAAAAGATGAGACAGGGAAGAGATGATGCACTGCAGCTGGTACCTGTCAATATGTTAGAAGGCCAGCAGCAGGAGGTCTTGCTGTCTTTGTCTCTTTTTCAGAAATCTGAAGGTTTCTCTGTCTTCCATTACGAATCCCAGATCAAATTATCTTTGCATCATGCCACACAACAATCACTGAATCACAGAATGGTTTGGATTGGAAGGAACCTCAAAGATCATCTCATCCCAGCCCCTGCCATGGACAGGGATGTCATTCACTAGACCAGGTTGCTCCAAGCCCCATCCAGCCTGGTCTTGAACTCCTTCAGGGATGGAGAGTCCACAGCTTCTCTGGGCACCCTGGAAATCCTCTCTGGGCAACCTTCCTACACCTGAATAAATGCAAGCCAACAAATACATTCTCAACACATCCCATAATTTGTGAACAAAGAAGGAAAAATGGCAATTCCTACAAACTGGTAGGAAGCTCAGAACACACAAGTGAATTCACCAGCACCCACGTTCCAGGAAAAAAGAAAACAGAACACTGATAAAAGGCAATTCCCACTCTGGAGAAGAGCTTTTCCCTGTGGCACAAGTGGTGGGCAATCATGTCCTCTCCAAAACACTTCTGGAGAAACAGAAGGTGCACGAAGCCCTTGGTGCTGTAAATTCAGCTCAGACATTAAATATCCATTAGAAATGGATAATTAAATGAAGAAGGAGACAGCCAACAGGAAGCAGTGCATGGAGGGAGCCCTGCTGGTGCTCAGCAATGGGGCCAGCTGAGCACCGACAAAGAGCAAATTGAGTGTTTAGGAGGAGGGAAATAAAGCAAGTGCCAGAGCTCTGCTTGGCAGGAAAAGTGTAATAGATTCTGTCTCGGAGATGTATCAGCATCTGGGATTTTAAATCACGGAGGAAGGCAGAGGGGAGCAAAGCTTTTAGCACTCAAAGCAAAATCTGCAATGAGACCTTTACGATGATGAAAAGCACTCGGGAGTGAGGGAATTAACAAGAGGCAAAATATCTGGAAGGACACTGGACACCCCAGCTCTTCCTCCATCCTTTACCAGCATTTTGATCCCTAAGAAGAAGATGGTAAGATTTTTCCTCCTTCCTTGTCTGACAGTTTGGAAATAAAAAGTTATTTCTTTGCAGTTTCTGTAATCACAGCAAGATCTTCAAAATGCTTCAATATTACAAAGGAAAGAGCAATGTGTAACACAAATTACCAACATCATTACAGGAAGAAATGGTGTGTCACATTTTTGCCCAATAATGGTGAAGGAACCGGTGTCAGGTCTGAGGTAAGACCTTGGGATATCCAACTCTTCATTCTTGTCCTGAACACTAGGAACAAACAAGTTTCTACAATTCCCACATCTCCTCTTCCTGTGGAGGAAAGACCTTCTTTTTGAAAAATGGGGGGACTTCTGGGCCCCATATATTTTCAGAAAAGCTTCACATCTAATCTGAACACTTTGGAAATATCTAAAAGCATCTGATTAAGGGACCACCCATTCCCAATAGCTTATTTTCAGTGACACATCGCTGCACTGCTCCAACAGAATTTACTGCCCACGTCAGATGGCAGCCAAACCATCTCATCATCCCCTTTGTCCACACAAACAGCAAATCAAATAGAACATTTTTGCATCTTTTACTGCACTAGTATACCCCTAAAAGAACAAACACTTGCACATTACTATGCTGGTTGTGTCAGTGGACAGCAATACTGGAGATAAAAAGAGTGCATAATTATATTATCTACCCTTAAAGAGGGGGGAAAAAACCCTCATTAACCCCCTTAAAATACCCTTGAAACACTGAGAAAGTGCAACTTGGTTTGTGTATCTACAAATGTACCTCTGCACACACTGGCTAAGTGCAGCTGCCCCTGGCACGAGGTGAGAGAGCTGCTTAAGCCCAGACCTAAGAGCCCACATGGAGCTCTCCATCAAAGACTGATCAGGACCTAGAGAGGGAAATAATTGATACAGACCAAAAAGCACAAATTTCTGCCTCAACAAGGCCAGGAAAGGTGAAGCAGCATCATTTTCCAGTCTCACGCAAGGCAGCTCACAAGTGGGGAAAGGTGTTAAAAGCCTACAACATTAATTAGGTTAATAGTTTGGGATTTAAGACAGGACATCAAACATGCCTGCTATATTACAATCCATTTGTGTGTGCCTGCTCCAAAATCCCAGAGCAAAATTATGTCACTGCAGAGGCAAGGACAAGGGTTCTGCTTTGCAGATTTCAATCAGGCAGAATTTACCATTCAGCTGGGTCCTTTCTGGAACACAAGAAGTTGACCTTGAAGAATTACTATGAAAGCTTCAAAAAGCAGTGAGTATTTGATCCTGCACAAAAAAGCAACCACCAGGAACGTCAGGAGATCGTGTCCAAATGAGCACTCTGCTCTGTTCCACGATGGTCTTGTTTTCCTATTAACAAAGTCAGTGAGATGTTCTTGCTCCATTCTCAGGAGTGGGAAACTCACCGTGCACAAAATATTTCTCCTCTGATCTCACACCAACACTGGACAATGTTTGCAGAGTTTGACCAGCAAAGTTCCTTTTACCCAAGAGGGGTTGCAACTTCACCTTGGCCTGTCCCTAATTACTGGAAAGAAATTGAAATATGCAGATGGGGCAACTTACTGTTCTCCATTTCTTCTGCCCTGAGGACGGTAGTCCCATTTCCTGAGTCTTATCATGGAATCACAGAATGGTTTGGGCTGGAAGGGAACTTCAAGACCATCTCCTTCCAGCCCTGTTCCGTGGACAGGGACACCTTCCACTATCCCAGGTTGCTCCAAACCCCGTCCAACCTGGCCTTGGACACTTCCAGGGATGGGAATTCCACAGTTTCTCTGGGCAAACTGTGCCAGGGCTTCACCACCCTCTGAGTAAAGAATTTAGGACTGCTCTGCCATGTGGGATTGCCACACCCATTCTCTCCATCTCTCTTCTTCCCCAATTGTTTCCTCTCCCACAAACAGCAATGATGTGAAATGATTCCAAAACTTCCTTCTGAGGACAGCAATGAGTCTCATCTTGGCCAGGTTTCCCAGAGAAGATGTGCCTGCTTCATCCCTGGAAATGCTCAAGGCCAGGTTGGATGGGGCTTGGAGTAATCTGGGATAGTGGAAGGTGTCCCTGCCCACGGCAGGGGTTGGACCTGGATGAGCTTTGAGGTCCCTTTCAACCCAAACCATTCTATGGATTCTATGAATCTGTTCATTCATTCATGAAGTCCCACCCAGATACTGTAACCACATCAGTAAGAGATGATTATTTTTTCCTGGTCCCACATCTCCCTAAATTTATACAGTGCTGTTCTATAGACATCCACAAATTCTTTGTCCTCTTTAATACTCCTTCCCTTCCAAAACTTCTTCCAGCAGAAAATTTGGAAGACTTTTTTCCAAATAAAATTTTTCCTGAAGCAAGTACAGGTATTATACAAGAACTGAGCCAATGGGTCAGGACAGAAATTCATGTTTCAACAGCTGCCTCCAGGACCTCTGGAGAAGTTACAAAATGGAAAGGTAACCTACAATGGAATGGTCTGTCAAAACCTTCATTTTTTAGGAGGTTTTTATACCTTGAAGGAGAAGGGTTTAATCTCCTTACCCTTTACCACAACCATTAGAGCTGTGTGTACTCTTTGGGTTTGACAGAAATAATTGGTGCCTCTTTGTTCTCTGATGAATTTTTGGCCATGGTGATGCCTTCCCACAGCAACTTTCACTTGCTGATGGTTAGCTGGACCAACTTTGGAGCAATCAACCAAAAAACCCTCCCAAACAGTATATGCTAAAGCACAAAACCTAAGCTATCCACGTAGCTTAGTATCAAAATGTAATTACAGAGCCTTGTGTTCTAAGCACGAGGCATGTGTGCAAACCATGAAGGAAAATCAAGGTGTCCACAAACACACTCAAGCACTTGATCTCCTTCTCAAGCCTCAATGCTCCAGCTCAAATGTAGTTTTCAGTCCTGAAGCAGCAAGCTTTAAGAGTTATCTGTGAGCAGAGCAGTCCCAAGTTTGCTATCAATGCAGGTATCAATAAGCATTTTACCTTGTCTAACTTTAAACCTGGAAATAGAAACATCCTCTCTAAAAAAAAAGCAAAGCATTTAGCCCACCAGAACAACCAAACGGAGAATTAGCTTTGGACTTCCTCTGAAGCACTGAAGTTTGAAGGCCAGTTATCAAGTACATTAAAAAAGGAAAATGAAAATTAAAAAGAAAGAAATAAAAAAAAAAAGGTGCAGAACAGCTCCTGTATTAGAGCACATCAACACAAATCTGTTTATTTTTAAATGATCGCATCTTCAAACCTTGTGGTGCTCCTCCCAGAGGGCAAAGCCAATATTCTGATCTATTTTTTGATCTCCTAAATGCAGGCACAGCCAGAGGAAGCCAAGCTCAAGCCCAGGGGGGAAGCATTCACACTCTGCAGCCCAGGAACCAGCACTGCCACAAGGAAACTCCAGTTGGGTCCCGGGCTTGGGTTAATCACGACGTTGTTTCCCGGCACTGGGCCAAGCCCTGAACACGACTTTTGCTGCAAAGCCTTTCATCCGTGGGCTTGTGTTCCTGCCAAGCTGCAGATAAAACTGATCTCGGCCACTGGGGGTCATTAAAAGGCCTGTTAGAGCCTCCTCCCAGGAACGGAGCTGCTTCTCATGCTGGAATCTGGCATCTTCTCTCCTTTAAGGATTTCTCAGGATCTCTGCAGTAAAACCCTTTAGGACCAGCAGCCAATAAGTCATCTTAGTTTTCTGACTCACTGTAGAGGTTTTCCCCCCTTTCCTCCTTCACTTAGATCTGACACAGTCACTGTTGGAAGGCAAACCAGCTCCCAAAAAATCATTCCAGGCAAATAAATATGACTTAGAAAAGAACAGCAGAAGAAATTTAACAGCAGACAAACTCTCCTGACTCTTCAGTTGGTCTCCTGATTGCTGTCCTGTCTGCAGGCTGGGTAGGGAAGAAAACCTTCCATGGAAGTGGTGATAAAACTCTCCTCCCTCCCCTCTTCTATGTCAAGCAAGCAAGACACACATGAGGATCCTTTAGTAAAACCTTTGACACTGCTTCCCACAGCATTCTCCTGGAGGAACCGGCTGCTCATGGATCAGACAGGTTTTCTGTGTCAAAAATTGGCTGGTGGTTCATGGAGTCAAATCCAGGGGCTGGCTGGTCAGAAGTGGCTCAGTACTGGGGACAATCCCATTTAGTATCTTTATTGAAAATCTGGATCAGGAGGGGATGTTTAGGCTGGAAAAAAAGGAGGCTCAGGGGGAACCTTCTCACTCTCTACAACTCCCTGACAGGAGGGTGGAACCAGGCAGGGTTTGGCTCTGCTCCCAGGGAACAAGACAAGAGGAAAAAGCCTCACGTTGCCCCAGGGGAAGGTTAGATTTGATTTTAGGAAAAAAATTTCTTCACCAAAATGGTTGTCAAGCATCGAAACAGAATGCCCAGGAAGGTGGCTGAGAGTTGTGCCCACCCTTCCCACACAGGTGCAGATCAGAGCTGGAGCTCCAGGGGATTTCGGGGCAAGGGTTGGGTTTGAACATGAAGCCATTCCTCAGTCTGCACGGACCAGGACCAGGACATGGACATAAATACTCTCGTGCCAAACTAGGGAAAGTGTTTATACAGCACAAAAAACAACGTCATAAACAATGTCATTGCCTTCGCTTTGGGAAACCTGGTCAAGGAAAGCAGCAGGAGCAAGAGAGGGACTGAGAGATGGAGGGTGAAAACAACTGGGGGGAAGATGGAAAGAAAAAGATGGCAGGGGGAATAAAGCTGAATCCCTGTTGTGTCTAAATGACTGGATATGGAGGGGGTGAGATTTTTAGAAACAGGAAAGAGAAGGACAGCAAATCAAGCAGAATACCCAGCATTTCTCCCTGAAAGCAAGGCTGGCTTTTGTTTGTAGCCAAGAAGAGGAATTTACAGCTTGTTCCAGCAGTGAAAGCCCCCAGCCGTGGGCAGGGAACCCCTCCTGCCTGACTCACAGCCCCCTCGACGCAAATCAAGTAAAAAAAAAAAAANGCATTCTTACCAAGTCAAATCTGAGTGGACGGAGGGAAAAAGGAGCATTGACATGACACACTAACAAGTCAATTAACATCCCCCATCTTGTGGAGGCAGCAAAGTGGCCCAACCTCTCAGATCTCCAGGAATTTCAACCTCTCAAAAGGAAACTCTTGTTTGCCACAGTGGCTGTTTTTCTTATGGTACATAAACATGAACTTTTTCTCCCTGTCAGGATATAAATATGGCCCGGTTTCTTCTTCACTAATGAGCAATAAATGCGAAAACCCCATGGAAAACAACAAAAAAAAATTAAAAATCACTGAAAATACTGAAATTGAATTAACAGATCCAAAATTTAGAAGTATGACTCAACAGCACTTTTGTTGAACAGTAAGACTATAGAAGGAGAGGTATGAAATAACATTATGACTGAAACCTCCAAATTACATTTCAAAAAACACACAAACACACACTGCACATCCATTCCCCCCAGGTATGCATATCCTGTATAATTTTAGTGATTTTATTGTTGTTAGATCCTGGCTTGGAATTATCTGTGTATTGTTCAGTCCCAGCCATCTGGCTACAGCCTGGCTGGTAAAGCCCTTCAGGAAAAGCAGCAATCTCCTCTTTCCCCACCTGCTTAACTCCTGCAGTACCTGAAATAAATCTAAATTAAAATGACTACCACAGGATTGCAATAAAGGGGGGCTTTTTTTTGCTGCATTTTGTGATAAACCCAAGTTCTTTGCAAACTGTATTTTACAGCAAACCCTCTTTCTAAATCTCTGCTTTGCACCGTCTTGCAGAAGTGAAAATAACAATAAAAAAGAACTCAGAGGAATGAGTGGGAGAAAGTGATACAGAAATCTTATTTTTCTCAGCCCATCACTTTGGTTGCCTCCACACAGGTGGAAAAGTATAAGAGGTCTGAAATTTCCAGACTCACAGGACTGTTTTTCCCTTCAAAACCTCTTTTTGAGGGGAGAATGGGATGGTTCCCAGTGGTCTTGTTTCCTCACAGCTTCACAGGCAACAGACCTGTTTTACATGCCAAGTTCAAGTCAAGTGCTATTCCCAGCTCCAAAAGATGGATTTTTGACTTTAAAAATCTTCAGATGGATTTATGACTTCAAAAAACCTTTTTTGCATAACTTTGTCCCTCTACTTTGCCAGCTGTATCCCTGTTTCCATTTCTGTATCTCTGTTAGGAGAGGAGAAGGAATAAAGAACTTTGTATTTTATGCAGTATGGTTGTGATCAGCTCCTCATTTTTCTGCTCTCCACTAAGGACCTGAGAAAAGCATTTAGAGAAAAAAATAAAATAAAATAAAATTCCCCAGCAAACCAAATAATGCTCTATGCATTCACATGTATGGAATATTCTTTGTCTCTCTGAAAATCCACTCCCAAATCTCTGGGTGAAGATTTCAAAGCAAGGAATGGACAAACAGACAGAAGTATCCATGAGAAAGATTCCACTTTAGCACCTTGTTGGGCACTAAGGAATTTAGGAGCAATCAGGTTTGACTGGCTGTAAAAAACAACCAAAATAAAACCAAAAAACCTACACTGGTTGAAATTTCAAGAGATCCTTAAAAACCTTCCAGAGCAGAAAGGGGGCCTTGGACTATTCACTCCCACACCCACAGCTGCATCATCAGGTACCTGGAGATCTGTGAGGTCTGACCTTAAAAGAGATTCTGAAAATAAGGACATAAATGGTAAAAAAACCCATTGGGATTATTTTAATCCTGGCACTGTACTTCCCAAGAATCACCTGCCTACCTATTCCAGCTTGATTTCCACTGAAAGTATTGGCTTTAGAAGGATTTTTTTTTAAGTGTATTTTTAGGATGTGTTCATATAGAAAAAATAATGGTATCATCATCCCACTGCAGCCCTCAGCAGCCAGAAAAAAGAGTGAGAAAAACAGAGATACCCCCAAAACGTGTTTCCAGCTTGGGATCAGGAAATAATGGGAAATTGGTTTTAGGATCACCTACATGACCACTTGTACATCTCAAAACCTCTTTAAGCTCCTTCTTCCACCCCACCACAACCACCTGCAGCACCACCACCACCTCCAGCCACACCAACAGCCACTGAACGTGCTCATAAATCCCAACCATTAATATCCGAGTACAACAGAGGAATTCGGGGAGGATCTGCAAGGCACACATCCTAACATCCAATTTAAAACCCTTCCTCGCTCCTAAATGCTTTCCATCCACACTAATTCACCCTAATCCCCAATCTACCTGCTTACATCTGTCAGGCCCTTCCCCACTGTTGATCTTTAATCCCTGTCCACTTCTGGCTGCCAGTGTCAGTCTCCAAGCCAACGTCACCTGGAAGAAGAGATATTCAGAAATAATATTTCTGGACTGACAGCATGGATAAAAGCTTTATTCCCCCCCTTTTTTTTTTTTCCTCTTCATTCAAATTCTGTTTGTGTCATACATATTTGGGTCAGCTGTGCCTACCTCTCTGTTAGGTACAGAAGTGAGATTTGTGTATGTTCTGCAAATATAAATCCATCCTCAGAGTAGGGCTGCAGAACAGAAATCCACAACTGTGTTGTCCTAGGGTGACTTTATGATGCTGGTATCCCCAGCTGTCTGTTCTGTTCATGCTGGATATTAAGTTCTGCACCTTTAAGACTGGTTCTGAGAGCAAAGGGGGGAAAAAGAAGTACAAAGTTTGTTTCCAGAAACTGCAACTTGCTTCCACACCTCCCTTCTCACAGACTGTGCTGTCTGCAGCATGGACAGTGAGAAAGAGCTCTCCTTTGCTTTTTAGTTAGAGTTTTGTTTTTTTTAGTTAGCTGAAATCAAAAATTTATTAGAACTGTTCAGCTATTGTTTAGTCCAGGAACACCAGGACTATCGTCTGTGATGCCTAGAGAGGAACAGGGGCTAGACAGAGTTAAAGGAATAAAGTAGGTATTTAATAAAAGGCCCTCAAAGGAAACGCCTTGGGCAGTACAAGAGCCTGGCCAAGGCCACACCCAAGATGGACAAAGGGTCACGGGTTTTCACACTTTTATAAGTTTTGGTCCATTTACATATTGGGGTTAATTGTCCAATTACAGCTTCAGGTAATGAACTCCCACCCTCCCAGACTGCTCTCCTCAATTCACTGTTTATACTTTTTGGGCCTGAAGCTGCAACGGTACCCTTGGCTCTGGAGCTGGAAAAGGATTGTTTTGTCTCACTACACTGTGAGGAGAACTTGCTAACATGTTGTATGAAATTCAGAGTTACATACTGAAGCAGTGCAGAATCTGGAAAACACAAAAGCTAAAATTTAAGGCATCGTCTGAGAGCCCCTCAAGCTGCTCTGCAGCCGGGACACTGGACCCGAGCCCCGGAGAGACTGAGAGAAAGCCGAGGACACAGCCACGAAAAGAACTCGAACTCTCTCTCTCTCCAACCCACAAAAAGACTTTCTGAATTTACCATGTCTTCAAAACAGCAAAAGGTTTTATTCTTTAACATTATTCATTTTTTTAAGCTTGTGAATACTTTGCTTATTAAATAAACAGATTTTTTCCACTTTTGTCAAATCTTTTTCTCCTGAACAAGTGAAGGGAAAAGCTGCTAAATTTTGCCCTTTAAAAATGCCTCCCTTTAAAAGTTCCCTTCCAAATTTGTCCCAAACCAAAACGTGTTTTTTATGTATCTCTATAAATCTCCATCCCTGTTTTCCCGGCAGAAGGCAATGCCATAAAACTCCACTTCTATTTTCAAAGAGAAAAAGGAAAATTCACTCACACACAGAGGATAACAAATTCTTTTATTTCTAATCAATTAAGAAATTCTACATCCTTGAGAATTTAATTAATTGGATAATACTAAGTATAGGAGGGGAAGGAAGCAAGAAAACAGGGAAGTTAAAAGATTTGCAACTGGCTGCACTATGGAGTAGTGACACAGGTGACCAAGACATGGATGTGCTCCCCAAAAATCAAAGACTTGGTAGGCTAAAAGCTCCATTCATGCTCAGAGATTTTGCTAGTTTATCTACTATTACTTTAAATATTAATATTTTTAATACAAATTATATATTAACATCTCAAACATGCAAAGTTCCATCTCACTCAGCATGTCCTGCAGCACCCACTGTCCATGCCACAACAGCACAAGCAACAGAGACATTTTTCCTTCCCAAATTTTATCCCAGGTTTTAGACTTTTTGGATCAGTTCCCTTTCACAGCCAAAACCTCAAGTGGAAATTCTGCAGCAGCAAAACCCAAGAAAATAATTCTGGAGCAATTCAGTTGATACGAAGTTTGGTTTGCAGCCAAAGATCAGGGTGAGGTAGCAGAGCCTCACCTGGGCTAAGAATCTGAGCTGTGCCAGTGTCTGACTCACACCTGGGGAATGCTTGAGACAAAGTAAATTCCTGCCAGAAACTACTGCAGCTCCTCTTCCAATGCCCAGGAATGTCCACTCCCAAATTTATTTGGATTACTACAGCAACAGTGGAGGAGACAGAGCCCCACTGTACATGGATATCCAAACTAGGACAGACCAGGCTCAATGAAATTTCAACCTCATTTGGTTTCCTGATGAGCACCTTAATAAAAAAAAGCCAAAAAAGCAATAGGAAAATAAGACCTTTTAAGGGCAACAAAAGCATCAGCATCTTCCCAAGAAGGAAATAAAACATGGAGTGGATAAAGCTGTGTTAGAAATGACAGTCTGTTCCTGGACACCACCTTTTCTAGTGAAGTCTGGGGATTCTTCTATTCATATTGCAGGAAAGGAGTTGCAGAACCTCAGGAAAAATGCTGGCTGGAGTATTTAGCCTGTCTGGATGCTGATTCTGCTTCCTCCCTGGGGAGACAACTTGATGAACCAAACTGGGATGCAGCCACCACCCCAGATGCTGGAAATATTCCAGCAAACCTGGAATAAGCTCTGATCTGCTCTACCCCTGATTTCATCATGAAACCATCCTGGCAGCACATCTGCCTGGCACAGCAGGACACTGGGGAGCACTGGGATGTGCACGTGGAGACAACTCTGATGGAAAAGCAAACAGCTGCAGAAAGGTTGCTCCAACCTCATCCCATTTCCCACGGATCCCCATCCAGCAAACATGGGCAGATGTTCATACAAGGTCATGCAGCAATCCTACTGCTCAGTTTCAGCTCTATCTTGTTTCAGGTGGGCTTTTTTTTGCAGGCACAGATCAAGAGGAACAGGCTTCGGATCCTATCCAAGCATTGGCTATGGCCACGATGGAAAGAACAGGAAGCAAAGCACAGGGTGGAAGCCCAGGGGTGCAGAAATTATTGAGGAATCCTTGCAGCACTTGCAGGAATTTCATAACACAGCCAAGTACTCCCTTACGGTTTGTTGAAGAATGCTCTGCTCTCCTAACCAGAGAAGTGCTCTTGAGAAACTGAGGAAGATTCAAAAAAGACAATTGGACTCAATCTGCAGAATTAAAGAATCTTAAAAGCATCAATCAGAGAATCACAGAAATACAGCATGGTTTGGGTTGGAAGGGACATTAAAGATCATCTTGTTCCACTCCCCTGCCATGGACAGGGACCTTCCACTGGATCAGGTTGCTCCAAATCCTGTCCAACCTGGCCTTGGACACTTCCAGGGATGGGACACCCACAGTTTCTCTGAAAACCCTGTTCTAGGGCCTCACCATCTTCACAGGGAAGAATTTCTTCCTCACATCCATTCTAAAACTTTCCGCTTTCAGTTTAAAATCACTGATGTCTTGTCCAGGTCAGAACAGCTTAAACAAGAGCTGGTACAAAGTTTGACTGAGGCAGAAGCTAAGTTTTATTTTGTTAATAAAACTTTTCTTTCCTCTGCCTCCAAAACAAAGAAAAGCTTTTGAAAGAGGAGCCAGAAGGAAAAAAACGTTGAGCTAAATTCATTTCAGGAGCTGAAACTAAAGCACAGGGCAGTCTCTTCTCCTTCAGGAAAATACACCCATGTGGAAAGACATCCCAGGAGGGCAGCCAGGTCTGGGCACACTCAGGGAAAGTAAAGGAACCATGAACATATTAATGGAATTACAGAATCACAGAATGGCCTGGGTTGAAAAGGATCTTAAAAAACATCTGGTTCCAAACCTCTACAATGGGCAGGGACGCTTTCCACTGGACAGTTCCCACCAGCAACTTTAATTCTGTTTTGCTTTCCCAACCGAGGCACCACTACCCACACAACAAGCCGGATACGGGCAGAGATCTTCTTAAAGTACTTCTAATTCCACTGTAATTGAGTGGAAAATGAAGCAAGCTGTTCTGAGCTGTTCTGATATTTAAATGCATTTCCAGCTGAAACGCCTCAGGAAGGGTGAGTGTCTTTGATTTCTGATTTTCTGTCAAAGACTGGGACAGCCAGCATGAGTTTTACCTGTTTGCATTAAAATTGATTTGGATAACCAAGACTAGCAAATAAAATTGGTAAAGAAAAAAAAAAAGTTTGTTTTTACCCAAAGGTTTTTTGATTGGTTTGTTGGTTTTGCTGTGGTTTTTTTGTTTTTTTTTTCTGGCTAAGAAGTTGTCAGCTCACCCTCACGTATTTTCATTAAAATACTTATTTATTCCAATGGTGTGCTCTGGCTTTGCTAGTTATATAAGTGCGTGCATAACCATTTTAAATTCCTGAAATACTGAAATTATAGGAAAACATTTATTATAATGTTAAAAGTGCCAGAAGGGATAGGGCAGAGGTTTTCAAAACAAACAGTTTCAAAGTCAATTTGTGTATGAAAGTTAATTCTCCTGGCAATTCCTTTTGCTATAAAACATGTTGTTCATTATTCTTTAATATGTTTTCTTAAATTTAGTCTTATTAATTCATTAAATCATTGCTAAGATCTCCAAGAACGGGATGTAAGGCTGAGAAGATCCTCTAAATCTAGTGAAAATGGACTAAGGAAATAAATACATAACTTTTGGAAGCTTTGCACAATAGCAAAGAAACAATATGAAATAATTCTGTAGATGCCACAAGAACATTTTTGGGATTGTCCAGTGTGAGAGATCATCTTATTATGATTTTTTTTTGTATTGTTTGCACTTAGACTTTAACTTGCACTTTACTAATGACTAACTAAATATGACACCCAACTCCCCAACTTCTGTGGGACCATAAATTCAAGAAAATCTGGTGGGACCATAAATTCAAAAAAATATGATGGGACCCAAGACTTAGAAGCCAAATTCAATAATTAGGACTCTCAGAAATGTTTTATACAACATTTGACAAGCCACATTATTGTTTAGAGCTTTCTAAATTAGAGACAAGTCCAGGAGGTAACCTTGGAGCAATGTTTGTGAGTCCCTCTAAGTATGACAGAGAAAAGGGGCTGCAGGAGGTCACATCTTCAGTCCTTCCTTCTTTGAAGCTTGGACTTGATGATCTTGGAGGCCTTTTTCAACCTTAATGATTCTGTAATTCCACATTTGACAGGACTCCCTCCCAAAAGCACAGTTTGTTCAAATTACTGAATGTGATCCAGCCCAGCCCTTCAGTCTGGGACTTCAGCCTTTGAAAAAAAAAATACTCTTAATATTGCCTAGTAGCTTCGAATCTCCCCCCAAAATTCAACCATTTTGTTCTTGCTTTCTTTCATTGTTTTTAACTCTTTGTAGCACTCCTTCCTGAGGCCATTTAAATGCATGATTGTGCATAGTTGCCACAACCAGACCTGGACCTGCCACCAGCCCCTCTGGACAATGCCATTCACTGCAATGACCATGGGTTTCAAATTCCCTTCAGCAAAGCATTCCAAGGACTGGAATTATTGTAAGAAGCCAATGCAAAACCAAAGCAGTGCTCAGGCCCCAACACAGCAGAAGGATTAACGACCTGCTCAGTGTTAATTAACCTCAGGGGGACTCCTTTTGGACTCAGGAGTTTGTTCTGTGCTTCAGCAGCTTGCACTGTGGAGATGTGGAGCTGGCAGTGAGGCTGCAGTGAGGCCACAGGGTGGTCAGGCCATGGTGCTGGTTTGTACCTGAGCTTTTGGGTGAGTTTTATGCAACAAACCAGAGCTTCTGCCAGCCCCATCCCACCATAGGGGTCACAATCTTCTGAACATCTCCCTCCCATGGAGCACATGAGCTCTGTGACTCTGCTAAACTTGGAGGTGACCATGAACTCCGTGGTGTGTTTCTAAAGACAAATCACTTTCCTCTACTGCTAGAAAAAGAGGAAAACAGGATTGGAGAGGACATAAGGATGGTTCATGTGTAAGGAGGAGGTTCACATCAGATACTTGGGAAAAAATCTTCACTGAAAGGGTTTTCAAGCCCTGGGACAGGATGCCCAGGGAAGTGAGTCTCCATCCCTCCAGGGATTTCCAAGATGTGTAGATGTGGCACCTGGGGACATGGTTTAATGGTGGACCTGGCAGGGCTGGGTTAATGGTTGGACTTGAGGATCTCAGGGGGCTTTTCCCACCTGAACAACTCCATGACAGGTCAGTGACAGTGCTGCCAGCAATGGCACATGACTTTCCACTCAAGAGCTGGTTGGTGCAGCACAGAGGCAGGTGAGCGGTAGAGATGGGAGGGCAAAGAAAATTATAGACCCGGTTCCAGAAAAAAAAAGAAAAAAAAAGTTAGAAAAAATCATTTAACAATTGCTAAGTATTGAAATGATAATTAGGTGATTTATGCCCAGAGAACACTGCCAAGGACAACTTGCAGGGACTGATCTCATTTTGTTCCGTGACAAAATAACCAACCCTATCCAACCAGGAGAAAGGCTCACATGTGATATATCTTGAGTACAGCCCTGGCCAGAGCCCCACACAAAATCTTCAGGAGAAACCGAGGGGAAAATGGTCTAAATGAAGTCACAGCCAAATTAAGCACTGACCCAGCAGTCCCTTGAGCTCACCTGGAAGCAATGCACTGCTGGAATATGAAATTAACCTCACCTTTTCAGAGCTGGCATTTAACGTCCAGGTTACAGTAAGGTTAATAAAAGCAGTGTTAAAAATTTCCTGTCTTGTGGCATTTTAATCCAAGCTATTTAAATTCCCTGACCTATATGGCTGCTTGTGTAAAGCAGGTTTTGTTCATTTCCCCCACAAAAAGATGGTTTGGGGAAGGTAGGTTGAACATGGTAGAGAGTGCAGGTTGCACACAGTAAGAATCCAGGGTCTAATTCCTGCTGCTGTACAGTGTTTGCTCTCTGTTTATTTTAGACATGTCACATTACTTAATAATAATATTTTTGAAGCCCATCTTTTTAATTTCTCAGGTTTAAACTAAAAAAAAACCAAAACCACCACCAAAAAAAATTTCTACTACCTGGTTTCTAATTTCATGCAACACCAATACCCAGATGAAGCCCAGAGAAGCTCCCACAAGGAAACAGGGGAACTCGAGGGTTTACAATGATTTTGGGGATCAGCATGAGGATATGAAAAGCAGATGTTGCTGGAGGGGGTTGTAACTCCCAGCTGCAAGGCTTATGGCTTATGCCCCCATCTGCCAATTCTGGCTGTCCCTCAGTGGCTGTGGGACAACCAAACCCCCAAAGTGCTCTGCTCCAGGTAATCCTGGTGTTCCTGCTTGTGACACCTTGGGGTGCTCCTTGGTTAAGGCCACAGAACACCTGAATTTTTCTGAGCTTCTCTCTGTCTCTCTTTCCTCCAAAAACCTGCAAATACTAAAAATTGTTATAATGAAAAAAAACCACACACAACTATTTTTGTTTTTCCCAAGAAATCCTGGATATCCACCATCAAAACCAGAGTCTGAACTAGAGTTTTCTGACACCAAGGTGTCCAGGGCAAACCAAATTGCAGAAAACACTGCCTTAGGACCCTCCCCAAACTCTGCAGATGGAGCCTGTGGATCTCTCTAATTAGGCTGGTCAGCAACATCAGCCTGCACATGGCCTGAGGATGGGCTCTGAGTCCATCCATCATCACATCAGCCCAGAGCCAAGGGGATCACCTTCAAGTAATTAAACTTTCCCATCCTGGCAGCACATTTGGATCGAGCATGAAGAAACAGAGCCAAGACAGATGCATAAGCACAGAGGAAACCCCCATGGCAGTATCACCCTCCGTTAAACAAAACCAAACTAAACCTAAGCCCTCTTTTCTTTGCTCTCTATATTACACATGAAGCAGTTCCACCCCAACACCTTTGTTACTGCTGTATCTCAGGGTTTTCTGTTGGATATTGAATATTACCACCGGACCACTGTTGGACATTTACCTGCAGGGATGTAGGAATGCATTTCCCACACCCAGCAAGTGTTTTCCATATAGGGAAAAGTTTAAGGCTCACCCCTTGCATTTTTTATAAGGTAAAGAACCCAGAAACTTCGACACCCTCCTGACAGTGATTGGCTCAGTGCCGAGAGAGAAGCATCTACTGAACCTTTTTGCTGTTCTTCAAATCCTGAACCTCTCCCTGTTGGCAGCAGGCCAAATTATCCCTCCTAAAACTTTCAGTATTTAGGAAGGAGCACAAAAGAAGTCAGAGGCTTTTTGGAGTGTTTCTGGCAGGGTGGCAGAGGTTTTCTTGGACACCTGTGCGTGGCTTTTTTTTTTTTGTTTTCTGTAATGTTTGTTATTTTTCATTTATTAAACCTTTTACTTTACAAAACACCTCTGAAGAGCAGTCTCACTAAGATTATTTTAAACCAATCTGCAAGGGCTGGACCCTCAGAGATTGATACATTTACAGGTGGTTCATAACACTCTGGCCATATGTTAAACTGTATCCCAGGGATACCTGGTTTTATTTATTTATTACCTACAAAGACAGGGAGAGGTTTAAAGCAAACACACAACATTCCCATCGAGGTCTGTCCCTGCTGAGAGCAGAGACACAAATGCTGGAGGGAAGGCCACGCTCCTTTGTTCCAGCTACACCATGATCTAATACAAAAGGCAATTTTTCTTAGCAAACCAGTCACCCATTGTCCAGAAGCAGGAGGCAGATAATTAGTGTTGCATTACGCTTTCCTGGCACTTAATTAATGGCAATATTTGGGGATACTATGACAAAAGGCATCCAGTGTGTCCGTCTTCCATGACAAAGGGACTCAGGTTCAGAGGAGCATAGAACAGAATCATGGAAACCCAAGTTGGAAAGGAACCTCAAGGATCATCTCATCCTTTCTTGGCAAAAGCACAGCCTGGACAAGATGGCTCAGCACTCCATCCAGATAAACTTTAAAAATAACCAACATTCAGTAACATCCACGATTTCTCTGGAGAGATTATTCTAGAGGCTGATTGTTCTCATTGCAAAACATTTTCCTGTTGTCTGATAATCTCCCCAGGAGTAACTTGCACCCAATACCCCACATTTTTCCCACGTGAAAAGAGAGTCTTCATCTCATTTGTAGCCACCTTTTAAATGCTGGAACACTATGAAAAGGTCCCCCCTAAACCTTCTTTCCTCAAGGCTGAATGAACCCACCTCTGACTGACACAGAAAAGAAACTTCCCCAAGGTGCCTTGGCCAAGGCAAACAGGTCCCTCCCCGTGCAATCTTTTCCACAGGGATGCTCATCTAAGGGGCCAACCAACTTTGGCTGGCTGGGAAAATCCTCACTGAAGGACCTTGGAGATGTGTCCATGGCAATGCCACAGTGGACAGGATGTGTGCAGGCCTGGAGGGGAAACCAGCACTCAAGTCTGAACCATAATCCAGAGCACTAACAGGCTTTGCTGGGCAGCCAACACATCGTGACGGCTTCAAAAAACCTGAATTTTCCACACCAGCTCCTCTTTGCCATCCACTAAGGGTGGCTTCAGCATCACAGCTCCAACTGCCAAGCTGTGGACAAGCCAGGCACAATAACTATCCACCTCCTCAAATATTTAGAGATTGCAAGTGTCTTGAGTTATTCTGTGAATTTGCATTAAAAACAGAGGTTCTCTCGTACAGCACAGTAAATATTCATTTTTTAAAATCTAAGCTACAATGCACTGAGATTCATCGTTTGTCTAATCCACATTTCAAGTCTCTTTTCTTATGGCTCTTTGATTGTGCCCAAGTATCCCATTCTTCCTTGCTGTTATGCCTTTAATTTTTCCTCGCAGAATAGCCTAAAAATCACTATTTACAACTGAACAGACAACTCGTACTCCAATACCTTCTTCCTGTTCAAAGAAAAAAAATAATCAAAATAAACCCAAATTTGTAAGAAGACAGAAACCCAAGGGAAACCTTTATTTTATATATATATATATTCCCATCAGAGGGAGAACCACTGTTTGCAAAACAACAACAAAAAAATGTTCCCCAAAGAACACTTGCAACCCTCAAAACACCAAATCAGGCTGTGTTAGTGAATGGCCCAGTTGAAATCAAAGGCAAGTGGAGACAGGGGTGACATTCTTCCCTGGTGAAAAAATGAAAAGAGAGCACTTTGCCATGTTACAAGAGCAAGGCAGATCCAGGAACAAAATGAAGATAAAAAGACTTGCTCAAAGCCAGACTAGATAAACCCAGATCAGCCCTACAGCTGGTCCGGCCTCTGCTTAAAAAAAATGACACAAAGAAAGAATCCACGGCCATCTGCAAACCACTGTTTATGGTTTCAGCATTTCCTGAGTGAGGTTTTGATCCTGTTTGCTACATCCAAGCATGTTTCACAGATTCAAGCAGGCTCCACAGCAAAGTTATCCTCTGGGAAAGCACAGCCCGCTGCATTTCGTACATCTTCCCATCTATTCCCTCCATCTGCCAGCCTTAGAAAAACCATTGAGATAAACTTCTTGTAAAGGTGATGGGGAGGTGAGAAAAGACACAAGCCACTTTAGAAAATATTCTGCATTTCTCCTTCTGGTCCCCCAAAATTCATCCAAAACCCTCGTTAGTGCTGCTCTCCCATGTTGCAGCCTCAAATTCTGAGCATGGTAAAATGCCAGGCCTCAATCACACAAATCAAACTGAAAAAGTCTGGGTTTCACCTTTGGAAAATCAGCGTCAGAAACGACCCATGCTGAGAGTGTGATATTTATACAGCAGCCACAGTGAACCTGAGCAAGTCAAACTTCAGTCCTCAGGGAGTCAGGTGGAATAAATTACAGCAAGGGATCAATACTTCACCGAGAGGTTGATAGCCTTGTCTGGAAGGGCCTCCAAATGGGTTCCTGCTCCCAAATCCACTCCCATCAATGGATCCATAAGACATTTTCTGGATAGTGATGGATGCAATGGACACTTCAGACCTAAACAAACAGAGAAAAAGAAAGGCACAGCCCTGTTAAAAGTCAGTTAAACCCCAGTAGCCTAAGAAGAAAAGAGGACTGAGAAGGCAAATAAAAGACACAGGGCAATTTCCAAACTTCAGGATGCCCACCTGAAAAAAATTAGAAGCACTAAAATCCAGGTGTTCTGGACTACAAATAATTTTGAGGGCAAGCAAGTCATTTGACCTCCCTGTGTCTCATCTTCTCCACTGATAAAGGGCAACTTTTAATTCCTCACTGCTCACAAAGTGCTTTGAGATCCTGAGCTGGAAGGCAAAGACTTAAGCACTCGATCAAAAAAAAAGGTGATGCTGTCTTCTGGAACATTACCAGTACACAGCCGGCTGGAGTCTATCCATCACACTGCAGGCCTGATGATCTCTCAAAAGAGACAGTTTGCTGCTATAAGCTCCTGGGTCTCCAATAAAAATACTGGAGCCAGAGTTATTTTGCCTTGCTGGTTAACAAAAAAAATAAAAAATCTTCAAGGCCTGAGGTAGCAGCAGCAGAATGAAATAAATGCAGCAGTCAGAGGAAGACAACTTCTTCCTCCTTCCCAGCTCCTTATCCACAGGAATTCCTCATCCAGACATCCTCCAGCATTTCAGCAGTGTCCCAGGGCTTTGGTATCAAAACTGTTCAGCTCAAAGGAATGGAGATGATGGCAGCACAGGAAGACAAGAGATAAAGGTGCTGCATCAGCTGGGAAATGATACAGGACCAAACCCAGCTGCCGGTTTCTTACACCAAGGCTATGAAAAAAAACACCCCAAACTGGTGTGTCCCACAAGAACAGCAACACCTTTGGTGTGATGGCAGAATCAGAATGGTTTGGGTTGGCAGGGAGCCTTAAAGGTCATCTAGTCCAACCTCCCTGGCCTGAAATGTTTCTAATGATGGGGCATCCTGGCCCAGTGTTTTACTTACCTTAACCATAAATTAAAATACTTCATTATAACTACTCTGTATCTCCTCTTTGTAGTTTAAAACCATTGTTCTCTCACTACAGGTGCTGCTAAAAAGTCTGTCCTTATCTTTCTAATACTAAGTATTGAAAGGCCACATTAAGGAATCCCCAGACCCCTCTCTTCTTCAGGCTGAATAACCCCAGCTGATACAGCCTTTCTTCATAGCAAAGCTGGTTCGTCTCTCTCATCATTTTCGTGGCCTCCTCTGGTCCTGCTCCAACAGGTTCCTGTCTTTCTTGTACTGAGAAAGATGTTGGGGTGTTAGGCTGGATGACATGAGCTGTGATGCTTCATTCTGGGCTTGGATATTCAAATTTCTCATGTTCTGGACCAGCCATTTTCTCTCTGACAGGCAAAGAGCTGGCAAAGGCCTCCACTTTCTGTGGCACATGACCAAATGTCACATGATGTCATAATTGATAGATATCTCAGGAAAGGGCTAAAGTCTCTTTTGGGATGCAGTGACACTGACATTTGCAGCTTTTCCTTTGGTTTGTCCTCCAGAGAAAGCAAAGCACCAGAACACCCCAGTTCTGTGCTGTACTGGGAACAGCCTGAGGGCCTCAGGCACCTGTTGTACTTCATTCTGGGTTTTTTTTTTTTTTTTGTTTTG
>VZDJ01007752.1:4002750-4020297 GCA_008694505.1 Cyanoderma ruficeps
AAAAAAAAAAAAAAATCCAAAAAAATCAGTCCTGGGACTCACCAGACAGCAAAACTCCAGGACTGAAATAAATCACTCACCACCCTCCCTTAATTGGGCCAGACACATAAAAGAGATGAAAGTGCAGCTGCCTTGAGAGAACAGTGGTTGGGAGCTAAATCCATTAAAAGTGGAGAAAATCCGGAGTGCAGCTTCCCTAGCCAGCCCCAGTGTACCACGCACACACATAATTGGCATCCAAGGCTGCAGGTGCCCCCAGGCCAGAAATCCTTCATTTTAGGGAAACAGCCTTCAGCCCAAACTTAGGGAAGCCAAGCTGTGAGAGCCTGAGCAGGCAGGGAGAGGGTGAGGCTGTGTGTTGGAGTGTGCTCCAAGGAGACAGAAAATGGAACAAGCAAGAGGAGCCAAGGAGCAAACGTGTAAACCAAGACACCCAAAGGCAAAACAATCCATTGTATCAGCTGTGTAAAACTGCATGAACCATGAGCTCCATGGAAATGCACCCTGCAGTTGTACTTTCTCCCAGGAGACCTCAGAGCAACTTCCAGGAGCTCATGAGGGTCTGCAAGAGAGGTGGAGAGGGGGTTTTCAGCAGGGCATGGGGAGATAGGACAAAGGATAATGGCTTTGACCTGAAAGAGAGTAAGTTGAGATTGGGTATTTGGAAAAGATTCTATATTCAGAGGGTGATGAGGCCCTAGAACAGGGTTTCCAGAGAAGTTGTGGCTCTCCCATGCCTGTAAGTGTTCAAGGCCAGCTCGGACAGGGCTTGGACAACCTGGGATAGTGGAAGGTGTCCCTGCCCGTGGCAGGGGGCTGGAACAATAAGATCTTTAAGATCCCTTCCAACCCAAACCCATCTGTGATTCTGTGGTGTCTTGGTGGAAATTCTTGATCACAACCACTAAAACCTACAAGAATCAGCTGAAGATTCAGTTGGGAAGTCTGTGATGGACTCAGGAACAAACCTCAGCTCTCCCAGGTCTCAGGTGAGCTCAGAACTACCAACACAACCTTCATCACAAAATGCAACTTGAGACCCAGCAAAACTCTTACCTGGGAAAATATGGGCACATGGAAGACAGTTACAAGAAAGTCTTTGGGCAGAGATAAGGAATTATCTTCTCTATCTCCCACAGTTAAAGAGCACTGCAGGGATTTGGGACAACCAAACAGCTTGAAAACAGCCGCTGTACAGAGATTTTTTCCTGACCCGTCCTTTCTCTCTGGAGTCAAGCAAGTGGAAACATTTCTTGCCATGACTTCCCCAAGGCCACGGACAACAAACGTGGAGTGAAAGTCTACACCCTGTTGTAAAATGCCTTGATTGCAACTGGGCAAGTGTTGTTTTGGCAAACAGTGAATGCGTCTATTTTTTCTCCAACAGAGTGGTGTGAAAGGGGGAGAGAAGGAGGGCTTTTAGAGCACTCCAAGTGTTTGATGTTGATTTATCATTTTCAGGACATGTTTCCATTTTAAAGCTTTTTCTCTTTGTAAGGGAGGAAAAATAGAAAGAATTGAAAACGAAATATTTTGTTGTAGTTTAACCAACCTTTTTAGCAGCAGCCACCTCCCACCCCATCCTACCAAGCTATTGAAATATCTCTTATTCACACAGCTCTGGAGCCAAATTCTTACCCCACAGTAATATATTTACAAGAAAATTTAAGAGCAGATCTAAACGCCTTTAATTTGATTGGCAATAAAAGCATTTCCCTCCCCATCCCCATGGCACTTCCCAAGTCTTTTGTCTACTGCTCCTCAGGGAAACTTGTCCAATTTACTGTGAAGGCAGTTTGTACAAATTGGAACAAGCACTTCCAAATGTACTAGACACAGAAAAAAGAAAAAGAAAGAAGAAAAAAAAATTATCACAGCTTTATCCTCATCACCTGAAATACAAATAAAAAATAACCACAACCAAGACAGACTAAAAGGGGCGTGAATTTGTATTTAATGAAATCAAGTACTTCTTGCTTTGTAGATCCTGTAGAAGCCAATCATGCCATGACTAGAATAGTAGGATGTAGAATCTCAAGGAAGGAGTTAGTCCATATCTCTTGGACTGGGAAAGATATTGGCAAGTAAAACCACACAGACAAAATTATTTAAGAGCTCTACTCCCATCAATCTCCATTTAGAGACACTTGGGTGGGCAGTAATAGGGGTGGGAATGAAAGATGGGATTTCAGCACAGAAGAAAGAGGTTTATTATTATTATTATTATTATTATTATTATTATTATTATTATTATTATTATTATTATTATTATTATTATAGTATTACATCTCAATCATTAAACTGTTCTTATCTCAACCCATGAGCTTTCTCAGTTTTCCTCATCCACTCAATTTTCCACCAACCTCCTGGGGATGGTGGGGGAGTGGCTGTGTGGAACTTATTTGCCAGCTGGAATTAAACCACAACAGCACTTCAGACAATTTATTTATATTTAAAGTTGAGATTGACTGGGAAAGACATGAGCTGGAACATCTCTTTCCAGACAATACTGGAAAAAAGTGAAAAAGGAGGAGAGACATGGATGTATTGGAGGGAACCCACTGAGGGACCTTAAAGATGGTTAAGGGATGGGAACACCCCCAGTATGAGGAGAGGCTGTGGGAGCTGGGGCTCTTTACCCTGGAGAAGAGAAGGATGTGGTGGTATTAAAGTGTCTCAATGTCTGATGGAAAGAAGCAAACACAACGGAGCCAGACTCTTCCTGGTGGTGTCCAATGGCAGGAAAAGAGGCAAAACGGATTGAAATAAGGGAAATTCCACTTCAAAAAAAAAAAATCAACCTTCTTGTTTTGGTGTTGGAGTGGCTTTTTTTTTCTTATTTTGCGTTTTTGTTTTGTTTCTGTTTCATTTTGGTTTTGTGATGAAAGTCATCGAACATCAGCACAGGCTGCGCAGAGAGGCCTTGGGGTCCCCATCCTTGGGGATATTCAAGCATTGACTGATCATGTGCCTGAGAAAACTGCTCCAGGTGACCCTGTCCTCAGGAGGGAGTTGGACAAAATGACTTTCAGTTGTTCTTTCCTGCCTCTGGGATCCTGCAATTTTCCTCCTGTGATGCCTAAAACAGCATCAGGGCCATTCATGGCCCTCCTGGCAGACTGGGGGACCCTAATTATGGTGGAGAAAAGAGTAAGAAAACTGCAAACCCACCAGGGTTTTTTTTTTCCAATTTCCTGTAAAAACAGTGGAATTAAGCCACTGAAAGTATGTGATGGTGAAAAGCAGAATGACAGCCACTGCAGAGATGGCAAGAAGTCACATCAAACCAAATTTCAACTCTGATACAGTCATGCACCTGGCCAGAGTGTGATAAGCTCAGTGAAGATGTATCAAGTTTGAGGGTTGACCTGCAACTCTTCAGAGTGGCTTAGTAATAGTGAGACAACTTCTCTGCACATGCTTTGTAAAAGAAAAGGGTTTAATAATAACAAAAATAATAAACATTATCAAACAAAGGAAACATAAGGTGAACACGGTGTAGAGAACACTCTTACTGTGCTGAGGCAGTCCAAAAAAGCAATTGAACTGTTCTGTGCAGTCTTTTAAGTACCAAATGGTCCAGGTGGGTTTTTTGGCACCTTGCCCAATGAAATTGGCAACAGGTTTTCAGGTACAGGTGTAGGTGTCCAACCAGTATCTCTGCTTGGCACCTGGCCAGTTACTGGGAAAAGAACATGGAAGTTTCTGGGTCCTTTACCTTATCAGAACAGCAAGGGGTGAGTCTTAAACCCCTCCTTATATGGAAACACCCACAAACGTGGGGATGCATTACTGCACAGCTCTTATGGAAGCTTGCAGGCAGTGGATGCCTGTTGTGCTCTCATGTTTGCACAGCCAAAGAAATTGATAGGAGGTGCAGTGAATTTATTTATTTGTTTGCTTGTTTGTTTATTTATTAGAAGAATAATAGGCTCACAGAACAGTTTCTGTTGGAAGGGCCCTAAAAATCCTCTAGTTCCAGCCCCTTGCTATGGGCAGGGCCACCTTCCACTGGACCAGGTTGCTCAAAGCCCCATCCAACTTGGCTTTGGACAATTCCCGGGATGGGGCAGCCACAGCTGCTCTGGGCAACCTGTGCCAGGGCCTCACCTCCCTCACTGTAAAGAATTTCCTTCTAACAGCTAATCTAAACCTACTCTCTTTCACCATTAAACACTCCCAGTGGACTGTTGCCATAACCAAAGAACAATCTGTGTGGTGCCCACCCAGCTCTGCTCTCTCCAGGTGTATTTTGAGCAGTGAGCTGGGTGATGGAACAGGAATTATCCTCATCAAATGCACACACAGCACCCAACAGGAGAGTCAGATGACAGTTCCAGCCTCCAGAACAATCTTAACAAACCAGAAATAAAGTTCAACAAAGAAAATCAGGCTCTGCATACTCCAGGTCAACTGCAGGGGCCTGAATTTAGACAGCAAACAAGAGCACCAACAGNGATGGATGCCACAGACTTCAAGCTGAACATGGATCTGCAGTGACATTTCCTGTAACAGTGGCAGACATCGTCACAGGATGTGCAAATAGGATTACAATCTTCTCAACAAGGGAAGCAAACCCTTTGCTTGACCCCATACTGCGGAGTCCTCAGCTGTAAAGCAACAAGCCCCAACAAAGATTTTTGTCAGAGACTGAAGAGAGTCTGGACGGAGCTTGGAGAATGACAACAGGTCAAGAAAACATAGCCTGATAGGAAAGATTGAGTAAATGGGGTTGCTTTTCCTACAGAAGGGAAGATTAATGGGAAGATTTAATCCTTCAATTCTGCAAGACTGCTGCAAAGAGACAGGGAGGAAAACATTCTTTTCATTCCTTTTGGAAAAGACAAGGGAATAAAACCCCTAAACCAAAGCTGGAAAGATGAACTGAGACATTGGGAGAGCCTATGAGGAAGGATAGAGCACCTCTGGGAACAGGCAACATAGAGAAAGGTCTTCTTGCACCTGGAGGTGACGAAACCAGCCAAACAGGAGGTCCACTCCTGTTTAACATCTTCATTGATGACTTGAATGATGGGGCAGTGTGTCCTCAGCAAGTTCACCTATCCTACCAAACTCAGAGAAATTGCTCCAAGCCCAACCCAGCCTGGCTGTGGACACTTCCAGGGATGGGACAGCCACAGATTCTCTGAAAAACCTGTGCCAGGGCGTCACCACTCTGAATATAGAATCTCCTCCTAATATTAAATCTAAGCCAGCTCTCTTTCAGTTTGAAGGCATTACGCTTTGTCCTGACACTTCATCCCCTGTCCAAAGTCCCTCTCCATCTCTCTTGGAGCCCCTTTAGGCTCTGGAAGGGACTCCGAGCTCTCCCTGGTGCCTTTTCTTCTTCTCCAGGCTGAACAGCCCCAGCTCTCTCAGCCTGTCTCCAGAGCAGAGGTGCTCCAGCTCTCTGATCCTCTTTGTGGCCTCCTCTGGACTCACTCAGGCAGCTCCACATCCTTCTTATGTTGGGGAATCCAGAGCTCCAGGTGGATCTCACCAGAGCAGAGCAGAGGGGCAGAAACCCCTCCCTCACCTGCTTTCAGTGCAGCCCGGGACTGGGTTTGTTTTCTGGGCTGCCAGAGCACCACTGCTGGGTCACCTTGAGCTTCTCATCCACCAACACCTCCAAGTCCTTCTTCTCAGGGCTGCTCTCAACCCATTCTCTGCCCAGCCTGTGCTTGTGTTTTGGATTTTCCTGACACAAGTGCAGGAACTTGCACTGGCCTTGTTGAACCTCACTGAGTTCACACAGTGAACCTCTCCATCCTGTCCCGGTGCTCTATTCACCACCTTGCTGATGGAGAAGTGCCTTCACTGCGGGAGTCAGAACTCATTCATGATGATGACACCTCCACTTCTGGGGGATCCACCTGAGGCATATTTTTCTGAGGTTTTTCACCCAGATAAAATCCTTTGACCAACCAGCCTGACCTTCATAAAAAACTTGCAGATAATTTCACATAAATCATTTTTATGCATTAACCCCTAGAGCCTCTGGTCAGCCCAGGCCACCTATTTCCACAAGAGTTTCCCTGAGGCTCCAGTAAATGAAAGACCAGCCACTCCGTTAGGAGAGCTGTGTCTTCCCAATTCTTGAACTTTTCTCTTTGATCTCTCTTTTGCCTTATAATGTCCCCTCAGATGAACTAAACAGAGTGACCTCCTTTCATTTCTCACTGGTAGATTTGTTTACACAGGAACCACAAAGAAGAACACTCACCATTTCCTTGCTTTCCATCCAGCTGCCTCCATTTCCCTGCCTGTAAAACTGAGAGACAGAGGCAGAGCTCTCCTGTTGGCAGAGTACCAGACACTCATAGAATAATTTGGGTTGGAAGGGACCAAACCTTTTAAAGGTCATCTAGAACAACCCCCCTGCAATGAGCAGGGACATCTTCAGCCAGGACTGACTTGGTTAATATGAAAGTTTTTTTAAGTCATGAAGTCAAAAGGCACATTTGCAACGCCTTCTGCTTAGGGTTGACTCTGTCACTTCTGTTGAAGATGTGCTGCTTTTCAGCTTCTTTCCTTAAGGTTCTTCTCAACTACTAAAACCAAAACTCAATAAACCTGGAATTTACCTGGAAAAATTGTCTCTTTCCTCTTTCTCACAGAGCCTGAATTTATGAACAAGCTCTGTTGTTGAATCACCTTGTTTTGTTTTGTTTTCTTTTCTTTTCTTTTCTTTTATTGGGATTTTACTGAGTGGTTTTACTCATGGTTTTGGCACCGAGTTGGTGTCATTGCACAAATCCCCGAGTGCCTCGTAACACAACTGTCAGAGGTCAATCAGAGTAGCTGGAGGGGATGACTTTCTTTTTCCTCACCCTGAGCCTTTGAGGCAATTTATTGCCTTCTGGATCTTTTGTGTAATTTGTAATATTAACATTGTGTCCCTGGGTGGCTTTGGGCAGCAAGGAGAGGAGAGCAGTGCTCGGGAGCTACAGAAATGCCTGGCAGGAGGGTGGTGGGGAGCAATGCCCAGCCTGCAGCAGGACTGGGAGTGCAGCAATACAGATATTCCCTCACGCTTTGCTTCCCAACTGAATTTTAAAGCTGATGGAAGGTCCTTGGAGAGTGAAGTCATCTCTGTCCCCAGAGCCTGAGGACCTCACTGTCTAGCCTAGGTTGACAAGACACAAAATACGACAACAAAAAACAACAACAAAACCCCCAGGGCATCATATCCATAATCTTGTATAAATCAAAGAGACTTCCAGAAGCTTCTAGAGACACTTTGTGGTACTTGACTGGCGTGACATCACCAATGACTGTGAACAGCCTAACTCAACCCCTTGAACTGTGCTCTTGCCTCCCCTCCTCCACTGAAGTGCACAGAGTAAAGCTAACACCCATGGCCCAGAGGCATCGTGGAGTAGATACAGAGTAAAACCAGCAGAGATTATCTCAGGAATGAGCCGTTCCTGCTCTTCTTGAGGTTTGCTACGAAACAACGACAAAAATTCTCTTCTTGCGTTCTTCCTCATCGAAGTCCTTACTTGAGGAAAGCACCTGACCGCTTCCCAATGGATCTGGTTTCTTTCCCTGCTGCCACTGTAGATGTCTCCAGGAGCAGAGCATTTTGTCCTGGAAGCAGATAGGATCAGGACAGGCTGCGAAGTCAGAGACAGTGAGATAAGGCATCCATGACACTTTATGGAAATATACACCAAGCCACAAACAGAGACAGCTGGTCCACTGTGCCTCCAATTGCGACGACACCAAGATCTCTGGCTGTTCTCAGCACAACTGATTGCAGCCTTTGCTCAATCTCATTTTTCATCCAGCTCAGCAAGACCACGCAAAGCCAACAGGAACAGTTCCTGTCTAACCCCTTCTTTCATCACTCAGTCACCCCCAAGATCTGCAGCTGTAGCAGCACCCATAAGGTAGAACAGACCTTTTCCTGTCCATCAAAAGGCACCTCTAACCCCACCAAGCTCTGGATGCCTCCACCCAGGAGTTCCTGTTGATATCAGAAGGCTTCAGATCTGATGGACTGATGGACTGATCTGATGCAAGCTGTCTGCACACATTTCACGTTGCACCAATGTCTGCACATCAGACATGAAGAACAGAGGCAAGGAAAGCAATCTGGAAGCTCGCTGTTCTCCTTTCATGTCAGTCCCAGTTGCCACTTCAATAAACAGACTCTGCTTACACATCTACCTGACTGCACGTCTCCTCACAAGAGAACAGAAGACAGGCTTCAAATCCTGCTCGGTGGCACCAGAGACAGGCTGGCCTGAGGCAAATGCCAACAAGAAGGGCTGGATATGTTTTGTTTACCTTGGGAATCTCAGATTCATAGACCCTCCTGCTCCCCCCACTTTAAGGCAGGTAAACTTCCTGAGAGCAAAACTACCTGCTAGGAAAAGTCTTTCATCAAAAGGATCACAGATGCCACGGAAAGACGGATGCCTTCCACCCCCAGAGCACGAGGTAGCACACCCTGAGACAGTTTGGTGCCTCAAAGCAGCAGCTGAGGGTGATAAATGATCAAGTGGTGGCTCAAACAAGGCCAGCCCTCAGGACCCAAACATCTTTACTGCTGGAGAAGCAATCAGGCCTTCCTGATACTGAGGAATTCAGATCCAGAGAAAAGGAGCTTCCTGAGTCTTTGGGAGACCGAAGCTCTTTTAGGCACTGAGCTGTGTGTGATGCTTTCTGCTGCTCCAGGCCATATCATGCCAGTGCTTACATGACTTAGTGCCAGGTCACTCTGAGCTCATTTTGATCAAGATGTGATGTCACCCTTCCTATTTTTAAAACTGACATTAATACAACAGTTAAACATTTCTTCAGGGTCCTGAAGAAGATGATCTAGACAGCTTCAAACCCTCAACTGCCTGAGTACAAATGCTCCAAAACTCTGTTGCTTCTACCTCAAGGGTTTTCTTTCTATTTTTTACCTGTATTGCCTTCTTCTATTTGCTGTTTTGCGCCATGCTGTCTACTTTTTGTGAACCTTGCATGTAGAACAGTCTTAATCTATCCATATGCTAGACAAACACAGAAGTATTACATATTTCAGTGAACAGCAAAATTAAATTTCCAGTCAGTTCAAAATCCAGGTTTCATCCACATTTTCACTGGTTACAAAAGATGAATATTAATGTCTATTTGCTGTAATAAAAATCAGGGAGGAGGAACACAGGAAAGAGGGAACTGGTGTCTAGTTTGCTACTCTGACGTTAGAGTAAACTTATTAATTATAAAAGATGTACACGCACGAATGGACAGAGACCAACTGCACCACACTAGGTCAGCTTAACAAAATTAGAAATGGCATTTATAAATTTATATTGGATTTCAACAGAATAATGAAAAATGCATCTGAGGATGGCAACAAATTCTGAGTCCTTGGGAACATCTTGATAGACAGAGCTGCACTTGCTTAGGGGAGGAAGATGCAGGGCAAAGTGGGTGAATTAATAAAGTAATAGATTCCTAAATCCCAGGATCCTACTCCCCCATCAACAAACATAACTCGTTTTCAGTTCCCAAAGAAGAAATATTGTTATTCAGCACACACAATCAGAATATGCTCTCACCTCCACCAGTGTTTACTACCAGTCACATTATAAATAAGCCTTGCAGAAGGATAAATGAGAAGCAGCATGGTCTGGTGAGGACACAGTGGGAAATAAAGAATCTACATCTACCTTTGGCTGTGATTCATCAAGAGACAGAAAACAACTTGGTGTCTTCATTTCAGGTTTCCTACCAAGACCATGGGAGAGGATCGAAGTCAGTTATGTCCAGTGTAAATCTAATCAACAGATCACAGGATAAGGATGGAAAAGACTTCTAAGATCATTGGGTACAACCATTAACTCAACACCATTGTGTTCACAGCTGCCAAACCCCCAAGGGCCACATCCACAAGCCTTTTGAACACTTCCCTGGTTGGTGATTACACCACCTCCCTGAGCAGCCTGAGCCAGTGCCTGACTACTCTGCTGGTGAAGAAATTTTCATGAATCACAGCCCAGAGTCAGCAGTGGCTGTGAGCCAATTTTCCTGCCAGACTAAAGTGAATTTGCTAAAAAACTTACAGTGAACCTGCCATTGCACATATTTGAGGAAACACAACCATGGTCAATTTTCCAACTCATTCAGTTTTGCCACAACCTCTCACTGACAGAGAATGTGGTTGATCCCTCAGTTATTTCAAGTGTTTTTTAATATCCCACCAATCTGATATTCACAGGACTTTCTGCCTGTGTTTTTAAATCACAACACAATCTCCCTAATCCAGGAGGGAAGGTGAGTACTGTGATTATCTTCATTTCAACTTCCCCTCTCCTCAAACAAAAACATTAAAAAAACATGTTTGCAAAGTAAAGGAATACTCCACAGTAGAAGCAAAGTCACAGGGAGGCAAGGATTTCTGGGGTTGCTTTCAACAAGGCAACAGGATAAATATTAACATGGACTGAAGAAGCACGAGCAGTAGAGATTTTTTTCACCACAGACATTCAGCAGAGGGACACAGCAGAAAAAACACAGCAACAAATCCTGAGAAAACACTCTAACAACCAACCCTCATTAGCCAGGGATTCTCCACGATGGAGCTGAGCCTCCTGCCGCATCTCCTGTCTGCAGCAGAGCATGGTAGGAGAGCACTGGATCAGCATAGCAAGAGAAAAGAGATTTCACCTTGTTTGAAGGCTTTACAGCCCAGGACAACAAGACACTGAACAGAACATCTGGACTTGCAAGAATGTACTGTCAAAGGAGCTCGTCTTTTCCAGACCAGCTGCACTCACAAAGCATTTGTTAGATGGCAGAGACAGCTACCAGCCTGAGGCAGCCTGTGGAGAGCTAAATTCATCCCCCTCCAATCGTTCTTTCCTACTAATCACAGATATTTTGGGGTACATTCACCCTCATGTTGAGAAAAGCGTCGATCAGGCCTGCTCTGACACAGCCTCCAATCCGTTATGAACCAGAGACCCTAAAAAGCCCCATTTCAGCCAATTTCACACTTCACCGGCCACTGGAGGACTCCTCCTTCCTGCTGATGAGCTCTTGTAGCACATGATGGCACCAAAGGGAACAGAGAGCAAATATCAAGGAGGAGAAGCAGCTCCGCTCCAGCGCGTGACTCATGCGAGAGGAACGCCAAGCCCCGAGCGAGCCAAGGAAAAACAGCTGAGTGGCAAACCCTGCACAGGGTTTGAGAGCTGCCCTTAAAAATGCAGACTGCTGGCTTTTCCACCAAGGAAAGAAGTTGCATTTTTTATATTATGAACTGTATATGAGATCACACCTTGAGTGCTGTGTCCAGTTCTGGGCCCTCAGTTCAGGAAGGACGTGGAGATGCTTGAATGTGTCCAGAGGAGGCAACAAGGCTGGTGAAGGGCTTGGAAAACAAGCCATATGAGGAACGACTGAGGGAGCTGGGGTTGTTTAGCCTGGAGAAAAGGAGACTCAGAGGTGACCTTATCACTCTCTACAACTTCCTGAAGGGTGGCTGTAGACAGCTGGGGGCTGGTCTCTTTCTCCAGGCAGCAACTGACAGAATGAGAGGACAGTCTCAGGCTGCATCAGGGGAAATACAGGTTGGATATTAGGAAGAAGTTTTGCATGGAAAGAGTGATTAAATACTGGAATAGTCTGCCCGGGGAGGTGGTGGAGTCACCATCCCTGGATGTGTTTAAAAAAAGATTGGATGTGGCACTTGAGGCCATGATCTGGTTGAGGTCTTAGGGCTGGGTTGGACTCGATGATCTTGAAGGTCTCTTCCAACCTACACGTTCCGTGATTCCGTGATTCTGTGATCCTGGTGAAGACAGGACACACACAGTGTGGGGTGCATTTGTCAAAATGTGGGTGCCAAATACCATCTCAGATGTCCTGTGAGGCTTGGGTGGGGCTGGAAGTCCTGGCTGGTGATGCGTAGCCTTCCAGCCTGGCAGAAAAGTGGGAAACAGCTGCAAATTAAGGCACCTAAATCATAGAAATTTTTAGGTTGGAAAAGACCTTTAAGATCATTGAGTCCAACCAGACACTGCCAAGGCTACCACTGAATCATGTCCCCAGGTGCCACATCTACAGGTCTTTTAAATCCCCCCCAGGAATGTTGATTCCACCACTACTCTGGGAAACCTGTTTCAATTCTTGACAAGCCTTTTGGTGAAGAAATTTTCCCTAATAACCAATCTAAACTTCCTTTAGCACAATTTAAGGTTATTTCCTCTTTTCCTACCACTTGTTACCCACGAGAAGAGATCAACCCTCACTCCTCAGTGTGCACCCAGAGTTACTGGGAGAGACTTAAGTCAGTACAGCCAGTCAAGAGTGGAGACCCAGGCAAAATACACAGGAGGTGCCTACTTTTCAGTAGAGAGGGGGAGTGGAGGAAGTTTGCAGCTCCTGGGAAGCTTAAACATATAACAGATTAAAAAAAAATTGTTGAAATTTTTATTTAAATGTATCATTTTCAGCAGTCTTCTCAATGTCTTACCCAACTCTACCACTTTCTTCCCAATACAGTAGAACTAACAATGTAATGTCTCATCAGACTGGGAAAAGAATGTTGGAGTGCAGGAAATTCCCATAAAATAACACCCCATGAATTCCTGAGTCACCTGGAAAATGCAAACCTCCCCTTTTTTCTCTTTTTTCCAGTGCAAGAACCATGGGGTAACGACGTAAATCCAGGAGGAGACAGGAATGAAAAGTAAGAAAGGAGATAACCCTCATGTAAAGTCTAACTGAGCAAGAACTTCATGCCACAGGCTGTTGTGCATCCTGAAACCTTACACAGGCTTAAAAATGCAACAGGACTATGAAAAGAAGGAAGGAAAACAGGAAGAACCAAAAAACATTGTGTGGTATTAAATGTACCACGTCTGACTGAAGAACGTGGGAAAACACTGGGAGAAGTTTTGCCCTGTTTGTCTTTTTCTCATGCTCTTCACAAAACCAGCCTGGTGTTGGTTCATTTTGCATGGACATATCTCTGCCCTGACCCAGTTCACCTCTTCCTGTGACAATTCTAGAAGGAAATCCTTCAGGAAAGCACAAAAACAGAAATTGCCAAGCTACTTGAAATTCACCTCTTCTGGTCAGCTGCTGTGTCTTACTTCTCTCCACAGCCATGGTGAGGATGGCTCCACTCAGCCCCAGTAACCTGAGCTATTAAACAAGGTTAGACCCAGCCCTAAGGCCAGGTTTGAAGATAACCAGATCTCCATCACCCAAGAGAGGAAAGAAAGGAGAAAGGAAGAGCATTGACAGAGGCCTGTCACATATCAAGGGTTTGTGGCCGAGAATCCTTAGATCAAATCTAAATCCATCCATGAATTTATCAAGGTAAACATATTTTGGAGACTAAAGTCAGGAATGGGCACAAGGAACTAACAGGTGCCAAGTTCACACCTGATGCAGAGCGTGCAAAAGATGCATCTGTGCTTCATTTTACTGCTCTGCACAGAAGTACTGCAATTATGTCATATAATTGCATCCCTGTTAGAGATGAATGTGAATTAAGGTGGTTATAAAAAAATTTAGGTCCCAATGAGTTGAGGTGAGATAGACTCTGTTCTGCTGTACCTGCTCTCAGCTGGTGACAGTAATCCTCACACAACTTCCACCACCCAGAAATTTCCACTCCAACATAATTACACTAATATTGAGTAGAAATATAGATCACCTCGCTTGATTTTTTATATCCTCCATCCGAGCTTGTCGAATCTCACTGGTCCCATTATTTTGTTGTTTGGTGGGTGTTTTTAGCGACTTGACTCTACGTAAACAACAGGATCCACATTTGAGAATTGTTTCCTCCTGCCTTTTGTAGCCATCAGCCAGGTTTTTAACTGATATTTTTTTGACTCAGAAACCTTTTTCAGCCTGAAGAAAGCACCATTCTGAAAATAAACAAAACATAAAGGGAAGGAGACCTCTGTAATGGAGTTGGGACATGGACCAAAAGAACTTGTATTTCAAATGTTCTATTGCACCGTGTTCTTGTGCTACATTCAGAGCTTTGGGAAGCCATCCAAACCTGCACAGACACAAAATAATCCATGGAAATTACAGCTGCAAGGTGCCAGTGACATCCAAAAGGGTTTTGATGGGGAAAATGAAACTAAAGATTCAAGGATGAGGCGAAAAGCATGGAACAGTTTATGCAGGAAGAGAAATGTCAAAAAAATAAAGGGTGAACTAAGGAGATTTGTCACCACCACCACTCCCCCAAAAATAAAGTGACAAAAGCCCTGTGCAAAAATTAATTGGACAAAAGCTGGAGGGTTTTTTGTCCTGTTCCAGAGGTTTTTGCAGCCCCTCCTGTGTCACTGGAGGATCTAAGGAGTCTAGAAGAGATGAGGAGAGGGGATGTGCTGGCTGCTGAGTCCCTGAGCACATAAAGCTCTTCTGAAGTCATATCACAAAAAAGTCCAAGGACACCTCTCTGTTTCCAAAACCATTCCCAAGCTCATGGCTCCTCTGCAACATTTTTACAAGGACATGTGGTGGCAGGACAAAGGGGGAATGGCTTCCAACAGGAAGAAGGAAAGTTTAGATTGGATATTAGGAAGAAATTCCTCCCTGTGAGGGTGGTGAGGCCCTGACACGGGATGTCCAGAAGAGCTGGGGATGCCCCATCCCTGGAAGTGTCCAAGGTCAGGTTGGATGGAGATCTGAGCACCCTGGGATAGTGGAAGGTGTCCTTTTGTGTGGAAAGGGAATTTTTAACTGGACCGGATGAGGTTTTGTTAACAAACTGGATGAATTTTTAACTCAACTGGAACTATTCCGTGATTTGCATTCCCCTTGGTAAATAACCTGATTAAATGACATTTAACTTGAAAAAGTAATGCTCACAAGCCATATCAGGTATGCAAAAATGCAAACTATCTTTAAATTTAAAGAAGATGGAAAAGCTTATCGGTTGCACCTTTCAAATCAACCCCCGATTTCACTATTAAGAGGAAAATAAAAACACTGCAACTGGAGCATAAAGGAAATAGTTTAAGGTCAAATAGAACCACAAACAATTTGGGCAATTAAGATCATGGGAGCACTGGGAGGGTGCGGGGAGTTGTGTCTAATGGGTTCCACAACAAGACCAGAAATATTTATTCAAATTGACCAGAGCCTCCTTCTTTGTGTTGCTTTAATCCAAAGATTAAATGTTTTCCATGAAAGAAATGAGAATCTGACCCCTAATAATTACATGCTCATAAAAATCAGAAGGTATTGCTGCTATTTCAAGTGGGTATCATAAACTACTGCATCAATTAAATTTTGCCAGGCGTTGTACACATTGCAGAGCTTTTAGAATAAATTGTTTCACTGCAAAAACAGAGTGTGCCCAGCCCCAGCAGGGAGGGGTAGCCCCACTTTAAATTGCTCAAAGGAAACACTTGCCTCTACCAGGCCATTACTTTGCAGAGAAATCCACTTTCAAACACTCAATTCAAAAAGTTGAGGTAGCTGCTCTCTGCAGATAAAATTGAGACAAATTATAAGAGAACGAAATGCTAAAAAAAGAAATCTGGTCCAGATGGATTCCCATCTGAATTCTATAAAATATTTACAGATCTTCTGTCACCAAAACTTACGTTTCTTTTTGATGAGGTGGAAACCAAAGGCTCTCCACCTGTCTTATTTTTATTTTTTGGTTTTAAACTTTCATGGAAGATATAATAAAGTTATTTAGGAGGAAAAAAATAAAGAAAAACAGAAAAAAAACCCTACCAAATCAAAACAACCCAATAAAACCAAACAAGCCAAAATAAACCACCAAAACCCAACTGACTTTAATCAGTGGGTAATTACTGCAACTCCAATTAATCAATGTTGATTTTACAAATCCTATACAAAAGAGAGATTGTCCCTTTGCTTAATTTAGTCCAAAATTTTCCCCTAAATTCCAGGTTCAAGGTTTTGATCATTAAAATCGGCTTAGCTCAGATAAGCACAGCCTGATACCACCATCATTCACATAATAAATTAACAGCCCAGTCCCCTGACAGTGCTGTCTCTAGATACCAAAAGATACTTCATCATGTGTCATAAGGGTAAAATATCCACTTTTTCACTTCAGACCAGCCAAAAAAGTTCTCAATTTTCTGCTCCCAAGTCTGTACATTCCATTTTCCAACAGCCAGACTGACAGAGCTCAGCTCCCTGAGGAGGAGGGGGCAGTTTATATGTTCATGACATGCTGATTGACTTTCTGTTTGTTGTGGTGCCGTAGGTGATGGAGCAGAGGGAAACAGAGCAATCCTTTAAACTGCCAATTATCCCATCAGTCCTGGCAGGACTTTTGGAAAGTGATGTGACTCAACATCAGCAAGTCAACCCTTTTGTTTCAGGGTGTGCATCCAGGCACGGTTTGGTACCTCTGGATTTGATGTTAAAAGTAACAGTGGGCTGAAACCTGGGGATGAAGGTCCAGGTCACGGCTCTCAGATTTCTTGCTCAAGGCTCTGCATCTTTTTTTTGTGGTAGAAATTAATGTTTTAAGACCTCTGACTCCCTTACTGGAGGCAGGGAAAAGAACAATCACGGAATCATGGAATTTTCTTAGGTTAGAGAAGCCCTCTGAGACCATCAAGTCATACCCTTCCCCCAGTACTGCCAAGGCCACCACTAACCCATGTCCCCAAGTCCCACACCTACACATCTTTTAAATCCCTCCAGGCATGGTGACACCACCCTGGGCAGCCTGTTCCAATGCTTCTCAGCTCTTTCAGTGAAGGATTTTTTCCTGGTGCATGTGCTAGACCAGAATTTCTGTCTTTGTTGGCTGTTCTCAGCTCAGTGCAGCACAAAGAACTGTCTCCACATATCTATTTGCAGATTAAAAGGGAAAAACAAGCAAACAAGCAAAACCCACCCCACTATGGTTTGCTTCCAAAGCCATTTCGTGTATTATGAGACAAGAACTTAAAATGTTTTAAATGTTGGAGGTGTATCCCTTTTTTTCAATCTGACCTTGGATTCATTACTCAGTTATTACGCTTTTTACAAGCAGAATAAGAGACTACATAATGATTTGGTCTCCACTGGATGTTGACTTGATAAACACTACAATTAATTCAAATTACCATGCTGCCCTTCCTTTCCCTTCACACTTTCAGAAATGTCTCTAAACCAATCTATGATTACCAGTCATACATAAAAGCTTCAGAAAAACACTCCTCCACAAGCATATGGCAGAGCAAATTTGTCCAGCGTTGCCGGTTTTCCATGGCATTTATCTTGAGAAAGGCATTACATAGAGACAGATAGAGATGTCTCCACGTGTTGGCTTTCCTCAGAAAGGCACAGAGATATCCTTTATCCCATTCTGGAGTGCACGGTATCCTCAGGAGAGCATCCTGCTCCCAGAGATGCTTCAGGCAGACACGGGCTGTAATCAGCTACCCAGGATCTCAGCTGTGACATCCTTTCTCAAAGTCAAGCCTGCGCTTTCTAGGAGCTGTACCAGACTTCAGGCACACGCCATGGCAACCAAATTCAAGTGCACTTGTTCAAAACCATCACTTACTCAGAGAAAAAAAAAAAAAAAAAAAGGCAAGG
>VZDJ01007752.1:4020303-4069072 GCA_008694505.1 Cyanoderma ruficeps
GAGGTGGGGGGGGGAGGAGGAAAAAAATAGCAGCGAGTTTAACTAAGTACTTTATGAACAACATTATTCACAGCCTCACTGAATCATTTAGGGTGGAAAAGACCTCTAAGATCAGCAAGTCCAATCTTTGACTGATCTCCACCTTGTCAACCAGACCAGAGCACTGAGTGCCACGTCCAGTTGTCTCTTGGACACATCCAAGGATGGGGACTCCACCAGATTCCTGGGCAGCCCCTTCCAATAGTTAACAACCTTTTCTATGAAGAAATTCCTCCTGCTGTTCAACCTGAGCATGCTCTGATGCAGCTCAAGGGCATTTCCTCTCATCCTGTCCCTTGTTCCCTGGGAGAAGAGACCAGCACCCACCTGGATGCCTCTCCTGTCATGAAGTTGTGGAGAGCAAAAAGGTCCACCTTGAGCCTCCTTTTCTCCCAGCTGAGCCCCTCCAGTTCCCTCATCTGTTCCTTATGGGGCTTATTCTTTAGACCCTTTTCCAGCACCATTCCCTACTGTGGACATGCTCCAGCTCCTCAGTGTCTTGAAATGAGAGGCCCAGAACTGGATGCAGCACTCAATGCGTGGCCTCACCAGTGGCCAGCACGGATGGACAATCACTGCCCTGGTCCTTCTGGCCACACTATGTTTTTTCATACAGTCCAGGATGCCCTTGGCCTTCTTGCCCACCTGGGCACACACTGGTTCATGCCCAGACACACAACAGCCATTGTTTGAAGCATGGCAATAATCAGCACAACCCCACCACAGAACCACTGCTCCTGATATTCCCCTATTCAAGAGAAGGAAGAGCACAGGGAACAGCACTTCAGGTCAAACATAACAGCAGCTGCTGGTGTGAGTTAACCTGAACCATTGCAGCCTTGCTCCTGTATCAGGACATTGTCCCAGAGCACACTGAAGCAATTCAGCCTCCCGGATTTAACAGTGTGACACCGGTGCTCAAGGTACAGCAAGATGGAAAAGCTCTTAAAATAACAACCTCAAACGGTGTAATTTCATTAAGGCAGGCTGACCCTTGCTGCTTCTGCTCATGTTCCTCCCTGCTATTGTTACTCTGTGATTTAGTTCACTCACTGGAAAAACTCCTTTTTCTTTCTGTCTTGCCAGTCGTGTACATATTTATAAATATCGAGGAATAAAGAGAACAGAGACAAACCCTCAAGGTGTTTCTTTCCATGCTGGTCAAAATGAGAATACAAAAACAAGAATACAAGATATTTAGTGTGTTACAGACAATGGCTTGCAAGAGTGTGAACAGCCTTTCTTCAGTGCTTATTTAATTACCAAACCCAGGCCCAAGAGCTAACAGTGGCTGATGGATCCATAGAAGACTCTTCAAGCTCAACTGATAGTTCTGCAAGTTAAAGGCTCAAATGTTATTAAAAACTACAGAACCCACTAACCCAAAAAACAAATAAAGGAAAAAAACAAACAAACAACAACAAAACCCCAAAACCCATAGTTTGGGTTGGAAATCTAGCCCTGCCCTCTCTGTCATGGGCAGGGACAGCTTCAACTGTCCCAGGCTGCTCCAAGCCCCATCCAGCTTGGCCCCGGACACTTTCAGGGATGAGGCAGCCACAGCTTCTCTGGGAAACCTGTGCCAGGGCAACACCACCCTCACAGGGAAAAAATTCTTTCTAATATCCAATCTCTCCTACTTCAGTTTCGTTTGCCCTTGTCCTGGTATTCCAGGCCCTCCCTCTCCAGCTCTCTTGGAGCCCCTTTAGGCACTGGAAGGGGCTCTGAGGTCTCCCTGGAGCCTTCTCCTCTCCAGATCTCCCTGCCTGGCCCCAGAACAGAGGGGCTCCAGCCCATGGAGCATCTTCATGTTCTCCTCTGGACTCACATCAACAAGGCCATGTCTTTATTATGCTGGAGACCTCAGACCTGGATAAATTACCCCAGAAGGTCTCGCAAGAATGAAGGTGAGAGGAAGAATCTCCCTGCCAGGGAAGCCAACACAGATAAATTAAACTTGAAAAACTCCCAGGTCCTCAGACCTTCACAGTCTGAAAGCTGCATTCTCTGCAAGGAGAAGACCAGATGAGTTTTCAGACATTTTATTCTCTAGCTTTTCTCCCAGGAGCACACCTTCTGCACGGACAGGTTTCTCCATCAGCAAAAAAGATTTCAGTTTTCCGTGTATGTCAATCTCTGTATTTTAAATTCATGTCCCATTCCTGGAAGTGTCCAAGGCCAGTTTGGATGAGGCTTGGAGAAACCTGGTCTGGTGTAAAGTGTCCCTGGCCTTGGAAAGGGGAGGTTGGGATTAGATGATCTTTAAGATCCCTTCCAACCCAAACCATTTTGAGATTCCATGAAAATTACAACATACACACTTACAGTCATTTCAATTCTATATGTTAATTAGATTTTAAAATAACTTAAAGATGAGACACTTTCTAGAATCTCTTTAAAATACTTGGATTTGTCAAGTGAGTCTCAATATGTAATTCCATGTTACTTGATCCTCTCTAAAACAAGTTTGTAATTAACCAAGCAGAGGCACCAGAATCCCAAATAAAGATAAGGACTGTCAACCTCAACCCAAAATCCTCTGGAGAGGGTGAATACCAAACAGTAATTTCAAGCTGTGGTCTCAAGAGATCATCTTCCTTTCCTAAATCTGTCAGAATTCTCGACTGTCAAAGTCCAGCCTGGCCTCTCATGCTGTTTTACCCATGGGAGAACCCAGAAACCACATTCGTCAACCTTTGCAGAAACTTGTCAAACTTTTTACTTAATGAAGTAAAATTTAATAGCATTTGAATAATTCTTGGATGCATTTCATGACTAAATCAACCCAGACCTTTTTAGGCAGTGGGGAAGATGGGGATGAAAACTTGATTACAGTTCAGTACAATCACCAGAAAAGGAAAGAACTTCATAAAAAGGGTTGGTTCAGTACATCAGTGCCAACCTTTCAGACAGGACTGAGTTATTTTACCACCAGCACCTCAAAGAGCATTTGGTGGTCAACATATTTAAAGTCTTCCCATTAGGAAAGTTTTGATAGCCATACAGGGATGGATACCATCAAAAAGGTGTTCCTGCCCCTGGTGGGGGTTGGATAAGATGGTCCTTAATGTCCTTTCCAACCCAAACCATTCAATGATCCCATGCCTGAAAACCCTGAGAGGCCTTTGCATACTTGGGATGCGACTTTTCCATGTTTTCACCTCTTCAAGAGTGACCAACAAAGCAAGAGAATCCAAACCCTCACGTGACAGCACTTCCACACCACTGACAAACACACCAAAGACCAGCACTGGCTTATCAAGTGTAAAGAAAAATGTTTCCTTGAGGGACTTCAACCCAACTGGCATCTGCTTGTGGACTCCTGCTGTCAGGGCTGAAACACCCCTGGAATTATTAAACACTACAGCTGACAAATCTCCTGCCTCAGAAAGATTGTTCTTCACTCCAGGGAATTTTGTGATAGACCTCATCTTGATATCGAGGAATTGATCAAAGAACTGAAAATTAGTGGCTGTTTGGGTAATTACAACTCGTTCACTTTAACAAAATCAAAACAAAAACAAAACAAAACAAAGCCTTCAAAAATTATTAACGAAAAATTAAGTCTGGAACCTCGCTGGTTTTAAAAGGCCTATTTTAAAAAGGCATTTAACTATAAAAATACAAGGGTGTAAGAGATGATAAAAATAACAAATTGTAGGAATTTCAAAGGTATCCCTTCCTGGATATCCACGATTCTCAGCTGGGGAAGATGGCAGCCCTTCCTGCATGGGGTAAAGAACTGCATAAAACACTCCAAAACCTCATGTTTGCATATGTACTTGGGGAAGAAAAAAAAGGAGAACCAACCAACCAGAGAAAAACTCCACAGAAAGCCCCATGATGCCACCACAAAAAAAATGATACAAGAAATCTACAGTCAAAAAAGAAAAAAAAGTAAAAAAAAACAATAAATAACTAAAAAAAAACAAAGGTGAAGGTAAAAATTAATTTTCACAGTGGAGTTGATACAGGAGCCTCAACTCAGGAACACTTCAGATAAATCAGTAATCTTTGTAAATTATTTCCACCTTTGGAAAATATTTGAAAAACATTCAAACAGAAAATTTCACTGAAAGTCAGTGGAAATTAATGCCCACCCCATCGGTTGCTCAGGAAAGTCCAAAAATAGCAGCTCAGATGTGATTAAATCCAGCAAGCCTGGGTAACACAAGCACCAAAAGCTGCGAAAGAGCAGGACAAGCAGCGATTTGGCTCATTAGTGCTGATTTGTGACACCATTTGGAAAGAATCAAGGGGATTCCAGAAGAAAAGCTAACGTGGAATCAAAGCGAAAGGGTAAAGCAGGCAACACTGTGCTCATTAATGGCCTGCCAGCCCAACAACAAATCTGGGAGAAGGAGAAGAAAAAAGAAAAAAAGAAAGGAAAGATGAAAAAGAAGAAGAAACAGCTGATGTTTGACTCAATTATTTAAAAAAGAATTATTTATAAAAAAGAATTATTTAATTTTGGGCTGCAGTGGGAGATTTAACACTTCCGTTCTCTCAAGCAAGGAAGGGACAACTCAATGCATTGGTTCTTCAACCACTGGAAACCTCAGCCAGGAGAGACAGCCATCAAATATTCTAATCAGTACGGATTAATGGAAACGGGTTTATTGAACCTCAGGAAATGTTTTCATCACCTCACACAGATGACATGAAACCTGTGAGGCAGAACATCATCTTGAGTGACCACAGAAAATCCGTGTGTGCCAGAGTTTAAAAAACTCATCAACCACAATGTATCAGGCTATAATTACATGCAAGCCAGTTCCAGAGGTGGGACAAGTGTCCAAAACTGTCCAACAGGGATAGATTAGGGATTGGAATCGTCTGTCGCTCAGGCTGCAGTTCGCACACATTCGTGGTCACCACTTGTCACTAGCCAAGGCTGGGTGTGTCCCACTTTAGGGACAGAAAGAGAGCAGGCCAGAAGCATCACAGTGAGGGGACAAACTCTTCACTTTATTTACAATTTAACTACTTTATACATTTGTACAGAAGTTCAGAGATTGGCTACAGAGGTCGCCACCTCTTAACCTGGATGGTGGACATCACCATCAATCATCTCTTCTCTCAGAGGAGAAGAATGCGAACGTTCTAAGAATAAACATTGTTTACATTAAGGCTGCGTGAGAACAGAGACAGAAGGCAGAAAACCTCAGGGCAACAATCGTCTGCCCCTGTCCAACTCTACTTCCAAGCTTGATGAAACACTAACAAAGCACTAAAGGAGAATCCAGAGAAGAGAGCCTACAGGAGAGGTGGAGAAGGACTTTGGACAAGTGTACAGAGCTACAGGACAAGGGGGAATGGCTTCAAACTGAAGGAGGAGGGGAGGTTTAGACTGGATATTAGGGAAGAAATTCTTCCCTGGGAGGTTGGTGAGGCACTAGCACAGATTTTCCAGAGAAGCTGTGGCTGCCCCATCCCTGGAAGTGTTCAAGGTCAGGTTGGATGGGGCTTGGAGCAACCTGGGATAGTGGGAGGTGTCCCTGCCCATGGCAGGGGATTTAGAACTGGATGATCTTTAATGTCCCTTCCAACCCAAACCATTCCATGATTCTTAGAACTCGCTCCCTTGGCATGCAAAAACTGAAGCTCCTGAAAGAAAGTCGTACCAAAGACAGCTTTAGTGGAAAATTGATATTCAGCAGAAAATTATGAGCTTAGATCACATAAATCCAGGGAAAAAAAACACCCCTCTTTTGGCACTGAGGTTCTCAGGGTTTGCACGCCATCCTCCCTGGATCAGTAACCTCTCACCTGGAGGCTTTGAGCCCACAGCAGTGTCACCAACACCCCAGCTTTGCTTTCTGAAGTCCTTAAAAAAGGAATCATCCTCCTCCCCAGGAGCTATTTACATTCCATTTTTGTTTCTCTCTCTCTGTCAATGTGTTTAAATTACACAGATACATCACAGCCTTACTCTTCTCCATTAAATATTAAAAGGAATTTTTTGTTTGTCTATGGGGTTTTTTTGCTGTTTGATCCTTTTTTTTTCTTTAATTTAGAAATAGAATGCAAAGAAACAACCGTGTTCAACTTTGCATTAGGGCTGTTCTACCTAAATTATCATATTTACAAACACACATCTTTCTTGTCTTTGCACAAAATTTTGTTTGATAATGCAAGTTTAAAGTATTTTGATATCTCACCTAGGAGAGTGGTTCTTTCAGGAAAGCAGAACTACAAACAAATATCATTAATGCAAGAATACATAAGACCATTAATATTATGTAGGGAAGTAAATAGAGCACTTGGAGGGAAAAAAAAATTTAAAAAGTAAAAACACCCAAAATATTAGAATGGGATATTTACATTTACAGAAAATAAGAAAATTTGGAAATACAGATTTTATACTAGGTCATGGCTTGAAACATCTTCTGGGCTTCTTCATTACAGGAAAAACTCTGAGGTATGAGGGGAAGGTGTGAGTTTAGTTTCATCTTTATTTCTCACTACCCAAATTTGTTTTCATTTGCAATAAATTAATTTTCTTAGAGTCAAGCCTGTTTTGCCCATGAGGATGATTAGTCAGTGATCCCCCTGTCTGTAACTGGACTCATGAGCTCCTTTATCCTGTTTTTCCCCTCTTGTGCAGCTGGGTGGGTTTGCAGGGGCTGATCCAGTACAGGCAGCCACAGGTGGAAAACACAGCAGCTCAAAAGTGAAATTAGAAAGTTCAGGTTCAACCACAATTCAAAGACTTAGCCCTGTTCCAATAACTCTTCTCCTGACCCGCTCCTGGCCCCACATACTCAGGGAATTTTTCCTTTATCCTGAGATTTGACACTGCTGTTCTTCCACTTGCTCCACATTCCCAATTTTCCTCTTGCAGAGCTATTTTCCAACCTATCCCTTCCTCTCTTGATGCACCAAAATACTCAGCATATGAGCACCCTTTAAAACATTTCTCCACAATCTGAAATGAATAATTCCACATGGAAGCTATTTCTTTTTTTTTTTTTCNTTTTTTTTTTTTTCGCCTGCATTTTGCAGCACCTGGAGTCCCCAAGTCGCCTATTAAAAATATATGGCAAAATGGAGCTACACAGAAATGTACACCAAAAAAAAAATAAAAAAAGAAGAAAAAATACTGAAAGACTATAACAGCAGAAACCAGAACAGATATGATAAAAAAATGAAATTAAATCCACCAATGCATTTATCCCAGCTTTGATTTCAGCTATTAATGTGCAAATGATGACTGCTCAGATCTGTTGTGCTGCAAATTGCTCAAGTTCAGATTCACCCACCTTAATAGGAAGCTAATAAGAAAAATGTTATTATTCATCTCTGTTACATTTACCTGTAAGTGATGATATGGGCCGTGATAGAAATGCACAGAAGATCACAAGATCACTACTTTTGAGTCTTAAGACATGGGCATTCAACAAGTTATTTAAGTGCCATTTTAGCTACGTGCAGGACAATGTTCTTTGCTCCAGAGAAGTAAGTGCAGGAAATTAATTCCAGAATTTCATAAATTTAAAACAGAGAGTTAAGTTTCTTCTCTTCTAGAACATCGAGAAGTTGTTGAATTCCCATTTACTGCCTTTTAACTCATTTGTGTGACCACCAAGGAAACGTCCCTGTCCATGCAAGGACACCAAGAATTACTGAATCCATCCATTCCTCCTGCAGTCTGTCCTGCTGGTTTTCATGTCCATTGCTGGAGGTGCACACATACCTTTTCTCTCCCGGCAATTTATTGTCTCCCTGTTCCAAGACGCCACCATCACCTTTTCTTTTGTTCTGAATCCATTAGGGATTCATTTCTGCATAGTTTTATGCTTGACTATGTCTCTAGCATGAGGAAGCACATGATTACACGTGTGGGTTGTAACACATTTTCCCTATTAAATGTGGTAGCCTACAGTCTGCAGAAACCACTGAAAATTATTATTGGCTACAAGATGATTATTTTTTGGGTTGGATTGGTTTTTTGCTGTTTGGTTGGGGAAGGGGTTTTTTTTGGTTTGTTTGGGGTTTTTTGTTTGTTTGTTAGTTTTTTCTTGTAGACCACAAAAAACCTGCATAACCTGTTTTGATTTCCCTGTCCTCAGCAATCTCCAGATGGGAAAGAGCATTAGGGGAAGGTTGAAAAACCAAACCCATAGCAACCAAAGCCTTGCAGTTTTCAGCTCAGACTCCACTACAAATTCTGACTTCTTTGACACCTGGTACCTTCCACTCATCTTTTATCAGCTGACCCTGTGCTAAGTAAACGAGTGTAGTGGTTTTATCATCCCCCTCAGGAGTTTCATCCATTAGCACCAGACCTCCCAAATTCCTTCTCAAAACAAGATTCCCCAATTCCTCCCCTTCCCCACTCTGAGCCTCCATGCACCACCACAGCATGACAGACAGATCATGGGATCATTTAGGTTGGAAAAGACCTTTAGGATTATCAAGCCAACCATTAACCCAGCACTGCCAGGGCCACCACTGAACCACGTCCCCATGTGCCACATCCACGTGTCTGATTAATTCCTCCAGAGATGGTGGCTCCACCACTTCCCTGGGCAGCCTCTCCTAATCCTTTTTATGAAGAATTTGTTTCCTATTATCCAATAGAAATGTTTCCTGGAAGAACCTGAGGCTGTTTCCTCTTGTCCTGTTGCTTGAAGGATGTGCAACACATGCCTATGTCACTTAAACCAACAGCCTCCAAGTGTACAGCCTTCTCCATCCACATCTGGCTTCCCAAGGAGGAAAAGAAAAAACAGGGAGAAAGGGAAATGGAAAATAAAAGCAGGATGAAATCCCCCTGATGATATTTTTATATTCCCCCACTTGTCCTACAAACATTGTCTGTCCCCACCCCAGAGCCACCAACCATGTTACAGAGCAGAGGAAGGAAAAGGGGATTTAATGAGAACTCTGACCATGAAGATGCCACCAAACAACACGCTGTGTGCAACAATGTTTCATTCAAAACTAAATTAATTGCAGAAGTTCAAATAATTAGGCACATGCATAATAATTAGGAGTTGTACCATCCTTTAATGCACAAAAAATCCCTAAGACATGACTGTGGAAGTTAAATGTTCAGCTAAAGTGAATGGTTTAAATCTGGAGAAAAGTTCTCACTTGGATCAAGCACTCCTGACCAGATAGGNCAATTTTTAGCCATATTCAATAAATTAATGATTTATAAAACTATCAGCCTTCCCATGTATTGTGCCTTAGTTACCCAGGGAAAAAAACCCAAACAAACAATCAATCCACTGTATTTGGTGGGAAGATGCAGTAGCAGGTATATAATCCAAAAACCCAAAATCTCCCTATTTCACTTCCATAAGAACCTCTCCAGAACTTCAGACCACCTCTACTACTACTTTTTACTACTGAACAGCTCCATTTCACAGTCTCTCTTCCTCTGCACACGCCTTGGATCCCCACATGGCCATCCAGGAGCTCAAAAATGTCACGTCTGGTTATTAAAAATAACATCCACATTCTCTTCCATTCATTCACAGCAAGAGGTGCTTCCTTCTGGGTGAACTTCCAGCCTGCTCCAGCAAGCAGAACTGACTCACTTCTCCCACAAACTACTGCATGCCTTTTACATTATTCATACTCCAACTTGTTATTTATCTGCATTAGCAAACAAGAACAAAATACCCGAGGTTTCATTTTTATGTCTTTCAATGAGGTGAAAATGCTGTGGATGGATTTCTTCCTCAAGCAAAAAGTTTGCTGGACCAACAGCCTGCTGTAATTAAGGTTAGACACCTCAATTAAAAAGAAAATCCAATTCTTGGTGTGTTGTTTCTTTCCGTGACAGAATCACCGTCTCTGTATGTGATACCAGAGTTACAGGATGCTGCCAGATAAAGCACATAAATATAAGATGATAGAGATTATTAAAGGTTATTCTGAGTTAAATAATAAACACACTGCAGCAGAATTTTCTTAAAGGTGCTGGACCAACATGCAAAAGATTGGAGATGGAAAAGAAGTCATTAAAGATTGCAACTCCCATCCCTGGCCCAGCTGCTATCCCAATCTTCAGGGTGGTTTTCATGGCCTGAAGGTTTCACCAGTTTTAGTTTGACAAATGGGGAGTGGGGAGAAAAAAAAAAAAAGATAAAAGCCTTATTTAGGACCTCTTCCATATTAATTAAAAGCTTGCTGATGAGACAGAAGAAACAAAGCAAGCCAAGTTACTGCCCAGAGAGGTTGTGGATGCCTCATCCCTTTAAGTGTTCAAGGACAGGTTGGATGAGGCTCTGAGCAGCCTGATGTAGTGCGTGGCACATCTGCCCATGGCAGGGGGCTGGAATTAGATGGTCTTTAAGGTGCCTTCCAACCCAAACCTATGATATCCTATAAATAATATATAGCAAATAAAATGTCTGCAAATATAAATACATAATTTAGTAACTTTCATACTGAACATGTTTGGTTTAATGGTTTGAGTACCAGGTTAATCAGATCCTCTGCTCCTACAGAGCAAGGGAAGATCCCATTTCTCTTCCCGTCCCCTTCACTGGCTGCACTTAAGACAGCTCTGCTTTGCAGCTAAAAACTCCATGGTTAATGGCAAGATTTTACATCATTTCTCAAAATATGTGTGGGAATGATGCAAAGAGCAATGGGATTCCCTCTCTGTTTCTATCACTTCTTATTTTTCTTTTTTTTTTTTTTAATTCCAAGTTTCCTTTGCAGCAGAACTTGTATAAATTAAACACTGAAGAAGGGTGGAAGGAGCAGAGAGGGAAATGGAAGGGGGAGGGAGGTGTGATGCAATTATAACACCTAAACCAATCTATTACAGAGCTGCAGGGGACAAGGACTGAGAGATCCTGTTGTGAATAATTCCTGTTTCTCCTGAAGGCTTCACCAGCTCAGCTCCATCCTCCAGCACCTCCAGCACCAGGAGCAGGAGCTGCCTGTCCTGAGCAATCACAGCTTGCACTGACTGGACAATGGAAAGATGTCCTGCTCCCCCTGGCCAAGAGTGATGCAGATGAAGCAGAGCCAAGCTTTAATCAGAGCAGAACTGATGAACACACCCAAGTGGTGGTGGGGGTTGTTCTGCCAAGGTGAGTTTTGCAGGATTTGGATGCTGGTGCCACTGGACATGCGTGACCAAAAGTCAGGCTGTGCAAAATGCATCTACCAAATGCACTTACCCTTCCTCTGAGTCAGAGAAATTAACTTTTCCTTTGGAAAAAAAAAAAAAAAGTCAGGAGAAAAGTGGAGGCCACAAAGGAGATGGGAAGTTCCAGGTGCTTTGCCTGGAACTTCCTGGGAATAACCAAGAGGATCTCAGGGTAGATGTGGAGCACTGGTGTTGTAGAAAGGAGTGGGGAAATTACAAATTGAATTCAGATTTTCATTGCACAAACAAAGAAGGGAGAGGGATGAAATCCTTGACTGTGTGCCGCCGTGTCACTTCCAGGGAGTGGCTTTTCTGGCTGCCACCGTACTTCACGTGGCAGATTTAAAGGTTATGGCTGAAGGGGCTCCTCCAGCAAAGCCTGCAATGAACTCTGAGTGAAACTAAAACACACACAAAACAAGCCAACAACAAAAGCAAGGCAAGGAGAAAATTTCTGAGCAAATATCCCCAAGGGCTGCTGCCTTGCTCTGGAAACCTTCCTGCCACCCTGATTCCTGCAACTCTCCCAAATTCATTTAGTAGTGGGATCACTCATAGCAGCACCCAGGTTCAGTAAACAGCGAGGCACATCCTGCCACAAGGTCAAGAGCAACGTAGAACTGCAATTCCTGCCTGTCCAGCCAGGCAACACGAGTGTGCAGCATCCCTCGCATTTCCAGGCAAAATGTTTCCATTTTCAGATATCTGCTACAGGCAGTGAAGCACTCACAAATAATGGATCATGATATGAGCTCAGAGAAATTTTTAGAGGAAGCAATTGAGGATAACCAAGTTCAAAAAGGACTTAAAGAAAAATCCTGCCAATTCACACTCTGGAAAACAACAGACAAACCATAAATTAATAAAGTGCACCCAGCCAATCATACACACTACTTCTCACTATTTTGACTTGAACAATAAAGTTCTATGAGTTCACAATGTTGTCCTCCAGCAATCACCATCATCTTGCTGGTGTCTAAATTGAAAAGAAGGCTCAGGGGAGCCTTTATTGCTCTCTCCAACTACCTGAAAGGAGGCTGTGGTGAAGTGGGGGTCAGCCTCTCTTCCCAGGCTTTCAGTGACAGGACAAGGGGTACTGGCCTTAAGTTGTGCCAGAGGAGGCTCAGGTTGGATATAAAGAAAATTCCCTCACTGAAAGAGTGGTAAAGCTTTGGAACAGAAAAGCAGCGGAGTCATCATCCCTGGAAGTGTTCAAAAAATGAGCAGATGTGCCACTTTACCATATGGTTTATTGGGTGTAGTGGGGTTCATTCAAAGGTTGGACTTTGACAACCTTAAAGGTCTTTTCCAACCTTAATGATTCCATGATTCTTTGATTCCATCTCAAGACACTTCTCCCTGGACACGATTTACCCCAAGGGCCATTCAAACAGCTCCAGCAGGTGAGAACAGCAGTGGTACCACCACAGCTGATGGTTACACAGGTAGCAGAAACCAAGCTGGAAGCTGCCTGAGAGAAAAGCTGATGTCCACAAGCTCCACCCAGCTGGAAAGACATGGAAATCAGAGCACACACACTTGGCCTCAATCCTATTTCTTGTCTTTTTGGGTCAGTAATGTTATGGAGAGGTCATGGCTGGGAGCTGAAGGGGGTTCCCATCTGTAGTAAAGCATCCCTCACCCCCAAGCGGAGATCTCTGTATAAGAGAAGAGTTTCAATTTACCTCTAGACATTTTAGAAAGTTTACCTAGAATTTCCCATGTCCTTCTGGCAGTAATTGGCTCAGTGCCAGAATGAAAGCATTGATTGGGCTTGGAGAGTGTAACTCCAAGCCTCCTGCTGCTCTCCTTGGACCAAGAGCCAAACAGCTCAGCTGAGGGAAAAGAACAAGGAAAGAGAAAAGAGAAAGAACAAGGAAACTCCATGCTTTTTGAGGTGCTGTAGCAAGCAGGAGACTTGTCTCTATACTGTGCTCGGATTTGCCTTTGTTTTTGAATTATTTTCTTTTTTTATTAAAACCTTTTTGCTTTTTCAAGACACACTCAATCACGCTGTCTCACTAATTGATTTTTGCCACTTCTCTGCAAAGGCTGGACCTTCAGAGGTATTGGGAAAACCCATACCCATCCGTGGGGCTGATGGCCAACCTTCTCCAGCTGGTTAAGGACAAGGGCCTGGCTGTAAACTCATGTGGTGCTCTCGTAGTTGAAGAGCAGTTTGCCCATTCCAGATCAGCTGCAGCCTGGAGGGCAGATGAGTGATGCAAAAAACATACCCAAAACCACCTAAGGAGATATTCCTTCATCAGCAATGACCCAGAGGGGGAAGATCTACTTTGATGCAGGAGGATTTGCAAAGTATTTCAAGAGCCATATTTACCCACAGGCATCAAAAAGAATGGGACATTCACTGGCCTCAGAAATATTTTGACTTGCAATGGGTGCCCTGGAGTTGTGATCATTTTCCCCCAAGGCACCAATTACATCACCTAAAAACCCACAAACTGAAAACTCTTTATCTATTTTTATTCCTGAAACTGAATCCCACTTGGATTTTATCTGTGGGGTAACAAGGATACTGATGCAATAGGAACACCCCAAACCAGAACATAAAAATTCCTTATTCCCTAAAGAGTTAATAAACACCACTTTGACTTTTAGGCTGAAAAGTATTTGTTTTGGTTGTTCACTGGGGCTCTGCATGTGTGTGCATGCTGCTGGGGGTGGGATAACCATAAAACATCCCACATGGAAACAGCATTAGCACATTCCTTTTGTAGACATTCTTCTCCTTCTATCAAGGAACTATTTCACAGAATAACCCCTCACATTCACCACCCAGCACAAATAATATAAATACATCAGTCTACGACTACAAGAGCAGAAGGTGAGTAGTATCAAGTAGTTTAAATCTTGTTTTCCTTGCTTGGTTCCACTGGTGGAAACCTTTGATGGAGTCAAGCACCTTATTTAGGGTATCTGCTTTGGAATAAAAGGAATCTTTTTCCAGAGCATAGAAGGGCTAAGAGTTAGATGCACTTTAATCCTTTCTGCTGTGGAGACTGGCTATGTTCCAGTAAACTGTTTCATTTATTTCCCATTTTTACATTTTTCTACTTGTGGATATTAAAAAAAATAAAATACAAAACAATATAAAAGGGACAAGGCCAAAGGGGTGGTGGAGTGGCAGGTGAAGGGTTCAAGAGCTGCATCGCCCAAAGCCCATCCATTATCAATTTGATATCCTCAGCAGAAATCACCTGACTTCCAATGGGAAACAAAACCTTCCTCATAAGCACACGAACACCTGCAGACCCAGGATCACATTTTCTGTACAAGTGAAATTTCATTCCACAGAGATGCTCCAAGGGCTGGAGCCCTCCTGCTCTGGAGCCAGGCCAGGGGAGCTGGTGGTGTTCAACCTGGAGAAGGGAAGGCTCTGGAGAGATCCTACAGACCACTCCAGTGCCTAAAGCAGCTCCAAGAGAGCTGGAGAGGGATTTTGGAAAAGGGATGGAGCGACAGGACGAGGGGGAATGGCTTCAAATTGGCAGAGGGGAGATTTAGATCAGGTGTTTGAAAGAAATTGTGTGTTTCTTCGTGAGAGGGTGGTGAGACCCAGGCTGCCCAGAGAAGCTGCAGCTGCCCCATCCCTGGAAGTGTCCAAGGCCAGGTTTGATGGAGCTTTGAACAGCCTCGTCCACTGGAAGATGTCCCTGCCCATGGCAGGGGGTTGGAACTGGATGGTGTTTAAGATCCCATCCAACCCAACCATTTTTTTTGCAGGATGAGAACATGCTGGGGAGCTGAGAGCAGCATCTGTTTGCAGTGAAGCCTCACTACCTGCCCTCGAGGTTTATTTGTATTCTGTCACACCAAAGAGGCTGTGCTGCCAAAACCCCACACGTTTAACAGGAGGAACAAGCCTTTTGTATTAGGAATTTAAAAATATATGTATTATAATTAAAATATATTATAGTCAGCCACCAAACCCGCCTCCCTCCTGACAGACATCCCTGCTATAAAAAAAGAAGTAACTCAAAGGGACTCTCTCAACCTCCCCCTTTCCCCAAGCACAAAGTGGATGCTATTTAAATCCAGTGACAATCTGCAGCACACAAAGGACAGAGGAATTGAATTTTGGGGAGAAATGACGTAATACGGTGAAAAATAATAATCAAAGGCTGAATTGTGCTATTTCCAACAGGCAGCTCAGCATCCATAGCTGTGCTCCTCAGCTGTGCTCTCCTACAAAAACATCCTGTCAAAAAGTAACATTAACTTTCTACAGCCCATATATAGCAGTGACATTTTTATTCTGCTAATTGATTAAAAAAAGAGGCAAAAAATAAAATCAACTTTTGAACTACCTAAGAGCAGTAGCTTTTTGGGCATGGAATGATGTTATTTGAGATGAGTGAAGAGTCTTTAGAACAGCACATTTGCCATGGACAAAGCTCTCTGCAGGCACCTTCTCTTGCCTGCAAGGATGATAATTATTTTCAGAGGAATAAATCCTAACTTGTAGTTTGCAACATCTCTTGCAGCCCTTCGAAACAGCATGATCTGAATTCTTTTCAGTGCAGCACTGCTGACCTTCACACATATAATATTACTTTCATTAAATATCCTTTCTAGACTTGTTGCTGAGATCTACCACTCTGGACAACTTTTCCCATCCAAGGTTGCAACCCCACACCATGGACGGAGAGAACTGTTGGTAGTATTCACCTCAAAAGAGTCTGATGCTTCTATTTTTTATTTTCATGCATTAATTTTCAAAACAGGTTATGAATAACTGGAAACTTCTTAATTTACACTGCTGGCAGGCCCCACTCCAAAAGCAAGCACAGTTTAGTGGCATGGAAAAGCAAACTTGCTTAGATTTAATTATTTGCAATTTAATTCATGAACAGAGTTGTAATTGTTTAAAACTTTGCAACTCTCTGAAGCTTTTTGATGTTGGGAGGAAAGGGCAGAAGACTGATTTTAATGCACACACCCAAACAAAGCACATTTTAATGCTTAACAGGGACATTTTGATGCATCAGTAGATGTCACACCTTTGGAATCCACAGTAAATACACGCTGTGGGAATCTACACATCATCACTGCTTCTAGAAGCAGCAGAAATGGACCAAAAACAGATTAGACGTTGATATCTTTTGGCTGGAAAATAAAGCAGATTGCTTCTCAGGAAGGCACTCTGAGCCCAGCTTCCCAACCTTGCTGCAAGCAGTGGCACAGAGTTATTTACAGGCAACAGGGGCCTACACCAAAATTTACTGAGGGCACTCAATGCTTTCTCCTTCATTTCCAATTCCTTCCACTCAGCATTTTCCAGCCTGTACCCTATGGAGGACTTTGCCTTTCACTGAGGACATCACAACCCTGAGGGTTTTGTGCCCAGCAATCTAGACCACGACATTTTAAAGCACCCAGGACTCCAAAGGACTTCTACACAGCTCCTCTGGATCACATACCAAGTTCAATCAGAGAAGAGTGGTGGTATCCAAAGGTATAAATCCTCTCTGGCTGCCAGATTTGGAATCAGACACTTCACAGACAGTGTGAGGTGGGTGGGCTGATTGCACAGTCCATATTCTAAATTCACCTGAACACCTTCATCTAACAAAACCTCTGTTATCACAAAACCACGGGACCCTTAGAAATGCCTTTGCCATTCCTTTTCCAGGGTGACTGGGTGGTTTGCAGCATTTAGTAGGTGGAAAAATGACAGAAAGAGAGTAGAGACACAGAAGTAGATGATCTTGTGGATGGCTCTTAGAGAAAGCCACCAAATGTCTACAAAATGTCATAAAAGGAGCTTAAAATGGGATACAATGACCCAAATCTACTCTACCAGGCCTAAACTGTGACAAATTGCTTTGAAATGTTTCTGTCTGCCTAATTTAGGACCACTCAAAACTGCTCCTCAAAACACCACATATTTTGCTTAACCAAATGCCAAATTCACCAAAATGCTGTTTTCCAGTTGCTCGTCCAACAGACCACTGCAGAGTGCACCACAGACCTCACCTTTCAATAAGCCAAAGCCTCCCTGCACACATCCATTAGGATTAAAAAGCATTCAGGGATCACAGAGGCTGCACGGGTCCAAGATAAATTCAAGAACACTGATCCTTCTGGGATGGTATCTGCCACAATAATGTTTTTTTCCAATATTTCAGTTGTGATCTCCAAGAAAAGGCAATTGCCGGTTTACTTCATGTGTAGGGACATAGGGGAACACCCGAATTTAGCAGCAGACAATCAAAGGATGGTCTGGTCTGATGGGAGGTGTCCCTGTCCATGCCAGGGAGGTTGGAATGACAAGCTCTTGAGGGTCTCTTCCAAACAATTCCATGATTCTGTGACAAGAGCAGTTCAAGGTGTGAACATGGGGGAAGCAGGCAGCTTCTAGGTAAACCCTCCAAAATCATTTTTGGAACTACTTTGTTAAAGGCAATGAATTCCATAAAAGCACAACAGGGACTGCTGCAAGCCCTCCTGCAGTACTGGTTCTTTGCCTCCTACCTTTGGATCTGCCCCCTCCTGGAAAACTCTAAGAACTTAAAAAAACAATTGCAAAATGCTAAACTAATAACAATCGTATTGTAAAATAAAAATAATTGTAAAACGCTAAACTAAAACACAAGAAAAGGTCAAGTTGAATTACTGTATTGGAGATAAGTTTTCACATTCATCTTCCCACTGTGCGCAGTTCTGAGCGTTCCTGGAGACACAGATGAAGGGATTTTGCAAAGAACAAAAATGAGAGTGGTGAGGCATTGGAAAGCTTGCCCAGAGAATTTTTGGCTGCTCAATCCCTGGATTTGTTTCAGGCCAGGTTGGATGGGCCATGGAGCAACCTGGTCTAGTGGAAGGTGTCCCTGCCCATGGCAGGGGGTTGGAATGAGATGAATTTTAAGGTCTTTTCCAACTCCAATTACTCTGTGGGGGGAAGAAAAGCTCAACACGGAAGTTTGGGATGAGTAATGACGGCAGATCTCTCTCAACATCCCAGAAGTTATTTTGTAGCTGTACTGGGAAAGGAGGGGGAGGTTCAGAACTGCAAAGTGAAGAGGAAAAGTCAGCAACTTCTCCACAGCCAGAACCACTTGTGAGCAACAAAAAANAAAAAAAAAAAAAAAAAAAAAAAAAAAAAAAAAAAAAAAAAAAAAAAATGGTTACAGAGAAACCTAAAGACTCAGCCTCTATTTTATAAATGAGAATAACACTGACCTACTTTCCAGCGCACTTGCAAAGCTGCTGGAGATGCCACAATGAAAGGCACTACAGAAACCTAAACACTGCCTCAGATCCACAGCAATAAGGTTATCGCTGAAAAGCAGCAAGGCACTTGCCACAGTGAAGGTAACAGATAACGGATCAAATAATACAGAGCTGGAAAACATTTTATTTTTTTTTCTTGAAAATACATTTTCTAAAAAGCATTCAGGACATACCCTTGCAAATGGTGCCTCCGATCTTTTAATAATCACAAGGAGCAAAAGGAACTTCTTCACGTGGCAAGGTTCTTCTCTGGAAGAACCCCAGGAGATAACCTCTATGGAGCTCAAATTATTAGCTTAAAATATAAGGATGAGCGGATCCAGCCAGGATTCACATCTATATGGGAATAAGGAATTAACCAGGTCTTGTGTGATTCAAAGGAAGCCCTCTGTGAAATGGAGGAATGTGAAAAACAGAAGTTTCCCTGGTGGAGAGAAAAAGAGGTCTCGGACACTGCACAATATATCTAGCTTTGCTAGGGCAAAAAAGCAAAGCTGAGCTGTTGAGTTCTTTAGAAAAAACTTGGTTTCTTGCTCACATTCGTGCATCCACACAAATGAAGCTCAAGCCTCCACCAAGATGTACATTAAAATTATTATTTCTTTTCAAAATGCTGAATTCGCCCTTACCATTTATAGAGACAAGTTTTCAAATCTGCTGCAGCAGCTCCTCCCCACGTTCCCACTGCCTATGAAAAAACATTCTTTCCTCCAAATGGGAGAGAAAAGTCAATCTTTGCAGGACGGGGCTTTGGTAAGCAGAATGGGAGTGTGTCTGCACAGACTACCAAAAAAAAAGGAGATAAAGATAGCAGGTCCATCAAGAAAGTTCTGAAGTTTTGAAAATGTGAAAAATAACCATCAGCTCTTGATTTCAAGAGTTCTATTGCACCAATCAGCATCTGGTCCTTTCATTTCAGCCATAAGACCACCACCTGCTCAACCCTTTTTATTTCTTCAGAAGTCCTTTTCAGACCTAAAAATGAAATCACAGAATCATAGAACAGGTTGGGCTGGAAAAATCCTTTAAAGGTCACCTAGTTTCAACCCCCTGCATTGAGCAGGGACATCCTCAACCAGATCAGTTTGCTCAGAGCCCTGCCCAGTCTCACCTTGAGAGTTTCCAGGGATAGGGAGGCCACAGCTTCTCTGGGCAGCCTGTGCCAGGGCCTCACCAACCTCAGCACAAAAAATTTCTTCTTAATCTCTAGTCTAAATCTACCTTCCTTTAATTTAAAACCATTACCCCTTCTCCTAACAATATGTACCCTACAGAAAACCTGTCCTCACCCTTTTTTTATTAGTTCCCTTTAGGTACTGAAAGGCCCCAAGTAAAGGGGAGGGCAATTAAAGCCTTTAAATAATTGACAGAATATCTGGAGTTAACCATTCAGAAGTCGTCAGCACGAAGAAACACAGTCTGCAGTCCAGCAACACACAGAAACTTTGGCTGTTTCGCTGGGAACGCATCTCTGGGATGTTTTAAATCCCACAGACTCGTCGGGAATTCTACTCCCAGCAGGATCCACCCACCCTGCAAGCACCTGCACCTGGAAAGGCGACCCCCAGCACGGGCTGAAATCCATCCCAGCCAGGTCACCCAGGCATCAGCACCTCCAGGGGGATTTTCCCATCCTCTGGACTGCCTGCCTTGCAGTCACTCAAGCCGTGGTGCTCCCAGGGCCCCTCCTCAGAGGCCATTCCACACCTTCATAGATCTCGCTCTCAAGGCGTTTTCTTCCTCCCGGTCTAATCTTCGGGAAAAAAAATTTGACAGCAATAAAAGTGTAATAAACCAACCAGTCGGATTATATATATACTGCAGTCTGAGAAAGATGAAAGGCTGTATTGTTAAGAGATATAATTCCAGCAGCTCCCACAGCGTAGCCTGTGCCTACACAGAGGAAGAAAAGGAACAGAAGCAGCTTATGTTTTGTCTTATAAGTTGCCTAAAATAAACCCAGCTTCTGATCCTTGGCTCACATCAGGAGAACGGCGCTGAGAAAGCCAATAAAGACCTGCCAAATATCTCATGAGGACAAAATACCTGTTTGTTCTACCCAGCTCTTGCCAATGCATCAAGTGAAGTGATACGGGGAAGGGAAGGGAGGACTGTGTGCCTGGGAATCAAATATTCAAGAGCAGAAGGAAACAGACCCGGAGTTATTCTCTTCAGTCTGAAGAGAAATCAACACAATCAGATTGTGATGAGCAGTAAACTGTGTGGCTACAGTACCCCTGCAAATACTCCTTTTTCATTTATATTGGTAGACATTAAAATGATTTTCATTTAATTTCCATAGGTAGACATTAAAAAAAAAAACAAAAACAATTTTTTTTTAAAATCTACTAAGCCTCAAGGAAGGCAAAATAAAAATAAAAAAAATTAGCCATGAGGCCTGATCGAAGATAAATTGCAGCTTTTATAATAACAATAATAATTTATTCCACTGTGGCACTGGACAGAAGATGATTAAAGATGAGCAAAGGTCTCCACGTGTCTGGATTTATATCAGGCCATTCCATCCACCGGGTTACAGGAGCAGCAATTAATCACTGCTGGAGAAGGAAGGCATCTTAAGAAAATCTGGAGCTTTCAGAAGTGAGTTGTAACACCTTTAGGAGAGCAGTTTGTCTCCTCAGGAGCCGAGGCATCCTGAAAAAATGGTAACTTACGAGATTTTAGCTTGTCTTTTTAGAGAAACTGCTGTCACCCTGTCATGTTACGGAAAAACAAATCAAAAACCCAACAAACCATCATGAGAAACTGTTTAGACACAAAAATTCAAATCCAACCAGAATTCACCAAAGAGATCAATGATGAATCTGAAGACAGCATTAAATATAATTTGACTGCAAAACTCTCAGAGCAAGAAGAAGTTACCACGCATCATCATAAGACATCTAAAGAAAATATCTTTTTTTTGTTCATAATTTTCTGACTGCTGCCTCATCAACCCAACAGCCAAATTTTCTGCCCAGCTTCCAATCCTATTTAGAGAAATGAAAATTCCAATCTGAGAACAGCTGTTGAAGAAATAAATCTCTTCAGCAGCTTAATGGCAGAACTGCAAGAAGGGTAATTTCACAGTTACCATCAGAGGTGTTCTGGAGACCTGCAATTTCCTGCTGAACACAGGGCAACTCTGTGCAGATCCACTTCCTGGGCTAGGAAGGCACTCCCTGACATTCTCCCCTAAGATAAGACAAACTCAAAGAGAATCAGTTTCAGATTTACATTTACATCCTTCACTAAACTTGGATTTAAAATCTCACCAGTGTGGACTTTTGGGCAAAGAATGATCTTCCAGTAAATCAACTGGGGATTAAACCACCAGCCTCTGTCTTCTCACTTTTGGGGCTCGCTCTGGCTCTGAGTCCTCCTGCTCATCACTTTGCCATCAGTTGACTCCTCAAGACTCTCTCAACAAAAATAACTGTCCCCAGTCTTTACAGACCAGATCCTCAGATCACGGAACTCATACATCATCTTTATTATGTGGGCGGGAGGAAAGAGAAAGCTCTGCAAAACTTTGAGTACAAAAAATATTACAAGTTCATCCAAGTCAGATCAAAAGCTCAACTACATCCATATGTTTTTATTTTCTTCCTCCACCCAACCTGAATCCAGAATTTTACACATAAAAAGGCTCTTAAAAAGTCTATTGAAACAAACAGAAAAATTATAGTTTGAAAGAACTTGTACTGAATTAAAGTATTCAGGAAGAAAAATAATTTAATCGCTGGAACAGTAGTTTTAAAAATCTATATTTTGGTTCACTTCACTTAAAACCAGGCAGCTGCTTTCACAGTCACTCACAAAGATGATGGACAATCTGAAGAAGTGACAGAAGGGCAGAGTGATGGGAGAGAAAAGCTGAGAGAATCAGAGAAAAAAAAAAATCTGGAGGAGCTTCCATCAATGTATTGTTCAAAAAAAGATCATGGAAGCCACATCCCATTCCACAATATAATATCCTCATTCTTCATTCTTGACTGGCACTCAGTTCCTTCCCCTGGTATCCCTTCTAAAACAAAACAGCACGACACGATCACAGGAGGTTAGGGAAAGGCCACACGAGTTCACATCTGCAGTCAGACCTTCAAATAGAAGGAGGATCTCAACAATTGTTATCTGATGATGTATTTGAAAACACATTAAAGAATAAAATGCAGCCAAACAAAAAATAATGATCACTGAGCAAAAGCTGCCAGGAGAGGAATGACGACGCCAACCAGGAGATTGATTTTGTGTCATCTTTTACACGGAGAAGAATATTACAAAGAGGAAGTTTGACAGACCAAATAAATTTGTGTTGCTTTGACTCTTCCACCCCCAATCAAATACTCATGATCTACAGAGAAAAAGCCAGATAAGGAGAGAAGAGAAAGCAAACAGGGGAAAAAAAAATCCACAGCACCAGCCCCAAATATAAAAATCTGTCTTAATAAAGATCTGAATAATGAAGGTTCTCTATAAAAATAAGAAAAAAAGCCTTTACACTAGATAGAGAGATAGCAAGTAATGAAGGAAATTTCATCCTACATCAACTAAGAAACTCCGTTTTTCCAAGCTCTTGGAGGGCATCTCATCTAGGAAGTAAAGCTCAAAGGTCCCAGATTAGTCCTTCTTGACAGCACTTCACAGCAAAAGCCCTTGGGGAGCCAGTTTCCTTCTCTATGAATTGGTACCATCAGTACTTGACAGTCCTCCAGGAGCTCCATGAGAAAAAAGAAAAAGGAAAAAAAAAAAGGAAAAAAAAAAACCTGATTTTGGTTGCATCATTCAAAAATACACCAGAAGAAATTCTACAAGTCCATGTGGAGATCCACTCCCACATGGGAATTATGTTTTGCAGCACACTTAAATACCATCTGCAAGAGAGATAAGGAACTGGAAGACACTCACAGAGCTTCAAAACACGATCATCAGTCATCCTCTCTCTCTAAAACTACCAAGTGCTAAAAAGAGCCTCACCAAGAGGGTACAAGCAAAGATGTGGGGCTGATGAACTCATTAATCCATAAACACTTTCTGCTTGGGTTGGCAGAGGAAGAACGAGCCCATGGGGCAGAGGAAGTTCTGTGTGATGGGAGGAAAGGGTTGAGCAATGCAAGGTTAACACACATTTAACCCACAAACTTGACACCTACACATTGCTGCAAGCCCCATCCAGCCTGGGAGTGTTCAAGGCCAGGATGGATGGGGCTTGAAGCAACTTGGTCCAGTGGAAGGTGATCCTGGCCATGGCAGGGGGTTGGAACTGGATGATCTTTGAAGTTCCTTCACCCAAATCATGCTGTGATTCTATGGTCATGTACAGATGTACTTCAGACTTCACCCACAGGCCTTTACAACGTTAGATGATTTATTTCCCCCTTTTATCTTCAAGGAATCTGCGTTAGATCTTGTGTTTTTTGGACCCAAAAGCTCCGGTGCAGAATTTGTTTCACAATAAATAGCTATTACAAGGTACATTACACTAATTAGGACACACATTATGGCCTGCTCTGTGCCCTGTGATAAATCACACAGTGCTGTGGTCGGGGGTAAACATTGCCATACATCTCTGGACACTACTGCATGTTTGACCACTTCCATAAATACAACTATTTCTGTGGTACAAGCAGGATTGGCTACAGGGACTAATTTATCACCATTTTCTTTCAGCACATAAACAGCGTAGTAAATTCTGTAGCTTCTAGGGGAAAAAAAAAATAAGGGGGGGGCAGCAGTGGGATTTCCTTCAGTGAAGTGGCACCAGTTGTATTTTTCCTTCAGTAACACACCAATTGTTCTTCATTTTCCAAAAATATTCTCACTGTGTCATGTCTGGTGTGCAGTCAGAGAGAGGTTTCTGGCTTTCAAGTTTGTCACACACGAGAAACTGAGGTGAAGAGAGGACAGCAGGCTCAGGCTCGGAGTTTTTAAAGACTTTGGGGTTATGATGAGCTTTCCTTTCAACTATCCCCACAGAGGCTTGTTCATACACAAAAGCTCAATTTCAGACCTAAATCTTATCATTCCATCAAACGTGCTGAATTTCACACACTGTTCAACAAATATGGGAGGGGGAGAAATCCTGACAAAATATTTCTGCAGAAGAACAGCAGAGGTCAGATGCTCAGTGTCCCACACACACACCAAATGTGCCACCATGAGCCTGGCAGGGTTTCCCTGGGGTGAAAAGCTTTATTCCCATGTGCTCAGGCTCCATCGAGAGCAATTGAGACACTTTTATAGGCTGTGCCCTCTCTGGGACAGAAGAACCAGAGCTGGAGCATCACTTGGGAGTCAGAGCATCACCCAACTAGAGCAGCACAAATGGGTCCTGGGACTTGGAGAATTTAATTTTATAATTAGATATCCAAACTTAGCATAGTGTTCCAAGCACACAGTATCCATTGACTCATTGTCCTCCAGCCCATCCATCCAAAAAAGCAGTAAAAAAAAATAAAATTCTGCCTTGGATGATACTGATGATACTGCAAGTCAAACCCCTGTTCCCTCCCTGTGGCAGAACTCACCAGAGTGGACTGCCATAAATGGTAACCAAATAACCAAAATAACCAAATAACCTTCCTTAAATAACCAAAAATGTTCCCTGCACCTCCACCAGATACACCAAGAGAAGAACCACCCTGCAAGACACTGGGTGGGATTTAGTCCTTCCTGGACATTCAATGCTCACCACTGGCACTTGAATCTCTGCTGCACTGAGACTTTTCTCCTCCAGCAAAGTTCTGCCCTATGGACCACCCAGCGATCCCCAAACTGCTTTGAACAGGTAAATGATGCCAGCACAGGTCCAGCCAAATTCCCATGGACAATCCCACAGGCAGGACAGCTCTGGTGCTCTCCATATAGCGTGGAGCCAGCAGAATGCCACCATTTACAAACATGTCCTGGATAAAAAGGACAAAAAATTCAGATGGCAATAGCAACTTTGCCTCCAGGTCTGCCTTACCCAGAGTGAATTGGACTTGAGAGAACAAAAAAGGAGAGTCCAAGCTCCCAGAAAGCCACCAAAAAAAAGAAACACCTTTAATATCATGCAAACGACAAAGGGAGAAGGAGATGAGGTGTTTCAAAAGGGGACCAGAAAATCTTGTATCAACATGGAACCCCAGTTCAGCAGGAGACAGCCTGGCAGGCAGATGTGACAGCACAGAGAGGAGATCAGACAGAATGAGACAGCTGCTTAAAACTTCAAAGGATTGTGATTATGGCTGAGATCCTACACAGGTATGGCCTGGAAATAAAGGACAATAAAGGGCATCTCCATGTTCCAAACTTTTGAGGGGTATCTCAGAGAGGTTTATGGCCTTTGGCACGTTTAAATATTGGGGTGTTGGTTATCCCAGACTGGAGATGTGGTAGGATATGCACCATTAAAACTCCCTTGATCCCAGTGGGAGCCTTGTTCCATGAACTTAGAAAGAGGAGGATCCCTGAAGTTGCCTTGTGCAGGAGGAGACAACACAAAGCAGCTTCCACAGGCTGGTGGGATGGGACTTCACAGCACAACCGGAGAAAACATAACCAACATCATGTACAGATTTGTTCTTCAGACCTAAACAGATTCCTAAGAAGGCTTCTGTGTGTGTTTTTACCTGAAGATCCCTCCTTGCCTTGTGACTGTGGTCAGATTAACATTTCCACTACACTGAATTTGACAGTCAAGAGAGATGAATGTCAGCAGATCAGTCAACACACAAAACCCAGATAGCTCAACAGGAACAAAAGCCAAAAAGTGTTAGGCTCTGCTGCCACTCTATTTCCACTCTTTAGGTTCTCACAGCATTTCAGAGCTCAGCCATGCCTTATAGTGCCATTAAATGGGAATATTTCAAAATATGCTCAAAAACTGAGAGTAGAGCTGTGTGGCACAACTGTAGCAGCCAGGCTATACCCTTGGCTTGACCAAAGGACCAAAGTCCTTCAGAAAGGTCTCAAGAAGGATTCCAGCAGGACAAAACACCAAAGCTCATCCTATTAGTAGCCAGAGAAACACCTAACCCTGACCAATCACCTGATATCCTGAAACAATCCTGCTGCAGGCACTCCCACATGTAATGGCTCAGCAAACCCCCATATCCCAACCTGAGGGGAAGAGTAAATTCTAGATTAAACCAATGGGAGACAGTGGAAATTAAGGATGGGCACCCCCACCATCACGCCCTGGTGAGGAGGTTGGACCACTCAGGCAACAGCCACAGCAGCAGAATCATGGATTCACAGAATATCCTGAGTTGGAAGGGGCACAAAAGGATCATCAAAATCCATCTCCTGGCCCTGCACAGGACACCCCAGGAATCCCACTGTGTGCCTAGAGATGTACTGAAGCATTCTTGCAGAACACACCAGTCCTGTAAAACCAGCACTGGAAGTTAGGATAGCAGCTTCCAGCTTCTCTTTCCCAGACACCCTAGAGACTCATATGCCTTCCTCAATTACTGTGAGGGGAGAGCCAAGAAAAACAAGGCTGTGGTCCAGACATCTCTGCTGAGCCCACAGGGAAGACTGGACAGTGGCTAGAGGATTGCAAACCAGGAATTTGTTCAGACAGAGAAAAATCCAAGGCCTCAGACCTCCCAAAGGAGCTGAGTTCTCTCCTCCTCTGTATAAATTTATGTTGTGTCCAGCTGCAAGGCAGAAGTGGCCAAGTTGTGATATGCAGGAGGAAACTGAGCCAACCAGACACCACTGTGCACTGTGCCTGTGTCTGAAGGGAAGGATTAGGGCTGGGGAGTCCTTCCTGCCTCCAGCAGGCACTGAGAAGATTCCTCAGTGTCCAGCTGCATGTTCCGCTTGCAGCATCTCCCTCAGCACCTCCAACCACTTCACTCAGCCCATTCTTCCTCAGGTAGAGGAGATGAAAAAGTTCTGACATGGAGCCAACACATGGCAGAGGCTGAGAAAACTTAAAGGCCACAAGCCAATGGCAAAGGAGATCATAAAATATCATTTTGCCAAAGACAACCAGGCAGAACGAGATGATCTCTAAGGCCCCTTCCAATCCAAACCATTCTGTGATCAAGAGCCCAATTATTTCCCTTGAGCTAGGCTAAACCAGAAAGAAAGGTATGAAGATCTGGACCTGGAGATGCAGCCACAACAGCACAATCTGAAATTGCTCTGTCTTCATAGAATCATAGAATCATAGAATGTGTAGATTGGAAGAAACCTTCAAGATCATCGAGTCCAACCCAGCCCCAACACCTCAACTAGATCATGGCATCAAGTGCCACATCCAGTCTCTTTTTAAACACACGAGTCTCTTTTTAAACATGTCTTCATCATAACCCCACCACTAGATATCCAAGATGCTGGCTGAGGACATGCAGGGAATTAAGAGTTTGCCAACAACTTTATAAATTCACCAACAGCAATTCCAAACAGGGCCAAACCCTTGCCACCTAAAAAATAAGAGTGGATACTCACTAAACCTCACCAATTTCTTTTTCTGACACGCATGCTCCTTGCTTTCCTTCCAAAGAGGACAAACCCTCCCAATTTTCCATTTGAGCAGTGGGATTGAAAAGCTCATACAACCACATGAACAAACAAAGCAGCCCTGTAGCTACACCTCTGCTCATAAATGAGATTAATTGCCACCAGAAAAACTATTATGTTATGTGAAGGTCTGTGGGATATATAAGTATTCAATGCATTAAAGGTGCAATTACTTTAAGTAAAAAGGGGTAGAGTTTTTAAAACACAGAGTTTTATTTTATACCAAGGCTCAGGGTTTCTTCAGAACATCTGCAGGCAGAAACAGAACAAAAAGCCACAGGATAACTTAATCATAAAAGACAGAAAAGTCAAGGTTAGTCTTATCCAGGTCATGACTTTCCAAAAGTTGGGATTTTGTTTGTTTTGCTCTCATTAGAGAGAGATGCTACTGCAGAAACCACAGAAAAATTATGGGTGGGTTCACAGCTTGGGTGCACTTCTCCAGTGCACTTCTCCTTGGATAACATCCGATCCTTGCAAACCCCGTCAGAGGACTGCCAAAGCTGATCTAACTGGGAATGACAGAGTCAAAAAGCTCTGGCCCATCAAAATCAGTTAAGACACAATAGAAAGTCTATCAGTTTCCAGTCCTGTAAATATTAACTTTCAAAATCTATTGCAAAACACAGTCTTTTTGGTTTTTTTAAGGAGAAAATTGTTTATTGCTTCAATACCATGAGTCAACGTCTCTACTGCCCAACTTTTTTCCTCCCCTTGTTCTCTTATAAATAATTGTACACCCAAATTTTTAAGAGTATACTGTAAATATCCCATCGGCCTCTAGAGTGTCCTCCCCCCACCCATATTCATCTCTCACCATATTTAAGCACCTGCTAAAATTAGACAGTAAAGGTTTGCTTTGAATTATGGCTACCCAATAGCAGCAGCAGAGACTACGTAAGTTATTATAAACATAGTTCTTAAAAGACAAATTGAGTTGTTTATCAGAAATGTCACTTGTGAGAGGGATTGTGAGAGAAAAAAACCCACTTAGTCCAGTCAAGGCTAAGAGCCTCTGCTGGGCAGGTCTGGGAAAACTTCACCTCAGCCAAGGAACAGCATTTAGAATCATGGAATGGTTTTGGTTGGAAGGGACCTTCAAGACCATCCAGTTCCAACCCCCTTCCACTAGCCCAGGTTGCTCAGAGCTCCATCCAAACTGATCTTGAACACTCTAAGAACCCTTTTCTTCTAAAAATCCACCGCTGAACTGACAAGAAAGGTGGGGGAAACCATTCAGCAGGGCTTGTTGGGATAGGACAAGGGGAAATGGTTTCAAGCTAAAAGAAGGTTGGTTAAAATTAGATAAAAGGATGAAATTTTTTACAGTGTTAGTGGTAAACACGGGAAAAGGCTTCCCAGAGAGGTGGTGGATACCCCATCCCTGGACACATTCCAGGTCAGGTTGGATAGGGCTCTGACCAATGTGATCTGGTTGAGGATGTCCCTGATCACTGGACTTGGTGTCCTTTAACACCTTCTTCTAACCTGAACCATCCTATGATTTGTGTCTCGTAGAGTTTTCCAGGACTGAGCTTCTTCGTTTAGTCTGCTTTCACTGTAGACACAGTAGGGCAAGGAAAAGGAAGGAACGGGGGGAAAAAAAGAAAAATGGAAGGGCAAGAAGGAAGGAAAAAGGAAAAAAGGCAGATCTGTAGACACTGAGGGAAAGGAAAAGGAACTAACAGGAAAAGGAAGGGAAAGGACAGGGAAATGGATGGGGAAAGGAAGAGGGAAAGGGAAAAAAAAGTATCTAACACAGGGCTTTTCTTGTCCCGTTTAAGGCCAGAGAAACAATGGAGATACCATCTTTCCTTAACTGGCACTGGGAGGGTATGGAGCTATTTAAAAATACAGTGATATGCCAAATTTACTAATTCCTACAAAAATCAATGTCCCCAGCCACAGGTTTCTGTTTGCTAATAGAGATCCTGCACGTGCTTAAGTCAACTGAGCTTTGGTCGATCCATGACGCAATTTTATGTATTTTTATTATAAAATCGCCTCCAGTGTGACAAAAGGCTGGTTCTAAGTGCAGGGGAGGAAACAGACTGTTCAAACGCCCCTGGCAACAGCTTAATGGGAAAGCACAGATATTTTAAATTGCTTTTTAATCACTTCTAGATATTTCACCCCCCAAACTGTAACCACTTACTGAACAACTGCACCTTATTGGGAATGAGCAATGCCAGCAGGCACAGACAATATTTTGCATTTGGCAAAGGTGCTCTGATCCTTTGGAATAATATTCACACACAACAGCACTGAAGTTGACCATTTTCAATTCTCTGCTCAGGTTTTCTTTGTTTATTTCCGCATTTATTTATTTTTATGTTCTGTTTAAAACCCAAAATTGATAGATTTCTTTATCTGCCTCCCAGCTGCTCTCTCAAAACAGACAGAGAACACTTTTTTCTAACTTAAAATACAGTCCTAACTCAAAAGTTCCCAGGACAAGACCCTTCCTGGCTGGCCAGCTTGAGCCAGAGCAAATCACCTCAGGCAATTACATTGCTGAGGAGACTGGGATTGATGACATAAACCAATCTGCAGAAACAACTCTGAAACCATGAACATTGATCCAAAACATCTTGAAACACTGAAATGCTCTCCCTAAGTGACAGGCACGGTGCCATGGCCTCTCCCCTTCATTATCCTCACTGTCCTTGACTTTATGAACTCTCCTGCTCTGCTATAGGTTGTAGCTATCTGCAAAATGAGAGTGGGAAGCAGAGCTGAGTTGGGAAGTCACAAGGAATTTCAAAGTTCCATCAGCATTTCAAATTTTATAGAAAACCTGTCATTTTAGAAGAGAGTGATGTCCTTTCTCTTGGAATTCATGCAGCAGATTTGGATAGTGGCACAGGGTTTCCTTCTCTTACTGTTTGATGCTGGGTGAGTATTTTTTGGGCTCTGGAGACCATTCCTGTGCAATCACTGCTTGTTTGCCTTCCCTCTGCTCTGTAGCTGCCAACACAATCCTCTTCCAAACCTACACACGGTTCAACATTGTGATCCATCTCCAAGGGATGCTGATCACAATGTTGAACTGTGTGTAGGCTTGGAAGAGCATTTTGCTGTTGGAACAAGATGATCTTTAATGTCCCTTCCAACCCAAAGCATTTTATGGATTCTGTGATTCCCAGAGCGCCCGCTCTAACACCACCCCTTACATGGAATCTCCATCTTTACATACTGTGAGAGGACGGATAAAAAGAGGAAAGATCCCACCCATGGCTCCATAAAATAACCTCAATTTTTCAGCAAGCAAGCTGGAGGGCTGCCATTTCATTCAGCTGAAATATAAATACATTCAGCCTTTTGGATCTCTAAAGGCAGAAGTAACTCACATCAGCTTCTTCCTCTCTGCTCAGGGAAATAAAGGGACATCTGGATTTACCTCCTTTGCTGGTACCTTGCACAACACCAGCCCTAGGCTGTCATCCCAAACCAGCACAGGAACCTGCCTTGTGAGGGGGAGATGTTTCTAAAACACACAAAAAAAATAAAAATCTGGCAAACAGGAGCAAACAGAAAGCTGAAAGCCCCAGGGATGCAGATAATTCAAAATATACTGATGTGCCCTGCAAAATGGAGGGTGCAGCCAAGAAGACTGGCCTGACATGGGCAGATTCACTGGCAGCTCGCTGCAGAAATGTTGGTGGCTTCACAGATGTCTCTGCCTTAAGACAAGGAGGCACCTGCTCTTGATTTTGGGACCTGAGTTTCTGTAAATTCCAGGTCAAAAGAGAAGAAATAATCCCTCTCCTGTAAAAACTGGATGCACAAATAATCAAGTCAAACCCTCAACCCCATCACAGAATTCCAACCATAAGTTGGCAGCCATTTGATAGAGGGAGAGCAAGGACAGTTTCACCTTTCCCCCACTGTACTTTAGCAGCAAAAGAGGACATTGATAGGCTGGAAAAGAGGTGACTTGTGATGGTGCCATAGTGTGAGATGTGGGAACAACATTAATTTTCAGATCCATGTGTTTTCAGGTGCTGGTGCTTGGTCCAAACACCTGCACAGCACAGGAGAGCTTCCATCAATCCCTCACAATGCAATGGAAATTAATCACATTTTTTGAAGATTACAAACATCCAGGAGCTGCCCTCAGCAATATCTACTGCAATAACTGTAATTTCACTCACCTGTATTTCCCCACATCTCAGAGGCAAAAGCATAGAATCATAGAAGGGTCTGAGTTGAAAGGGACCTTAAAGAAAACTTTATTCCAACCCCCTGTCATGGGCAGGGACACATTCCACTATCCCCGGTTGCTCCAAGCTCCATCCAACCTGGCTTGGACACTTCCAGGGATGGGACAGCCACAGCTTCCCTGGGAAACCTGTGCCAGAGCTTCCCCACCCTCACAGCAAAGAATTTCTTTCCTAAAGAAAATTATTTAATCCCTAATCTGAGTCTTTCTGTCAGTTTAAAGCCATTCCCTCTTGTCCTGTCCCTCCATCCCTTGTCCCAAGTCCCTCTCCAGCTCTCCTGGAGCCCCTTTAGGCACTGGAAGAGGCTCTGAGGTTTCCCTGGAGTCTTGTTTTCTCCAGGCACAACAGCCCTGACTCTTTCATCCTGTCTTCCTAGGAGAGGTGCTCCAGCCTTGTGATTAGAAATCCTCCCTTAACACCCAGATTTTCCCCATCTGAGGAGCACTCCCAAATCACAAGAAACCCTCTTCCCATGTGGAGCACGGCAGACACCTCCCACAGCCAGACTGCAGCGCTCGCATCCAGCAATGGAAACCTTCCCTCTATTTGCGTGCTCAGCTCTGCCAAAAACAAAGCACACTGCTCAAGTGGGAGAACACCTTCCTACTTCTTCAGGGAAGACCAGGCAATTTGTGCAGATCCCTGGCGACTTGGAGGCAGCATTTCTCCAGGAAGACAACCGAGGGAGCTCAGAGCAGCAACTCTCAGTGCTAAGGAGATTAGGTCGGCGGCCCCGGGAATCAGCAATCCCAGCACACCACATCCTCACAGCCTTGCCCACGGCTGTCACTTTGAGGAGAGTTCACTACAAAACCAGCACAGAGATTATCTTGTTCTCCTGCAGGAACGCAAGGATTGAGATGCAGGGGAAAAGCAGCAAGACGGGAGCCGCAGGCTTTGTGGAGGCGAAGCCAGCTCTGCTCACTGAGCAGGGACCACCACACGGAGGAAATCTGGCCAGAAACCACCCCAGAGCTGGAATGCTGGCCAACAAACTGCTTTGAGAAAACACAAAATGTGCCAGCAGCCTGATGACACTGCCCATTGCTTTGAGGGGGAGTGCACTGAATGCCAGGACATCCCGATGAAGGCAGGCTTGCCTTATCAGATTAACCCACCACCCAGGGAGAAGGGCTTTGGGTCACCACAGTGCTCACATCACACGCTGACAGCTGGGAGAGCCACACAAGGGTGCTGCATAATGGCTCTTTTTCCTTTTCACACACCCTTGGTGGCATCCCTGAGAGCAGTGTCACAACCAGGGATCACGTGTGTGCTGAGGACACGGAGCAGCTCACTGCGAGGGGAGCAATGGCAAGCTGAGTCCACCAGGAGTCCACAAAGAATCATGGAATTGTTTAGGTTGGAAAAGACCCTGAACATCACCAAGTCCCACCATTAACCAAGCGCTGACTGCAAAGGCCACCACTATGCCATGTCCCCAGGTGCCACATCTGCACACCTGTTAAATCCCTCCACCACCTCCTTGGGCAGCATGTTCCAATGCTTGACCACTCTTTTGGTGAAGAAATTATTCCTAATATCAAATCTAAACCTCCTCTGGCACCACTTGAGGCCATTTCCTCTTGTCCCATCACCATCTTTGAGCCCTTGTACGTGCCCTTGGACAATCAAAGCACCCAAGTCCTTCACGCCCCTAAAGAAAAAAATCAGCACATGATGGAACAGTTCATGAAAAGCAGAATTTGTGAGGTCCACCCCTGAGACTTGGAAAGATCAGAAGGATGGGGACAAGAAGAAAATGCAATGAGATCTAGCAAGGACCTGGGCACGACGACATCAACACATGGATGTTACATCTCCATTTGTTTCAACCAATAAAGGTTTATTTTATGGATAGTTATGTGCACACAGATGCACATTTATGACTGATAAAAACGCAACTTTTCCAATTACTGTGCCTATAAAGTATTTGGAAAAGCACCAATGACCAGCCAGAGATAAAGACTTAGAAAACCACTTAGTGACACACGAAAAGTTTGAGCAGCGAAGCTGGACACAAATCCAGGCACAAGCTTAGCCCCAGCCAACCTCTTACTTGCATCACCTGAATGGCTGAGGCACAGGTCAGGCCAGTTGAGCCAAGTCCCCAGGGGGAACCTGCTGCTCTCCTTAGCAAGGAGTGGCCTCTCCAGACCTCAGCAGCCTCCGGCAAACTCTTGGTCGTGTGGATGAAGGGCTGGGGCCAGGGAGCACCTTGTGCTTGTGCCCCGTGCAGCCCTTCCAGCAAAAGTGCCTTCACCAGTGCTCAGCACAGAGCATGAAAAAGGCTAAAAAACAACTCCACTGCCTGGACTTCCAGGGTATCAGGAGGTGAAAAAGAACAAATTTGAGCAGGAAGACAAATTTGAGCAGGAAGAGATTTGGACTCTGTGCTGCAATGGTGTCTTTCTATAGCTTTGCTCCCAAAGCACCGCATGTGGCTACCAAACAGTGAGATTTCCAAGAGTATTCCACACCCAACTCTTCCTGAAAGGTTTCCATCCACTTTTCTCATCATGCAGGAGATCAGGGAGACAGACAGGGAGAGCAACAGACCCGTGGTGCACATGGGTTGGGGAGAGGGCAATCAATGAGTGTGCAAGAGCTCAAAGACAACACAGGGACAGTGACAGGACTGGACAGGTCAACAAACTGACGGGGGCTATGATGCCTTAAGTTTTAGCATCCATGTTTTTCAGATTCTGTGCTGCTTAAGTGTGTAGTTCTGAGCCTCACATTCAGTGTCAGTCAGCTCTTCACAGAGCAGGGAGACAAAACAAATCCTTTTCCTGCTGGAGACCAAGGACAACGAGTAAAACTTTCAGGCCCAAAAGCACAAACAACAGTGGACTGAAGAGAGAAAACAAGGATGGGACTTCCTAACCTGAAGCTGTAATTGGACAGCTGAATCCCAATATGCAAATGGACCAAAACTTATAAAAGTGTAATACCTCGTGACCAGTGGTCCATTTTTGTGACCATTTTATGTCCACCTTGGGTGTAGCCCTGGCCAGGCTCTTGTCCTGCCCAAGGTGTACCTTTAAAGGCCTTTCAATAAATATCTCCTTTATTCTCTAGCTCTGTCTAGTCTCAGTTCCAGGTCAGCCTTCCCAAGGCATCACTTCAAATGTCAACGCAGCCAAGGACCACCATGACAGCTGGGGAGAGAGATCCTGAGCCCAGCTTGGCTGACACCATCAGTGCAGCTCCCAAAGCACCACAGCACTTCCACATTCGTCACACTTGGTGCTCTTTACAATTCACGCCACCACCACCAATGCCCTGCACCTCCTGACTCCAGGTCCAGCAAGAGCAAGGCTGGTCACGGACACAGAGATGCCACAGGAGTTATTCCCCCCCACTCACTGCTGAAACAATCTGTCCCATCACCTGGCTGACTACGGCTTTCTAACCCATTGGTCAGGTTTCCCCCAGAGGCCACATTCCCATGTGCCTGCTCCTTTCTGCCACGCAGAAGAAACTGCACATGAAAGTAAGAGATGGGAAGAGAAAGCCATAAAGCTGAGGAAAGATGCCCTCGGCAAAATTTGTCTTAAAGCATGACTAGCTTGTACTGAAAGCCAAGTCCTCTGGTTTTCAGTCCAGACCCTTGTGGGAGGACAATTTATGTTCTCTCTCTCCAGCCAGACTGGTGCTGGGGGCTATTCAGGGCAGCAGCAACACCACTGAAGCTCTTTGCTCAGCACTGCTGTGAGGAGACCCAGGGGAAATGAGCACTGGTATTTAGGGAAACATCACCTGTATCAAAGGGGACACCCATCACACTGATTCAGCACCCGTGCTGCCAAAAATGACAGGAAAATTACACAAAGCACTGCTCCCTCCCCAAACACGAGCCTCGCAGGGGATGAATCAGTTTCTGTCTCTAGGGTCACCTAGGAGAAGTCCTATAAATCTCCCCATGCCTCCAAGGGGAGGTAAACCAGCTGGGAGGGACAGAAAAAGCCAGTGGAACTTGGCTATGGCCATGAATGGATCCACCACGGCTGGATTTGCTGCTGGAGCCAAAAGAAATTTCCCTGGGAGGGACCACTGAGCATCCCATGGACACAGGAACATCCCCCTGATGGGACCAGCACTCTCCTCCTTGCCTTTCACACTTCCCAGGAGACCCACAAGGCTTCACCACCCTGGCAGGAGTTTCCAAGATGAGGAACATGAAGTTAAACCTGAAGACCTACAGAACAATACAGTTGTCAGTGATTTCAGGGAATTTGGGGATGGACTTTTTAGTAGGGCCTGTACTGTCAGGGTAATGGTATCAAACTGAAAGAGGCCAGGGGTTCAGGTGAGGTAAAAGATTTTGGTAAGACACAAAAATGTTGCCCACAGAGGTGGCAGGTGCCTCATCCCTGGAAAGATTCAAGGTCAGATGGGATGGGGCTCTGAGCAACCAAGTCAGGTTGGAGATGCCCCTCCTCACTGAAGGGGAATCGGATCTGATGACCTTCAAAAGTCACTTCCAACCCAGACTATTCCAGGATTCAAATTCTGCCTGGCATCCTGAAGCACCCAAGTTTCAAAGCACTGCCATTCTCTGTGTTTATTTTATTCCTGTGCATGGTTTGCTCTAGAGATCAAAGACATGGAACCAGCAAAGGATCAGCACAATGAGAACACAGGGAGAACATGAAAATATGGCCAAAGCTCTGAGACAACTCTGGGATGAGGTTGCTTTCCATGTGAGTGAAGATAAAGCACTCCCTCCCCAGCCTCACCAGCAAAAACTCCCATAAACCAGCTCTCCCTTTTGGCAATTCAGACCAACAGAGAGTGACACTCCTATAAAATGAAAGTCATGGGGAAAAAAAAAAAGTTTCTCAAGGGAAAAAAATTATTTGCATCTGCCTGAGCCCCAGAATTCCACGTTCAGGTGACCCTCTCTTGAAGAGATGCTCTTACCAGCTTCTTCCTGAGTCCTGCTCTCCTGGGCACACAAGACTTTCTTCTAATCTGGAAGAAAAAGCAAGACAACTGATAAGTACTGGGGAAAAAAACAATTTCACTGTCATGGTTAAGGACATGGCAACCATCGGCACCAAGAGCTCTGATGTCCAGGCACATCCTGCAGCCTCTGAGCTGGGCTGTAGGAAAAGGTACAAAAACATCATTTTGGTTCCTCAAAACATCACTGCTGAGCATGGGGAACAACACCTCCTTTTCAAAAAAAAAAAAAAGTTGATATAAAACTTTAAAATTCCTAGAAGGTTTTAATATTTCTGGATTAGCAACAGCACAAAAGTAAGGGGTTGCAATTGTCTGCAAAAATAATAAATAACAAATTAAAACCTTCCATGGAAAAGAAGAATCACTTGTTTAAGTGTCCAGTCTTCTTTAAGATCCCAAACCTGCTGTGGGAGGAACATTCTGGCCACAGTCCAGCCAAGCATTTCAGTGTGTCAGATTTGAGAGAACAGGGAGAACCCTGCTGAATCAAGGTCTTGGCATTTCTCACCAGCCGCTTGTTTCTCTCTCCTGCTGGCCTTCAAACACGTACAGACACTCCTACCTTCCAAGAATTTCCAATTTTAGCTTTTATTCTAGAAACAACACCTCCTGGTTACAAAAGCAGCCAATTTTGCTGCCAGGGAAAAGCACTGGTAGAACCCCAAGGGGCAGGTCCTGCATTAGACGAGCACCAGGCAGCTCTCAAGAGCTCACAAAAGGCCTTTTAATTAATACGCCTACTTGCTTTGCTCAATTAACGCCAGTGAGGAAGCCCTTCACACACTGCCTTCAGCTCTGGTCACTGTGGGCTGAACACTTTAAAAACCTTTTTGCATTCATAAATATTTCCTATACAAATTCCATATACTTCCTACATACATGCTCTACACAGAAAGCTCAGTTTAAAAAAAAAAATTTAAAAAAAAAAAAAAAGCAATTTCCCCAGAGAGAAAAATTCAGAGATAAAATTGCAGCAATGATTTATATCTGCCCAGAGGAGCAGAGCAGCAATCCCAGCCCTTGGTGACCTCTGTGCAAACACACCAAGCCAATTACACACTGTGACAGAGGATTTTCCCCTCCCGGAGCAGCAGCTTCTTGTTGCTCGGAGTGAGAAACATCAAAAGGTAATGCAACAAGTGAGTGTGTGTTACTGAGCAGGCTGGGGACAACCAGCCTCGAGGTTTAATCAAGATTTGGATCCAATTGTGTGAGGGGTTTTGTAAACATTGATCTTATTGAGTTGTTACATCTGGAGGATGTAATTCCCAACGACCTGCCCATTTAACCTATGGAAATCACCTCAGGGGAACTCAGCTCCATCCTCCCACTCCATCCCTTCTTGTTTGCTGTGGTCTTCATTAGCAGATGAGTGCTAATCCACCTCATCCTTCAGCGTCCCACCCTTGGGACAGGCCCAGCAGCACTTCCATGTCCTTTGGCAAGATAAAAGGGAAAACACAAACTTTTTTAAGCCACCAGTCATAGCCAGCAGCTGACACAAGAAATGCTCTCAGCTTCCCAGAGTTACAGAGTAATTTAGGTTAGAAAAGACCTTTCACATCCATTAGTCCAACTACTAAGTACTGCCAAGGCCACCACTAACCCCGTGTCCCCAAGTGCCACATTGACACATCTTTAAATACCTCCAGGAATGGTGACTCAACCATGTCCCTAAGTAGCCTCTTCCAACAGTTGAAAAGCCTTTCAGTGAGGACATTTTTCCTAATATCAAATCTAAACCTCCCTGGTGCAAACTGAGACTGTTTCCTCTTGTCCTGTCACTTGCTGCTGGGGAAGAGTGGGCAGGACATGGTGATGTGCAGCCTGCCAGCCCCCTTGTTTGGCCCAGGACATCCTAGTTCCAGCTTTTGGTTGAGCCACACCATCACTGCTCTGGTTATAAGGATTCTTTTTTATTTCCTGGACATCCCAGGACCCTATTTCTTTAGAAAGAAAACCAAAAAACAGGGGCTGAGGGCTGGGAATTTGTGACTTCACAGGTCATTATTTTCAGCTCCAGGGAAAAAAAATAGGAAGAGTATGATGAGGAGCATGTAAGAGGTATGTTGAGGTCTGGATTTTAACTATCACAGGCTCACTATCCGGTGATTCCAGCAGGAGAAAGAAACACAGCAGCAGGTACTTCAGAAGATCCAAAACTCAGCTCATCCCACCAGTGTCCACAAGGACACTGAAATTCCAGATCCCATCTGCTCCCCAAAAAGGGGAAGTTATCCCTCCTCCTGAGATGTCTACAATGGGAAAACCACCTCAACTTCCCATGTGGTGCTTTGAGTGTTCCCCAGTCTGCTCCACCTATGCTGTGCATTCAATCCTCTGCTTGGAACTGGGATGGGAGCATCATTTTCTAACACCCCAAATGCACCAGCTTAATTATTATATTTTCGGCACCTTTTTTTTTTTTTTTTGGCAGGGGGGTTTGCATATTTTTGTCTTTGTTTGAAACATTCAACCACGGGACAAAATGATTTCTGCCTGCACTGAGAGAGGAAATGCTCCTGACTGTTTAGGTGAGATTAATTCCAGGATTGTGGCCAGACTGAGGAAATTGGTGGCAGAAATCCTTCATAGCTGGATAATGAGGTTGTGGCTTTATGAGTAATTCTCCTGAGTTATGCGCCTGTCACCTTGGGTGTGGGTGACACATTCCTTCCTCCCCTCCATTTCTGAATGGGAAATGTCATCTGAGCACACAAACACAATATTTATTAAAAAACTCCATAAAAATAGCAAGAACACAATTCATGAGGTGGAGGCACAGATTGCATCTCACTTGTACAATGTCCAATCAGCTGCTTTTTGGAGGAATTTCCCTGCTGGGTTCTCCAGGAATGTCCCCAAATTCTATCACAACCATGATGTACCTAATATTCCAAAAACCTAAAGAGCCTCTGGGGTGGAAACCAGGCCAGTACCAAGCCAAATCAACAAAAACTCTCCTCTGAACGCCTCTGTTGTAGCAATTTTTTGATATGGAGAGATGAATCCAGGCTTCCTCACTCCCTGTTGGTGAGCCACCTCGCACCCATAGCCATGGTCCTGCACTCCGTGCTGATCTCACATTCCTCCTCTCAGCCCAAAATGGCATCCTGGCACTGCAAACAGCTCCCCCTTTTTGAGCAAGCAAAGGCTTTCACATGGAGGCTACCTGAGGTTTGAATGCTGTCAAAGCTCAGCTGCAAGGAAACTGGAGAGGAGAAGGAGCAGCCTTCTTGTGGAGATGCCTCTGCTCCAGCTGGAGCCATCACCTTCCATTACTCAGCTGCCTTTTTGGGAATTCTCCACGCCTTCCCCTCTGCCATGCCCAGGCACTAGACATGAAGATAGCTAATGACAGTTCCTGCTGGCATGACACCAACCCTGCCTCTCCTGGAGGATGAATGAGCAGATGGGACCAGTGGAAGATGGCTGAGCTGGCGAGTTGGACAACTGGAGTCCTTCCAATCCAGTAACTCCAGCCCAAAAGGCTGAGGATGCAAAGATCCTTCAGGGTCAGAACCTTTTTCCTAGGGGCAGGAACAGGGTCAAGGAAGACACACAGGTGGTTACTGAGAGGCTGTGCAGACTAACTCATGTCTGCATGGTTGGTTTTACTGTTCCCCAAATTTCTGCTTTGCTTGCTTATTCCCCAGCCAACCCACTGCACTATTCCAGCAAAATAAGCACAGTCCTGAAGAGTTTTGAAATTAATATGATGGGCTCGCAAGCATCTTCCGTCATGCAGAACTAAAATTAAAATGTACACCCGCCCTCGCCTCACTCTCTGAGATCCATCAGGCAGAAACTTCCCTGTGTCACAGAGACTCCAACAGCTGAAGGAGCTAATGGGAAACTGCATTTCCAGCTGCTACCAGGCTTCAGAGGTGGGTTCCAGCCCCACCACCACTGTTCCAGCACACCAGCCCCTGCCTGAGACACAGCAAAGCTGCTTTTAGAGCAGTTTCCTCCATGCACAGGGGTGACAATCATCCTCCAATATAAATGGCCATGAGAGAACCAGAGGAATGGAGGTTTGCAGACATTTTGGAGAAGGAAAAGGCAACCATGAGGTTTCCCCAGGTAAAAATTGCTGAAGAGCTCATGAGTGTTCTGGCTGTGCCATCACACTGACATGAGAGAAGTAAAAAACAGAAACAAGAAAACTGGTTTCAATCTCTGCAAAAACATCAGGGGACAGGTGGGAGCAAACGCAAAGTTCAGGGGCAACAACCTCAGGAGGCTGGGCATCCCTAAGGAGAAAAACTTCCGAGAATCAAAGAATCACAGAATGGTTTGGGTTGGAAAGAACCTTAAAGAACATCTTGGTCCAAGCCCCTGCCATGAGCAGGGACACCTTTCACTATCCCAGTGTGCTCCAAGCCCTCTCCAACCTGGCCTTGGACATTTCCAGTGATGGGAAATCCACAGCACTTTTGGGCAACACATTCCGGTGCCCCAAATCTTCACAGGGAAGAATTTCTTCTTAATATCTAATATAAAGATTCCCTCTTTTCAGTCTGAAGCCATTCCCTCGTTACATCATCACATGCCCTTGTACAAACTCCCTCTCCAGCTCTCTTGGAATCCCTTTAGGCACTGGAGGAGGCTCTCAGCTTCCTCTAAAGTCTTCTTGTCTTCAGGCTGAACAAGCCCAACTCTTTCAGCCTGTCTCCATAGCTCCAGTCGTCCCACGATCAGCTTAGTGGTCTTCATTCTCCACCTGAACCACCTGGGGAAACATCTCCACCCTCAATGCAACATCAACAAAGGGGCTTGGGGTAAAAATGTAACACTGAACTACCAGACCAGGGCAAGACCCTGACATCTGAGTCACAGCTGGTCTCACGCTGCAACTCCAGCTCAGATGAGCAGTTCTGTCAGAGGGAACATGGGAACAGACACACTCACAGCCCTGAAATCACTGTGAAAACCCTGTTCAGCAGCAAGGCACCAGTATGGCAAGTCAAGACATTTCCAAGGTCTTCCTGCAAACCCTGATTTTTCCTTTCCTCATGCATGGGCTGACATTCTCTTCTTGGCTCATCACATCATCAGGACCTCAGCAAGAAAACCTCTCAGACACCTTTTGGGAGAGCAAACACAGCTGCCTGCACTTGATGGCTATTTTGGGGTTGAAATTGAGATGCAGAGTGCTGCCAAAACAACCACCCTGGGGGAGCTGTTGCTTTCCCTCTTGAAACGCAGAGACACTTTCCATTTCTTTCCTCCCCTTACTTCTTCTGATTTTACCAGACTTCTTAGAGAAGGAAGCAGCAATTGCATGACTCAGAGGGAGAATCATCTTCTACCCATCACAGAAATGCTCACGTGCAGGCAAGGAGCTGGATCAGACTCAGTCTATTGTCCCAGGCCAGGGGTATCAGACTGGCAAAGCTCAGTCAGGTGCCCAGAAGAAAACACAGGCGGGAGAAGAAGCAACAGCACCAAGAGCCAGAGGCTAAAATTGCAGGGCTGTGATGAACAGAAAGAGGTTTCCTCCAAAAAAGCACCAAGCCAAACAGGAAAGTCTTCATCCCACGTGCAGAGAAGGTCACGGGAGGAGAAATCTACAACTTTCTGCAGGGAAGAGGCTGTGTGGGATCAGGTCAGGACGATCAGTGTGATCAAGGGATGAAAACAATGCCCAGGAGCAAAGTGAAAACAACAACCCGTAGCAACACCCACCATATCTCATCTACCATTCTGACCTGCCTCCTTCACATGCTTTAAACTTTTGGATCACTTTTAGAACTCCAGGAAAAGTAGTGATTTACTGGAATATATTTTCCATTGTCTCCACTTTTCCTGCATTTTTATTGTGGTATATCCAAATATCCAGTTGCTAAAAGGTGGAGTGGGGCACATGCTCAGAAACACCAGGAGAAGAGATGTTTCCTCTGACACAGGAGGAGAGGTCTGAACCAAAAGAGGTTCTTGCACTGCAACCAGAGTCTTGCCATAGGAACAAGAGCATGATCTCCTGCAAAACTGCAAAATTCACTTGATGGTGTGCGGATATTTACAGCCCCCAGGGCTGTTTTCACAGTTATGATTCCCCCTTATCCCTAATACAGCTGACAGCAACACGTGTAGGATCTGGAGACTCTGTGCAGGGGAAGACAACTCACAACGGCATAAAGGCATCAGTGCATTTCAGCAAGACCTTCAGAGTCAGTTGTCTGATATTTCAGACTTCACTGATGGCATTTATGAGCTTAAAAATGCATATAAGGCTTCAACATTCTCTCCCAGCCGCTCTCTTTAGGATGCAAATGCAGTTTAACACAATTAGACAGGACAGAAAGCCCAGACATTTTACAGGATCAACTGCATTCCAGTTGTCAGGGAAAATAAAGAGACACCAGCTCAACAGGCAAGCTGGACAAAAGCCTGTTTTCATCTCTGGATGATTTTCAGATCAGCACAGGACTATGCAAGGAGGAAGAGGCTTTTTCCAAAAGGCATCAAGCCCTGCTACAGCTCTACATGGGGAAATAAATTGCCAAAAAATAATCAAGTAATCCTACATTTGTTAGCAATAAAATACAAATTAACAAATACAAATAAACTTAATTTTAAAAAAATCTCATCTTTAAAACTGGGAAAAACCAAAACTCCAAGAAAGATTCCAGGGCACATTGCTACATTTACAGATGTAAATAAAGCAGGGAAGGAGCAAATGAAGGAAGGCGGGTTTAGATCAGACATTGAGAAGAAATTCTTCACTATAAGTGTGGTGAGGCCCTGGCACAGGTTGCCCAGAGAGGCTGTGAATTTCCCATCCCTGGAAGTGTTCAGGACCAGGTTGGATGGGGCTTAGAGTAACCTGAGACAGTGGAAGGTGTTCCTGCTCATGGCAGTAGGGTCAGAATAAGATGATATTCGAGGTCCCTTTCCACCCAAACCATTCCATGATTCTGTGATTCTCTGTGTTATCGGAAACTCCAACATTCCAACATTAAGACAGAGAAGAGAGAGGAGAGAGAAAAGGAGAATGATCTCCGTGTGAGGCTTCTGGAAGCTCAAGGCATTTATTTCCATTGCTCAAGGTTCAGAACTGAGAGCCTGACAAAGTGTCAGGAGGTACCTTGAAGCACTTCCCATCACGACTGTTCTTTCGAAGGAGAAGCAATGTGAAATTGGCAGGAAGTAGATCTTTCTATATGATTTATCATCCTTCACAGAAAAATCAAACATCCCTAATTCTAGGTGTTTATGTTTTTTTCTACTGAAAGACCTAAATAAAGCATTTCTGTTGTTGCAGACTGCAATTAAAAAAGAATTTAAAAAGAAAGATTTATTAATAAAATCTTCTGGACCATCTCTGCTATGAAGACAGGATGAGAGAGTTGGTGTTGGTCAGCCTGGAGAAGAGAAGGCTCCAGGCAGACTTTAGAGCCCCTTCCAGTCCTAGAGGAGCTCCAAGAGAGCTAAAGAGATTTTGGACAAGGGCATGTAGTGACAGGACAATGGGCAATGGATTTAAACTGAAAGCAGAGAGATTTGGATTAGATTTAGGAAGGAATTCTCTACCATGAGGATGTTGAGCCCCTGGCACAGGTTGCCCAGAGAAGCTGTGGATATCCCATCCCTAGAAGTGTCCAAGGTCAAGCTGGACAGGGCTTGGAGCAACCTGGGATAGTGGGAGGTGTCCCTGCCCACAGCAGGGGGTTGGAATGAGATGATCTTTTAGATCCCTTCCAACCCAAACCATTTTGTGATTCCATTAATGATTTTTTTGGATCTACCCATGAATTCCCCAGTGATTCTAGAGGACCTTTAGGTGGCCACAGAAACACTGACAAGATGTTTCCAGGAGAAATTCAAACCACCGTAACTCATGCTTCTCTTTCTAAACAACAGGATCAGGAGGCTCTCAGGAATCATCAGTTTGGCAGCTCTATCACTGCAGGATGTGAGATGGAAAACCCCCTGAGCACAGGTGCACGGTGCCAGGTGCTGTGTTTGCACACCTGACATGCTGAAGCTGCTCGGACCACTCCCCATCTCCCACCCTAAATCCTCCACCACAGCACAGACCTTTGGCAAGTGCTTTAAGACCTCTGGGTCTGTTACACAAGCTCAGGTGTTACCACCTCAAGTCCAGGTAACCCAACATGAATCGCTGCAGGGAGATAATGGCGTGGCCTATCTGAAAATAGACAGAAATCCCCACCAAAAAACATCTAAAGTCGTCATGATAGAAAAATAAATCCGGGCAGATTGTTGCTCGCATTGTATGAATCATCATGTTGTTATAGCAACTTCATATCTGCACCCAATCTGAAAACCAAGCACAGCTGAAATAATATAACAGCATTAAGTTAAAATGATATATAACAAGACAAAAATGGATCGGCTCGATCTCCGAGGAGCACCCACACTTCTTTCTCACCCTCTTCCCTCCCTTTGAAAACATTGCTTTGCTGTATTTAAACAATAAAAATAAAATGAAAAGAAAACCCCAGACTTGGAGCTCATGGAGAAGCACTAATGAGCTTTTGAATTCAAGGAGAATCTTCAAAATGAAGGATCACAGAACCATAGAACATGTTCACAGAATGGCTTAGGTTGGAAAGGGCCTTAAAGATCATTTTGTTCCAAGCCCTCTGCCATGGGCAGAGACATTTTTCATCACCTTTAAATAAAAACAAATGAAATTCCCAGTTATAACCACCAGACCCAGCCAACTAGCCCTATTCTTCCCAGGTACTCCAAAATTCATGCATTGAATTAATGCATTACATAAATTTTATAAATTTTATATATATATATATTTATTTTTTTNTATTTTTTTTTTAAATTCATGCAAGGCAGGGCATATATAAATATATATGTACATTGTGTCCTGCTCTGTTCAGGAGTCCTGAGTAGAGATTCCAGCCTGAACAGAGCAAGAAAGAGGTTGCAAAACTTTTGGTTTTAAAACTGCAGGTCTGTGTGGTGATTTTATTGCTGGAGAAAAAGCGAAAAGTGTCACCAAGGTTCATTCCATCGGAGCAGCAGAGGAAGAAAAGTAAATAAACTGAATTGTTTCAGGGCCTTGGCAGGAAAGCACAGCTCCTCTGCAAGGCAAGGGGAGCCCACCAACCTCCAAAACACTGCAGGAGCCTCAAAAGACACTGTTGTGCTCCAATTAGTGCCAAAAATGAGCAGAAAGCACCACAGGGCACTTCACTGCTCCCCTCCCCATGTGATGCTGCCAACAACAAGGTTTGAAGGAGAAAGAAGGGAAAGGGAAAAAGAATAAGCTTGGGAGATCCGCGGATTTTGCTCTTGATGTTTCAAGCAAATTAAGACCAAATAAACCCCGAAATAGAAAAAGCAACCCACAAAGCCACAGCTCTAGTCCCAACAAAGTCCTATTAGTCTTAACAACGGCACAAAAGTGACTCAATTAATTAAAAGCAAATAAAAAGAAGCAGCCTAACTTATTCTTTCAGAGTTCAAGACAGCAAAAGCACCAGTCTGACCCAGACAGAACTCTATTTTTCCTTTTCTTCTTTTTCTTAAATGCATTTATTCATTAAGGCTTCCTCGTAGGCTGTGTAATGAGTCACTTCTTGCTTCTCTATGAAGTGCAAAGGGATGGGAAGGAACAGGATTTAAATGGAGGATGGAGACGCTCACGAAGCCTGCTAGAAAAGCTTGAAAAGCTTTTGAAGGAATCACAGATAAAGGGAGGCAACTCCTCACATGGAGCCCAAACCCTTTTTTTCTATCACCAGAGCTTTCCCAGGGTCTAAGCCTGGCTGTCTCATCTCTTTCAGCCAGCACAGAAAACCACCCCCTCTCCTCCACTGAAGTTTCCTCCTCCCCAGAAGAGAGTTTAGGATGAGAAACTCAGAGCTCAAGCAGGAAGCAGGAGTTTTCTGCTCCTGCTATGGACCCGGTGGCTCAGAAGTGTGGATGTGGCTACCCCTGCACCAGTGAAATATGATCAGGGGGATCTCATCAGTTGGTATCATCAACAGCACAAGGAATTTTATGGCTCTGACCCTGGCGCCAGAGAAGCCCCAGCAGTCTCCAGCTCAGAGTGAGCCACACTTGTCCAATTATTCTGCAATTATTTTTCTGAGAATCACAGAAACACAGAAGGGTTTATGTGGGAAGGGACCTTAAAGATCATCTGGTTCCAACTCTCCTGTCGTGGGCAAGACAACTTTCACTAGACCAGGTTGCTCCAAGCTCCACCCAATCTGAATTTCCAGTGAAGAGGAAGGGTCTGTCCAATCCATTAAATCACAGATGTCAAGCTCAATGAAAAGCTCAGGAGACAAACCCTCCCATCATCAGCCTTATCTCAGACTGGATCTGGAACATCCTGATTTGGTCCCCCAACTACAGTCAGGATTTTCCCCTGGCTCTCCAGGTCCTTTGAGCCATTCCAGCACAAGTCTGGAGGAAGCAAAGGCAGCACAGAGATGTGACACGAATCTGCAAAGAGGCTGAACAACAGGAAGGATGCACATGTCACTGCAATAAACACAAATCCCAAAAACCTGAGCCCAAATCCATCACTGCCAGCTTTCCATCAAGGACTCCCATCCAGTCCATGTGTAGAAGCAGAAAACATGAAATAGATATTAGGAAAAATAGATATTAGGGAAGAAATTCCTCCCTGTGAGGGTGGTGAGGTCCCAGCACTGGCTGCCCAGAGAAGCTGTGGATGTCCCATCCCTGGAAGTGTCCAAGGTTGGGCGGGGCTTGGAGCAAACTGGGACAGTGGAAGGTGTCCCTGCCCATGGCAGGGGTTGGAATGAGGTGATCTTAAGGTCCCTTCCAACCCAAACCATTCTCTGATTCTATTTTTCTGGGAAATTGCTCTGGTGACAGCCACGACCATGCATCACTCCCCATGGCAGAGATCTTCTACCTTCCCTACAGTGGAGTCTCTCACTTTTCTAACATTTTTTTCTGAGAAGAAGAAAATTTAAACCAGAAAAAAAAATAAACAAAAGCAAAACCGAAAAGTGACAAAAGCCCCCACAAAATCTAAAATAAATTAAAAAACCTCCTAAATACAGAATATGGGGGAACTTTTTTGCTGCCACCTAGACCCCTTCCAAAGGGTTCACATGCCAATCTAATAATAAAGCTGTCGTATGGGGTGATGCAATTTTAGCTTTCAAGCTGAAGGTTGCCATGGGAGGCTGTTCCCAGCACCAGCGCTGCACAGCATTTGTAAAAGCCCTTTCCAGCATCAGACACTGATTTCTGAGCAGGAAAAAATTCACTATTTTTGTTTTTTAAAAGTCCCATAAAAAGAAGCAGTGCTGGAGAAAAATGTAGAGGAAAAAAAAAAGCAAAATAAAAAATGGGGCTGTAATTCAGATGCCTGTAGAAATGCAGATGCACTAAAATCCCCTTCCCAGAGCTAAAGCACCAGGAAAATCTAATTTTTTTTTTCAAACCAGTGCACATCACCTGAGAACACCAGGTTTGCTGGGATGTGGAAGAAGTTAAAGACAATCAGACCATTTTGGATGCTGTAAAATGGAAGTGCAGAAATGGGAACAGGTATTGCAGTGCCTCTGTGGGGTCATCTACTGTGCACTGCTAGATCTTGACTCGCATAAAAAGAAGGCATCACTTCACAACAGATTGAGGAGATTTACCCAGCTTTTTAGAACCAAAAAAAAAA